>CAMAPE010000005.1:27242500-27827500 GCA_945859875.1 Cuscuta europaea
GGACCTACTTCATGGGAATACACCATGTTAGGATTCCCAATTTCCCCTCCTCCTTTGGAACCATACTTTCCAACTGGTTGAAGCATCCTGAACCTAAACCCCTGGTTGGATCTCTAAGGCTCGCCCTACCCGATATCATCTCTTGACACATCTGGAAACAATATTGTAATTTCACTTGGGGTGATTTTTCAGATATGCCACAACCTAGCAACCTCTTGCACATAATAAAACAATACACCCTAAACTGGAGCTACTCCCTCAAATTTAGCAAACCTCAATACGTACCTCAGGCCCTTTCCCTTGAACGAATACTATCCCTTGTTTTCACAACCCTCAACCGATATTCATTAAAATAAATTGGCAGAAACCTGTTAATAGTCTCAAGCTCAATGTTGATGCAGGTTATTGTAACAGGAGAGCATCTGGTGGCGCCATTCTCAGAAACTCCAGCGGCGAAATGCTTATGGCTTGGTCTTTTCCATCCAGCGGCGACACAATCCTCGAAGCGGAATTCATGGCAATTCTAAAATCTTTAAGACTGATATCAGGCGTTTGGTGCGGACATGTACAGGTCGAATCTGATTCCTTCGAAGCGGTGAGGCAAATATCACTTGGCAGAGTAGGAGGAAGATTGCTTTCTATTATAACTGAAATCAAAAGTTTATCTAACGTCAAACCATTCTCTTCCAAATACTGTTTCAGAGAGGCCAACTATGTGGCCCATCTTTTGGCCCAAAATATTGTATCGGCTACTATTAGTTACACTAATTTAGCCCAACTTCCGGGACCTATTCGGGGATCCGTAATTCTTGATTCTCAAGGTGTCTCATATTTTCGTCAATTGTAACTTGGTTTTGAGGTAAGGTCTTGTCCCCCTCAATCCTTTCTCTCCCTTTTTAATGGCTCAAAGGGAATGAGCAGAATTTCCCTCCTTCGTATAATTTCACCTCTCTGGATTCGTCCCAGCAAAATCATTTGACACGATACAGGTTCGACCATGGTAACATCTTGTTAGAAAAATGTGTTAAAAATTGCATTAAATGGTCATTTTGGGGCAATTATTTGAGTGGGGTCCACTTCCTATTTGGGTCGGGTCAAAGTGGTTTCGGATTGTCCTTGTTAAGGGCTACAATTCGATATGTGGTACACTCAAAACGGATAACGGGTGAATGAGAAATTGATTCTCGAAGTTCACTCGTTGAAATGAAAAAACTGGGAAAATGATGAATTTCTAGTGTGTTTTATCCCACAGCGAAAAACACAAGGGATTTTCACCCCCTTATAAAGGGAAGCCTCTTTTAAGGAGTTAAGATTCCTAAGGGTAAAGGCTCTCTCTTACGCGCAGGGGGGGGGGGGTGCCGATCAAATCCCGAAACGGAGAAGAAAAACCTCGACTCGTGTGCTCGGGCGACCCGCGGACACGAATGCCGTCCAAAAATCTATCTCTCAAGAGATACGGTTAATTTTTGTTTTCTTCCCGAAACGTTTATTTTTTCCCAGAAGCGCTCCGGACAGAAGGTCTCGACCAGAACCCCTCGAAGGGGTGTTTTGTTGGCTTCGGACAGAACCCCTCAAATGGGGTGTTCTGTTGGCTTCGGGCAGAACCCCTCAAATGGGGTCTTCTGTCACGCAATTCTTCCGTTACAATAATTAATGCCCAACGTTCTTCTCTTTTAATGCTGCGTTTAATGGACAGTTTATGGACGATTCAATGCCCAACTGACTGGTCATTGATGTCCAACGTTCAGGTCCATTAACACCCCATTTAACACACAACAAATCCTCCTATAAATAGCTGGCAGGTGCTTTGCAACAAACACACGGTTTGACAACGCAGAATACTTTCCTCACGTTTTCTTCAACTAAAAACTCTTCCAGCTACTCCCAAATTTCCCTAGTGTTCTGCTATTGTTCCAGTTCGCCGGGACTTTCGTTTGTGTGCTCAAACGATCGTTCGTTAGCCATCGTATCCTGGGAAACGGTCGTTGCAACGCTCCTAGCACCGTGGGAGGCGACGAATACGTTTTAAGGACATCGTGCGTAGCACGAGCTCTAGCTAAAATCTGTTCCATCTTATCTTCTGTTTTCTTTTAGCTATTTTGTTTATTATTTAATTTTATTTAATTTATATTTCTTCGTTTTTTTCGAAACACACCCAACAATCTTAAAACGTATTCGGTGATTGTTCTACTCCGGTAAACAATCCTAAAACGTATTTTCCTTGGTTGTTGTACTGCGGTAAACAATCTAAAAACGTAGTTTGTCACTTCGGTGAACGAACTTAATTTTTGTGTTTTCGGAAAACGTTGAAAACGTTAAAATGGCTTCGCAAGAAATTGGAAATGTTGGTGGCCAGAACGTGCCAAACGATAATCAATCTGAAAGTGGAGCACCGGTGAACAATGGTTCACAACGCGGTGCATCTACTTTGGGCAACCAAGGGGCAATCCCTATGGTTACCGTGCCGAGCAACTCTGTGGAGAAACCCGAAAAATTTAACGGGTTAAACTTCAAGAGGTGGCAGCAAAAGATGCTATTCTATCTCACTACTCTCGGTCTTGCAAGGTTCTTGACCGAAGATGCGCCGGTAGCAACCGGGGGTGAGGTGGATGCGCAATCTTTCAACGCGGTTGAAGCTTGGAAGCATTCTGACTTCCTTTGCCGAAACTATGTGTTGAACGGGCTGCATGATGCTTTGTACGACGTGTATAGCAAACTAGCTACGGCTAAGGAGCTATGGAATGCTTTGGACCACAAATATAAAAGCGAGGATGCCGGTGCAAAGAAATTTGTTGTTGGTCGATTCCTTGATTTTAAAATTGTGAATTCGAAGACGGTCTTGAGTCAAGTTGAGGAAATGCAGATGATCTTCAACGAAATTCGAGATGAAGGAATGACCGTTAGTGAGTCTTTCCAAGTGGCGTCAATTATCCATTTATTGCCGCCGGCTTGGAAGGATTTCAAGAACTACCTTACGCATAAGCGAAAGGAAATGAACTTGGAGCAATTGATCCTCCGTCTGCAGATTGAAGAGGATAATCGGAAGAACGATGGGAAACTCCCAATTGTTCATGGCGCCAAGGCCAACGTGGTGGAGCATGCTAAAGGCTCCAAAAATAAAAATAATGGGAAGAGCAAGCTCGGTCCCAAGGGAGGCGTTTCCAAGACAAAGTTCAACGGAAAATGCTTCAATTGCAACAAGAATGGACACAAGTCCTCGGATTGCAAGGCACCAAGGAAGAAGAAAGATTCTCACGTGAACTTAGTGCAAGGTGGGCAAAAGGATGAAGACATCATCCTTGCGGCTGTGGTGACCGAGGTCAACCTCGTTGGATCCAATTCCAAGGAGTGGTTCGTGGACACCGGTGCTACCCGGCATATTTGCTCAAACCGGGAGCTATTCACGACCTTTGAGCCATCAAATGGTGAAAAGGTGTGGATGAGAAATTCTGCTCATTCCGCGGTGGAAGGCGTGGGTAAAGTGGTCCTGAAGATGACTTCGGGCAAGGAGGTGACTCTAAACCAAGTTTTGTTTGTTCCGGAAATACGCAAAAACCTGATTTCCGGTTCGTTGTTGAACAAACATGGCTTTCGCATGGTTTTTGAGTCGAACAAATTAGTTTTGTCTAAATCGGGAATGTATGTGGGCAAGGGGTATGCATGTGATGGGCTGTTTAAGCTCAATGTAACGACTATTATTAATAATAATAATAAAATCCCTTCTGCTTACTTGCTTGAGTCTTCCAATGTGTGGCATGGTAGACTAGGACATGTTAATTTTAATTCTAAACGTAGATTAATTAACATGGAGCACATTCCTAAATTCACAATTGATGTGAAGCACAAATGTGGAGTTTGTGTAGAGGCAAAACTAGCGAAAACATCTTTCAAATCAGTTGAAAGAAAAACAGAACCACTTGAATTGATTCATAGTAACGTTTGTGATTTTAAATCAATACAAACACGTGGCGGTAATAAATATTTTATTACCTTTATCGATGATAGCACTCGCTATAGCTACGTTTATTTATTAAAAAATAAACACGAAGCAATCGATAAATTCATTCTTTATAAGAATGAAGTGGAAAACCAACTTAATCGACAGATTAAGACGGTTAGGAGTGATCGAGGTGGTGAGTATGAAGCACCAATTGGTGATTTTTGCGCTAGTGTGAGTATAGTACACGAACGTACCGCACACCCATGAGAACGGAACAAAGTTGGAAGGTTCTTGTGTAAAGATAAGTCAATGTTTACACGACGGCAGTATAGCTCAAGGACATCGAGTCTACTAGACAGCCAGTAAATAAACGTGTCTCTACAACGGAAGGTTCAAAGGATAAAACCTACCTCTCCGTATGCAAGGATCATCCGGTGAACACAATGTGTCCTCCTATCTTCGTGTCTTTTTAAGTCTCGAAAATCAATTTTCATTCATGTGGGGGATTGTTGGAAAAATGTGTTAAAAATTGCATTAAATGGTCATTTTGGAGCAATTATTTGAGTGGGGTCCACTTCCGATTTGGGTCGGGTCAAAGTGGTTTCGGATTGTCCTTGTTAAGGGCTACAATTCGATATGTGGTACACTCAAAACGGATAACGGGTGAATGAGAATTTGATTCTCAAAGTTAACTCGTTGAAATGGAAAAACTGGGAAAATGATGAGTTTCTAGTGTGTTTTATCCCACACCGAAAAACTCAAGGGATTTTCACCCCCTTATAAAGGGAAGCCTCTTTTAAGTAGTTAAGATTCCTAAGGGTAAAAGTTCTCTCTTACGCGCAGGGGGGGTGCCGATCAAATCCCGAAACGGAGAAGAAAAACCGCGACTCGTGTGCGCGGGCGACCTGCGGACACGAATGCCGTCCAAAAATCTATCTCTCAAGAGATACGGTTAATTTTTGTTTTCTTCCCGAAACGTTTATTTTTTCCCAGAAGCGCTCTAGACAGAAGGCCTCGACCAGAACCCCTCGAAGGGGTGTTCTGTTGGCTACGGACAGAACCCCTCGAAGGGTGTTCTGTTGGCTTCAGACAGAACCCCTCCAAGGGGTGTTCTGTTGGCTTCGGACAGAACCCCTCAAATGGGGTGTTCTGTTAGGGTCTTCTGTCGCGCAATTCTTCCGTTACAACAATTAATGCTCAACGTTCTTCTCTTTTAATGCTGCGTTAAATGGACAGTTTATGGACGATTCAATGCCCAACGGACTGGTCATTGATGTCCAACGTTCAGGTCCATTGACACCCCATTTAACACACAACAAATCCTCCTATAAATAGCTGGCAGGTGCTTTGCAACAAACACACGGTTTGACAACGCACAATACTTTCCTCACGTTTTCTTCAGCTAAAAACTCTTCCAGCTACTCCCAAATTTCCCTAGTGTTCTGCTATTGTTCCAGTTCACCGCGACTTTCGTTTGTGTGCTCAAACGATCGTTCGTTAGCCACCGTATCCTGGGAAACGGTCGTTGCAACGCTCCTAGCACCGTGGGAGGCGACGAATACGTTTTAAGGACATCGTGCGTAGCACGAGCTCTGGCTAAAATCTGTTCCATCTTATTTTCTGTTTTCTTTTAGCTATTTTGTTTATTAATTAATTTTATTTAATTAATATTTCTTCGTTTTTTCCGAAACACGCCCAACACATCTTACATTCCATCTCAGGTATTCTCGCTCTGTTTCCAATTTGTGATTTGAGCTTATTATTTCTCGACCCTCTTCATTACTCACTTAATTTTAATTTATTATAGATGAATTACGATTATACCACCACAACTCTAATGCTAAGCGCATTCGCACGTTCGTTTGACTTCTGGCCAGAAGGACTCCAGGATTGCGATTGAGAATACAAAGTTGTTTGTAGTGAAAGATTGACTTCCATTCCTTTCTCATTCACATGTCAAATTTTACGTGTATTTTGCTTCAATCTTAAATTCAAATTTTCTCTACATTGCATTTCAATTCCGTTCTTTAATTTTTAGAATATGAATTGGGATTGTCTTGCTATGGACTTCATGTACACTGCTTAAGAATGTCATTATCAGGCACATGGTGACCTCTAAATCAATTTTTTATGTTGATTTATGACATCAAATTTTGCCTAAGTAAAATGATTTTTATTGTTGAAAGAATGTTTTATTCATCTGGTATACAACGAGATATGGATAATTTATGTACTCCCTCCGTCCCGCTAAGATTGCCTCATTTTACCTTTTCGGAAAATCCCACTAAGATTGTCTCATACCATATATGGTAAAGTTTGTGTGGCTCTTAATCATTCTTACTTTATCAATTCAATACCAACAACATAAACACATTTTTCTTAATAACCGTGTCACCTTCTTCCATCCCAATGTTAGCGGGACATATGTAGTATTTAAGAAGGGAGCTTTGCTCACGTTTGTTTCACACAGAGACAACCATGTAACTAAAAATGTCATCAACCGTTTATGTAGCTTTTATTAGCTGCTAAATACACGTATTACATATTTGGGTGCCAGGGAAGCAATAGATCGAGTGTTTCAAATATATGTATATATATATATATATATATATATATATATATATATATATATATATATATATATATATATATATATATATATATATATATACATATATATATATATATAGGGAAGAGATCAAATAAAAAGAGGTTCTCCCGTGTAAAGTGCAAACAATTGCACCTTTTCAGCATCGCGTTGCACTTTTGTGTGTTTCTGTTGCACTTTTTCGCGATGGCAAATAACTTCGTTTTAATTACGAAATTGCCACCACGTTTTTGATCAAATTTAGTTCACTTTTGGCTCATTTTGAGCCATTTGATCTCAAAATGAACGCACGAGATTAATTCTCACTTTGCATAGGAAGACCTCTTTGTATTTGAACTCTCCCCTATATATATATATATATATATATATATATATATATAGGGGTGAGATCACATACAAACCATGCTTAACTTACTAACCTACAAACTCAATAATATGCAACACTTTGAACTTTAATATGCAGTACAAATAGTGTAAAGATGCACTCTTTGAATTTCAATATGCAATACAAATAATGTAAACATGAAATTACTATTTTATGGCTTGAATAATATGAAACACTTTGAACTTCAATGTGCAATACAAATAATGCAAAGATGATTTGAATGAGATGACTAGTTTGTATGTGATCCCAGCCCTGCATCTTTACATTATTTTTACTGCATATTGAAGTTCAAAGTGATGCATATTATGGAGTTTGTAGGTTAGTATTTTAAGCATGGTTTGTATTTGATCTCTTATATATATATATATATATATATATATATATATATATATATATATATATATATATATATATATTGCGAAAAAGTGGAGAGTTTATTATTAAAAAGGGAGAGAAAGGATTGAGGGGGACAAGGCCTTACCTCAAAACCAAGTTACAATTGACGAAAATATGAGACACCTTGAGAATCAAGAATTACGGATCCCCGAATAGGTCCCGGAAGTTGGGCTAAATTAGTGTAACTAATAGTAGCCGATACAATATTTTGGGCCAAAAGATGGGCCACATAGTTGGCCTCTCTGAAACAGTATTTGGAAGAGAATGGTTTGACGTTAGATAAACTTTTGATTTCAGTTATTATAGAAAGCAATCTTCCTCCTACTCTGCCAAGTGATATTTGCCTCACCGCTTCGAAGGAATCAGATTCGACCTGTACATGTCCGCACCAAACGCCTGATATCAGTCTTAAAGATTTTAGAATTGCCATGAATTCCGCTTCGAGGATTGTGTCGCCGCTAGATGGAAAAGACCAAGCCATAAGCATTTCGCCGCTGGAGTTTCTGAGAATGGCGCCACCAGATGCTCTCCTGTTACAATAACCTGCATCAACATTGAGCTTGAGACTATTAACAGGTTTCTGCCAATTTATTTTAATGAATATCGGTTGAGGGTTGTGAAAACAAGGGATAGTATTCGTTCAAGGGAAAGGGCCTGAGGTACGTATTGAGGTTTGCTAAATTTGAGGGAGTAGCTCCAGTTTAGGGTGTATTGTTTTATTATGTGCAAGAGGTTGCTAGGTTGTGGCATATCTGAAAAATCACCCCAAGTGAAATTACAATATTGTTTCCAGATGTGCCAAGAGATGATACCGGGTAGGGCAAGCCTTAGAGATCCAACCAGGGGTTTAGGTTCAGGATGCTTCAACCAGTTGGAAAGTATGGTTCCAAAGGAGGAGGGGAAATTGGGAATCCTAACATGGTGTATTCCCATGAAGTAGGTCCAAAGACGCCTGATATTAGGGAAAAAGAAGAAAATGTGGTCTAGGGTAATGGAAGACTTTTCACAGAAGGGACACCTAGATGGGAAGGGTAGGATATGCATTCTGATTAGGTTTTCTGGCACATGTAAGTAGTTATTAAGTAGTTTCCATAGGAAACACTTCATATTGGTGTTGAGTTTAGAGAGCCAAATTGTCTTGATGAGTGGAGGGCATGAAGAGGATGGTCTGATTTCATTGTAAGCACTTTTTAGGGTGAAAATGCCAAATTGATGATGGAGTAAGAACGGAGGAATGATAAGTAAAGAACGGAGGAAATGGAGTAAAGAACGGACTTGGCCGCAATCCTCGAGCTTGGCCGCCACGAGCTCATAGCACCATGGCCGATGCTCCTCAGCCTTCCAGCCATCGGCCAGAAACTTCTCAATGGCGGTATCGGCGGCCTTCTCGGACTCAACTTTGGCTTTCTCAGCCTCGTCAGCACGAAGGCGGTCAGCCTCACAGGCCTCCCTCTCACCAGAGAACTTGGCCAAGGCATCGTCCCTATCAGCAGCCACCTGGCGGTAGGCCGCATTGGCCTCATCGACCCTCTTCTTCAGAGCCTCCACCTTGTTCCGCAACCGATCTAGGCAGATCATGGCTTCCTCGTCCGAGGCAGCCTTCTGCTCGGCCTCCTTAAGCTGTGCAATTTCATGTTGCTGCCTCTTGTGGCTCTCCATCAACATGAGCCCCCCTGCAAAAATGAAATGGTTAGGACGATGACAACACCTAAACTGGCAAGAAACGAGAGTAACAGGGCATGCAAGGGACTTACTTGGACGACGAGGTCCATTCCACCGTCATAAATTCTGACTGGGCCAAGCTTATTAAGATACGCCCGATCTTCGATTGGGACATCTTGTGAAAGCACATTATGGCCGTCGACAACATCATTGAGACGCCTTCCTTTACGGGATACTCAACTTCCAGCTTGTAGGTCCCCGTGGTCAGCTCCTTCCCGACCTTCCTCTTCCCGGAATCCTGGACGATGGGGGGAGGTTGGTGATAAGCGTTTTATTAACGTAATTTATACAACAATTTATAAACGCTTTTATACTTAAAAGAATAAAACTCTCACACATATGTCTCGTTTTGCAAGAAATACTATAACCGACAATTGGATCAAATACGAGGATGAAAAGTCACGCGAAGAATCCCGACAAGTAAAGGTCAACCAAACGCATCCCGAGAACAAAAGAAAAAATGAGAAAATACACCAAAGGGGTGAAAGCCGCCCGGCTTTCACCAAAACCGGCCGGTTTTCACCAACCAGCCATCCCGTTGCCGTCCGAAGATGAAGGAAAAGCACCCGGAGCAAAAACAGACGAAAGCCGCCCGGCTTTGGGCGCCGTGGAAAATATTCAGCAAACCGAACCAAAAGCCGCCCGGCTTTTGGCGAAAGCCGCCCGGCTTTCGGTCCCTGGAGCGGAGAAGACCGTTTTAGACTCGCAAAAGCCGCCCGGCTTTTGCGAAAGTCGTCCGCCTTTCGCCTGGAGCTGATTAAAACAAGCAACGGTCATCACAATCATTCGGGCAAAACACCAAATCCCATCAAGGAGCTTGCTTCCTTGTCCGAAAATGGCCGTTGAGAACTCAATATTTAAGAGGATTGAAGCCCCCTCAAGAGATTATTCCATATTCTACACACTTTACTTCTATTTTGGCATCCCAAGAGCAACCCCTTGGTCTTGGGAGAAGTTCTACACTTGGGGAAAGCTTTATCCACCATAGCTTTGGAGTTGTGGTATCATTTTCTTATGTATTTCATTGTATTTTATCATTTCAATACTTGTAATTTTATTATGAATTGTTCTAGCTAATTTTCTATAGCCAAGGTTAGGGATGAAACTTTACGCACTCTAGGTGTTTGATGTATGTTCTCAACCAAATTATTATGATCTTTCCTTTATATTTTAATGTGTATGACTACGGTGTACAACGTATGATTATATCGTTGGGTTTATTTGAGCAATTAACGTTGAGTTATAAACCGTGCACTTAAAGGTTAGACATATTCTAATTGTGGATAGAAATATACCTCAATTGAGTATGGTGGTTTTTATAATGTCCTAATCTTCAATGGGGTTAATTTTAGATGAATGTGAACCGTGACGGGATTCACACGTAGAATTAATCACAATCTCGCTGCCGTAACAGGAGTTAGAATACTTTAGTGACATTCCACTCATAAGAATTGGCGAAAGAACATATATTCATCACTAGGAGTCGTTTAGGAGTAATCCCGAACCCTTGGTTGCTTTTATTATCTCTTAAAAAAATCAAAAAGCTTTACTCTTTCCTTAATTCTTTCACTAAACCGCTTTCACTTTTGAATCATATAAACAACGTTTCCTTGTGTTCGACCCGGTATTTTTACCGGAATTTATTACTACATTGGCCCTTGTACACTTGCAAGTTTCAGCCGATCAAGTTTTTGGCGCCGTTGCCGGGGAAACAGTTTTGTTTTATACGATTCAACAAAAATTCCTGAATTTTCCAATTACATTTCACTTGGTATTGTTTTAAATTTTGTTGTGTAGACAAGCTCTTAGTGCATGCTATTGAGAAGTCAAGGCTCTACAAACCTTGAACCTATCAACCTTGAAATCGAGAGAGCTTGTAGAAGGAATCGAAAGAAGGAAGCAAAAGCACCAACAATGCTTCCTACACTCAATGAAAGGAAGAGGCCCGTCATTGCAACAACTCCTTCTTGCATCGTGCTTAGCGAGGCGGCACGAGACTATGAGTTGCGGAATAGCTACTTCAACGCTATGCCGCATTTTTATGGACAACCAGGGGAGAATCCATTAAATTTCATCACTGAATTTTATGGGTTCATTCAAGGTGTTCCAAGGAATGGCCTAAATGAAGGTGATCTTAGGCTCAAATGCTTCCCTTACACCTTGAAGGGAGCGGCAAGAGGGTGGTTTCTAGAGCAAGCACCGGCATCCTATACTACTTGGGATGAAATATACAATGTATTCATCTCCAAGTACTACACCCCAACAATGACGCAAGAGCTACGACAACGAATCTTCAACTTCAAACAACAAGTTGGAGAACTTTTTCAAGACGCATGGAGGCGTTTCAAGTCTTTGTTGAAGGAATGCCCCCATCACCGCATTCCTCTTGACCTCCAAATTGACACTTTTTACAATGGCTTGAACTCATCTTGTCAAGCTATTGTGGACAACCGAGCGGAGGGATACATTGGCAACAAAACCGAGACGGAAGCTTTTAGAATTCTTGAGTCCATTGCTTCAAATCCTCAACTTCAAGGAGGAGACATCAAGGTAGCGGGAGTGAATGAGATTTCTATCACTCATGAACTAGACAAAAGATTTGAAGAATTTCAAATCAAAGTCCAACAAAATGTGCAAACATCAATTCAAACAGCTTTGCAAGCCGTTATTGGAGGTGTTCAACAAGTAGCGAATGTGGAGAGTGTCTCCAACGTGGAAGGTAACTCATCTCAACATCTTGAGGATGTTAGTTACATGAATTCCTATGGTAACCGGGCAAATCAAGGAGGAAATAATTTTTCCAACAACAATCAACAACGGTACAACCAAGGAAACAATTGGAAGCCACAAGGGAATTCTTCAAACCCTCAACCCGGAGCTCCCAAATTTGGGCAATCACAAGAACCTACTGTGGAGGAGATGATGAGGCTTCTCACAAAGAATGTAGCCGCTATGAAAGCCCAAAATGAAGAAAACCACAGTAGAATGGAGGCATCCATTGGGAATCTCCACAATCAATTCACCAAACTTGACATGCGTTTTGAAGATCAAAATAGGAAGCTTAATCAACGCATGGACAGTCTTGAGCAATATACCAAGTCCTCTATTCATAACTTGGAAGTTTAAATTGGTCAACTTGCTCAAGAAAGGACCACTAGAGAGCATGGAAGATTTCCCACAACAACGGAGGTTAATCCAAGAGAAACGGCTATGGCAATCACTTTGAGAAGTGGTAAGGAAATGAAGGGGGCGGTTATTCAAGATGTACCCTTGGAGAAACAAGGAGATGAAAAGCTAGATGAGCATGTCTCATTACCACCACCCATGGCAACATATGTTCCCCCTATTCCCTACCCTCAAAAGTTGAAGAAGAAGGATGAGAAAAAACAATTCAAGAAGTTCCTAGACATTTTTACCAAGTTGAGCATCAACATCCCTTTCGCTGAGGCTATAGCGGAAATACCCTCATATGCGAAATTTCTGAAAAATATCCTCAATAACAAGAAGAAGTTAGCGGATTTTGCGACCATACCACTCACGGAGGAGTGTAGCGCTATCATCCAAAACAAACTACCTCCAAAGTTGAAGGACCCCGGAAGTTTCACCATCCCTTGCTCTATTGGGTGTCTAGGAGAAGTAAGGTCCCTTTGTGATCTTGGAGCTAGCATCAATCTTATGCCCCTCTCCTTATTCAAGAAGCTAGGTGTGGGGGAACCTAAACCAACAACTATAGCTCTTCAATTAGCGGATAGAACAATCCGTTATCCCATCGGAGTGGTGGAAGATGTTCTTGTGAAGGTGGACAAATTCTATCTCCCGGTTGACTTTCTTATTTTAGAAATGGATGAAATGGAGATTCCGGTTATTCTCGGGAGGTCATTTCTAGCCACAGCGGGCGCTCTTATTGATGTCAAGAACGGAATAGTGAAATTCCGTATTGGAGAAGAGGAGCAAGAATTTCATGTTTGGGAATCCCTAAAGAATCCTCCTAACGACTCCACATGTTTTAATATCAATGATTTTGATAATATACCTCAAGGTACTTCAAAGCGGGAAGCTCAGGAGGATTCTCGTATCTACAAGGAGAAGGTTGAAGCATGGCATGACAAAAAGAAAGGTGAAATCGAGCTACAAATTGGGCATAAAGTGCTTCTTCATGACTCAAAGTCCCGGTTGTACCCCGAAAAACAGAAATCCCCTTAATCGGGACCGTTTACCATCACCGAGGTCCAGCCATTTGGAACAATGATGATCCAACAAGGAAGTAATCCACCTTTTGTTGTGAATAGCCATCATTTGAAGCTGCACAAAGAGTACTACACCACCCCCTACCCATCCAAGAAATGATCACGAAGAACGTCCGGCCAACGACGTTAAAGAAGGCGCTTATTGGGAGGCAACCCAATTTCATATCCTTTTTATTTACATGTTTTACTTTTATTTTGTTTTTATACTCCTATTGCTTGTGGACAATTCAATTCAAGTGTAGGGGGAGAGAAAAAGGCAAGAAGTTCGAATTGTTAAGCGAAAATTTGACAAAAACGGGCGAAATAGGTGAAAACGACGAAAGCCGCCCGGCCTCTCCCCAAAGCCGCCCGGCTTCCATGCTTTTCCAGGTATTTTTCTCGCACGCCAAAGGCGCCCGGCTTTCGCCAAAGCCGCCCGGCTTTGGGCGCCGTAGCTTAATTCAGAATTTTTAAAATCGAAACCCGCCCGGGTTTCGTGTAAGCCGCCCGGCTTGCGTGTGCAGGTCTGCTACTGTCAAGCGAAAGCCGCCCGGCTTTCGCCAAAGCCGCCCGGCTTTCGGGGTGCGGAATTATTAAAACCCCTTCCCTTTAAACACAAACACACGCCCACCTTCCAAACGCCGGCCGACTTTCGAGCTCCAGCTGCCATAGCATCCATTTTCTCACATTTCTTTTCCAATTTCAAGCTCAAATCAGGTAATATCCACTCATTTTCACTTCTTAATCCTTATTTCACAACTTTTACATCATTTAATCGATAGTTTTGATTGTTCTTCCCAATTTCGAAATTTAGGGTTCTTGCAAATTGATAGCTATTAGGCCAAATTCATTGCATGATATCTTGTTATTGTTGCCTATATTGCTTGTATGAACCATTATAACCTCTTTTCAAGTTGTTATTTTTAAAAATTTTGAAATTTTTGCTACTTGATTAAAATTGGGGCTTAGGGTTCGAAATTCTTGATTAAATTTGGAGTTTTTCAATTGAATTATTGTGATTAATTGTTGATGAATGAGATTGTGAGTATGTTGCCCCTTGTTATCCTAAATTGTGATTATAGTCAATTTTTAGGGAAATCCATGTCAAAATTTTTTGAGAAATTGACTATAATCTATTGAGTTTGTAGGTTGAAATGGCGTCAAAGGGCAAATCTGTAAGAAACGAGGCTGGCCCGAGCAACCCCAAGCGGGCTAGGAACAACAAGGCACCCGCGGCCTCCTCCACTATCTTGCCGGCTAGTCGGTTTGTGAACACTCAATGCTACGAGCGTTATCTCGAGTCCCGGGACAACGACTTTGTGATTGAAAAGACAATCTCAGCCCCTATTGATCACGAATTCCAGCTCACCGCCGCCTTCGCCAACATCAATTGGGAACCGGTGCTACATCTCCAAGGCACCTTCTATCCGGAACTCGTAAAGGAGTTCTTCGCTAATGTTGAAGGGAATTATGCCCAGAAGATGATTGAGAGCCGAGTCAAAGGGGTCAACATTACTATCACCAATGACCTCTTGAGCTCTCAATTTCACATCACCAAGTTCGGCACCCCTTTCGCTCCTTCCCAAGCCGGAACAATGAATAGTGATGGGAACTACAATCCCATGGAAGCTATGCAATATTTTGGGCTGCAAGGACTGGATCTAATGACGAAGAACCTCGGCCAACCTCACATCCGGACCCGGCTTTTGATGTACCTCTACTCGTTCAACGTCATGTCAAGAGCGAGCGGCTACAACAAAATCCGAAGTGCCGACCTCTACTTTGCATATAGGATGCACACCGGGCTTGATCGTCATGAGGGGATTCCTCTCTCGGGCATCATCATCAAGCAATTGTGGAGCGCGGTCTTAAGCAACAATCAAGATAAGGCCTTCATTTTCCCTATTTTACTCTCTAAAATTTTTCAACATTTTGGTGTTAGTTTTAGAGGAGAAGAAGAAAGGGAGATGCATGTCGTGCTTGATGATAGCGTCATGACCCACCTCCGCTATTTCCAACCGCCGCACGGAGGACCATGGAGGTGTGTGGCGAAGTTCCATAGAGTTGTACCGGAGGAGGATGAAGAGGAGATGATGGAAGGTGGGGAACCCGCGGGAGGCCATGAGGAGCACCATGAAGAGGCAGCTCACATCCCCCAAGCCGGAGCTCCTTACGATATGGACTACTTGACCGAGCAATTTGGTCAAATCCGCACGGAGCTTGCGGTGCATAGACGAGACTTGAGAGATCAACGCCACGCTATCCAGGGAATGGGGAGCCATTTGTGGAGCATGAACTACTACTGTCAAGAGCTGGGGAGACAATTCAACATACCACCGCCGCCGCCCTACGATCCAAACATCTTTTTCCCTCCCCGAGAAGAGGGAGATGAGAACGCTGAGTAAAGTTGAAAAAGAAAAAAAAGGGAAGTGTACTAAAACAACTCTTATCTAGTCTTGCTCAAACTCTTGTTTATTGTTATTTTGACTCTAATGTTGTCTTTGTGCTATGTGTGTTTAATCTTGCTTTGATTGTTCTTTGTGATCCACATTGAGACATTGTGGAACAAGTGTGGGGGGTGCTCCTTTAACTTCTAAATTGCAAGATTTTTTCTCCTTAATTTGTTTACTTTTGATCCATATTTTTTTCAAAAAATATTTTAGCAAAACCCTTGTCCTCCAAAACTTTTTTTTTTCTCTTAAGGTTTTAACCTAATAATTCTATTAAAACAAAAAGTTTTAAAATTTGCTTGAGGACAAGCAAAGCTCAAGTGTGGGGGTATTTGATAAGCGTTTTATTAACGTAATTTATACAACAATTTATAAACGCTTTTATACTTAAAAGAATAAAACTCTCACACATATGTCTCGTTTTGCAAGAAATACTATAACCGACAATTGGATCAGATACGAGGATGAAAAGTCACGCGAAGAATCCCGACAAGTAAAGGTCAACCAAACGCATCCCGAGAACAAAAGAAAAAAGGAGAAAATACACCAAAGGGGTGAAAGCCGCCCGGCTTTCACCAAAACCGGCCGGTTTTCACCAACCAGCCATCCCGTTGCCGTCCGAAGATGAAGGAAAAGCACCCGGAGCAAAAACAGACGAAAGCCGCCCGGCTTTCATGAAAGGCGCCCGGCTTTGGGCGCCGTGGAAAATATTCAGCAAACCGAACAAAAAGCTGCCCGACTTTTGGCGAAAGCCGCCCGGCTTTCGGTCCCTGGAGCGGAGAAGACCGTTTTAAACTCGCAAAAGCCGCCCGGCTTTTGCGAAAGTCGCCCGCCTTTCGCCTGGAGCTGATTAAAACAAGCAACGGTCATCACAATCATTCGGGCAAAACACCAAATCCCATTAAGGAGCTTGCTTCCTTGTCCGAAAATGGCCGTTGAGAACTCAATATTTAAGAGGATTGAAGCCCTCTCAAGAGATTATTCCATATTCTACACACTTTACTTCTATTTTGGCAACCCAAGAGCAACCCCTTGGTCTTGGGAGAAGTTCTACACTTGGGGAAAGCTTTATCCACCATAGCTTTGGAGTTGTGGTATCATTTTCTTATGTATTTCATTGTATTTTATCATTTCAATACTTGTAATTTTATTATGAATTGTTCTAGCTAATTTTCTATAGCCAAGGTTAGGGATGAAACTTTACGCACTCTAGGTGTTTGATGTATGTTCTCAACCAAATTATTATGATCTTTCCTTTATATTTTAATGTGTATGACTACGGTGTACAACGTATGATTATATCGTTGGGTTTATTTGAGCAATTAACGTTGAGTTATAAACCGTGCACTTAAAGGTTAGACATATTCTAATTGTGGATAGAAATATACCTCAATTGAGTATGGTGGTTTTTATAATGTCCTAATCTTCAATGGGGTTAATTTTAGATGAATGTGAACCGTGACGGGATTCACACGTAGAATTAATCACAATCTCGCTGCCGTAACAGGAGTTAGAATACTTTAGTGACATTCCACTCATAAGAATTGGCGAAAGAACATATATTCATCACTAGGAGTCGTTTAGGAGTAATCCCGAACCCTTGGTTGCTTTTATTATCTCTTAAAAAAATCAAAAAGTTTTACTCTTTCCTTAATTCTTTCACTAAACCGCTTTCACTTTTGAATCATATAAACAACGTTTCCTTGTGTTCGACCCGGTATTTTTACCGGAATTTATTACTACATTGGCACTTGTACACTTGCAAGTTTCAGCCGATCAGTTGGGAGACAGCAGTGGACGACGGAGCAGATGTCAGGTTGATTACAGTGACAACATTGGAACCTCCAGCGTCTCCGGCCGGCACGGTCGCAGCATCAGCATCAGCCTCGGCCGAGGGAGAAGCCCTCTTTGACTTCTTGGCAGGTTGCATGCCGGCCTCAGTCAGCTTCTTCTGGCCTTCGTCGGTGTGTCGTTTCTTCTTCGGCTGGGTGGGCGGTTTTGACGTCTAAGCAGCGCTCGACTGTGCTCCAGCCTCGGCGACTTGCTTCGCAGCATTCTTTGCAGCATGTTCGGCGGCCACCTTCGCCTTCGCCCTGATCATGACAGATCGGCGATCCATGACAAAGTCTGCACAAAAGAAAACAAACATTAGCAAAGCACACAAAAGAAAATGGGATCAAGTATTTTGGGAAGGCATTACCATCGGCAGGCACGCCCAAATCCGGGCCATCGGCTTCCTCAAAAGTGGTAGTCATCTTTGGCCAAATTTCGACGTCATCCTCTGCGTCCCCATGGACGAAGTATCTCAAGTAGCCGAGGGCGGCCATCTTATACTCCGTGATGCACTCCTTCACGCTCCTCGGCCCCCTTCCAAGAACGCCACCACTTGAGCGTCCAAAATTGAACTCTTCGACGCATCATGGAGGTTAAACCTCCCGTTGTGGCCGACGGAAGGAAACTCAGTCCCACCCTCGCCCAGAGACACGAAGACAATTTGATTTTCCACCCATGGATAGACGTCGGGAGATAAGAGAAGGACCTCCCATTCTTCACCTGCTGCAGATTGGCATAGCCGGCACAGTTCTGGTGGCTACCCGGCCTATCTGATACAGGTTCATAAAGAGGGTCGTTGTCGGCTTGAAATCTAACTCGGCACAGCGAAGGAGAAAGCCGATGATCAACGAATAGCTGTTTGGGGTTAGCGGGGCCGAAGGAAGCTCCATCATGTCCAAGTATTCAGTAATGAACGGATGAAGGGGTAACCTGAGCCCCTTGGCAAAACTCATGGGGTATACCTCAAAGTAGCCCGACGATGGATTAGGTACGTGGTCCGTCGGCTTGGGCGCCTTAACCTTACCAAATGGTCCCACGTACATCTGGGCAACCAGGTACTCGGCCGCGCAGCTCTGCGGCCTGATGATACGGACTTTGGTGAGATCCGAGAAGGAGAAAGTGTGACCCTTCTTCAACCGGAGCCTTCTCTTCGGGGCGGTCCCCTTAACAGCAGACACCGGCTTTGGGCAGGGAATAGTAGCCGACGTAGATGCTCCGCCCACGGCACGAGAGACCCCTACGTCCTCACCTTCAGATGACGAGGCGGCCTCCTCGTCCTGGTTCTCCTCGTCCTCTTGCTCCCCTGACTTGAAGGAGCTCAAATCCTCTATCTCCTCGCAACACTCCTCCACCACTCGGTAGTCAAGGGATTTGACAGAAGCCTCATCGTCATACGGATAGTACTCTTCGTCCAGAGTCTTCATCTTAACAGCTAACGGAGCCTTAAAGGGAACTACTTTAGATCTAAGGTTGGTTTTTGACTAACACTAGATCAACGCTTAGGGAAGCAAAGTATATAAAAAAGAGGAGAAAAGTTTGATGAACTAACCTTTGAAGTTTTGAAGTTTTGAAGAACACTCGAACAAGCCTTTATCTCTCTAGAAATTTGGGCAGCGCTTCATTATCTCAGAATGCAATAGGGTGTTCCTTCGAAAAGAGGGGGGTATTTATAGACCTCCCTCCCAACGGTCACTACACGTGGCACTCCCCCATTGGCCACATGAACGGCCACCACTCCCAAGGCCCAATAAGCTGCCACCGGTACAGAAGATGGGCCAGGCCCACTTCCATCAGTACCAGTCCATTGCCAACGTACCAGCAGTCAGCATTCATATCGGCCAAGGCATTCAACGGCCACACCAAGAAGGAATATCTGCCTCCATATGGCACGACTACATCGGCCCTAGCAGTCAATAATCATTTCATTGGTTGGTCACACCACAAAGTGGGCCCATATCGGCTTAACACGCTGCCAACAGAAAGGGCCCCTTCAACGGCCACAACAGCAGGTGGCGAGTCTGAGACCGCTACCAGTTTGGAATCGCACTTGATTCTGAGGTGCTTGGCCTTGAGGCCGGCGGCGAGTCTGAGACCGCTGAGGAGGGCCTCATACTCGGCTTCGTTGTTGGATACCCTGAAGTTGAAGCGGATGGCATAGTAGGCTCTGAATCCTTCAGGGGATATGAGGAAGACGCCGCCGCCGCATGATTTCGCGGCCGACGAGCCGTCAGTGAACAGGGTCCACGTGTCGTCCGGCTCCGGCCCGGGGTTGGCGACGGCCGTCTCCCTTGCTGTGCATTCGATGACGAAGTCGGCCAAGGCTTGCCCTTTGATAGATGGCCTTGGCTTGATCTCAATTTGAAACTGGCTGAGGAAGATCGCCCATTTCACCATCCTCGAGGAGCTAGTGGGGCTCCTCATGAGCGCGCCGAGAGGCTGCTGGGTTAGCACATGGACGGTGTGGGATTGGAAATAGTGCCCCAGCTTCTTCACGGTGTGGACGATGGCCAGCACCGTCTTCTCAATGGGGGAGTACCTGAGTTCGGCCTCCCTAAGTGTCTTGCTGATGTAGAAGATGGCCTTCTGCACCCCTTCGTCCTCACGGATGAGCACGGAGCTGATGGCCGACGTGCTCACCCCCAAGTACAGGAAGAGGGTTTCGTCGGCTTTGGGCTTGGAGAGTATGGGTGGGGACGACAGGTACCTTTTCAATTCGTCGAATGCTTCCTGGCACTCCGTCGTCCACCTGAAGCTGGTTGCCTTGCGCATGATCTGGAAGAAGGGGAGTGCCCTCTCAGCTGACCTGGAGAGGAACCGGTTTAAGGCCGCCAGGCGCCCCGTCAGTCGCTGTACCTCCTTGACGTTGCGGGGCGGCTCCATGTTGATGATGGCCTGCGTCTTCTCCGGGTTTATCTCGATGCCTCTCCGGCTGACCATGTAGCCAAGGAACTTGCCGCCTTGGACGCCGAAGGCGCATTTCTTGGGGTTAAGGCGGAGCCTGAATTCCTTCATGATTTCAAAGATTTCCCGGAGGTCGTCGGCGTGGGAGGTGGCCTGCCTGCTCTTGACGATCATGTCGTCGACGTACGCCTCCATCGTCCGGCCAAGGACCGCTCTGAAGATTTTGGCCACCATCCTAGTATAGGTGGCGCCGGAGTTTTTGAGTCCGAAGGCCATGACGAGGTAGCAAAATATTCCCTCTGGGGTCATGAATGTCGTCTTCTCGGCGTCATCTTCGTGCATGGAGATCTGGTGGTACCCTCTGAAAGCGTCGAGGAACGACATCAACTCGCACCCTGCCGTCTCGTCCACCAACTGATCAATGTTGGGGAGGGGGAACGGGTCCATGGGGCACGCCTTGTTCAGGTCAGTGTAGTCAACACACATTCTGAACGTCGGCGGTTTCTGTGCGAGGACGACGTTGGCCAACCATGTTGGGTACTTCACCTCTTTGATATGTTTGATCGATAGGAGCATGGCGACCTCCCCTTTGACGAAGTCCCGCCTGTCAGCGGACAAGTAGCGCCGCTTCTGTTTGACGGGCGCGGAGGCCGGATCGACGGTCAGCCGGTGAGTGATCACCTGGCGGCTGATGCCGGGCATATCGTCCGGGCCCCACGCGAAGACAACGGCGTATGACCGTAGGACGAGGAGGATGGCGTCTCGCTGGTCCTGGGGGAGTTGCTTTCCGACCCTGAGAACCCGCTCCGGCTGGGAGGTATCCAGAGGGATTTCCTCGACCTCCTCGGCCGGCTCCGCATGTGGCCTCTCCTCGTCCATGGCGACGGCGGCCGTGATGGTGTCTATCCGCTGTCCTTCCCTTTCGGCCGGCCTCGTCAGCTTGAGGTAGCAAGCTCTGGCTATCCTCTGATTTCCTCTGGCGTAGCCGATGCCGTCATTGGTGGGGAACTTCAAGCATAGGTGCTTCATGGAGATGATGGCCTCCAAGTCCTCCAGCGCTGGCCGGCCCAAGATCAAGTTGTGGGCGCACTGGAGGTTGACCACCATGAACTCCATGTCAATTTTGGCATGGTGGGGGCCGTCACCGACTTCCACGGGGAGGACTATCGTGCCCTCGGCGTCGATAGAGTCCCCGGTGAAGCCGGATAACGGGGTCTTGATCGGCTTCAGCATAGCTCTGTCCAGCTTCAGCTGCTTGAAGGTGTCTAGGTACATCACGTTGACGGAGCTCCCCGTATCGATGTAAGTTCGGTGGATGATGGAGTCACCGATCTCACATCGGATGACGAGGGCGTCCCTGTGTGATTCCGTACCCGGAGGCAGATCCTTGTCGGTGAAGGTGATCGCCTCCGTTCGCTGCTTCTTCGGCTGGGGGGGAACGTGGGACACCTCTCCAATGTAAAGGGATTGGGCCCATTTCTTTCTCTGAGTGGCGGAGTCCCCCCCAGTGTTCCCGCCTACGATGAGGTGGATGTGATTCTTCTTCGGCGGAGGCTCCTCGAAGTCCTCGTCGTCGCTGAGCCTACCAATCTCGCGCTTCTTCGCAGAGGGTTCGCCCCCACGTTTGCCGGTGTTTACCCAAGTGTTTTTCCGTGGGCCACCTTTGACAAACTGGGAGAGTTCCCCCTGGCGAATAAGGCGCTCGATGGCCTTCTTCAATGTGATGCAATCGTCGGTGTTGTGCGACGAGTTCTTGTGGAACCGGCAGTACATGCCGCCCTGCTGGATGGCTAGGATCTCCTCGGCCGGCCGAGGAGCCTGCTCGATGAGGCCATGCTTCTCGGCATAATCGAGGATGGTGCCGACCGGGTGGGTGAGGGCTACCCCCGGCCGTTCCAGCCTCGGCCGCCAGTGGCGGTCTTTCTTACTTTGTCCACCAGAGCCGTGGCGGCCCTGGGCACCCTGGCCGGCCGGGGACGGACCCGAGGCCGGCAAAGGATTTGTCTTCTTGGGGGGATGGCCCCCCTCTCTCTTGTGATTGTGGAGCTCGTCAGCGTCGGCATACAAGCCTCCGCGTTGGAGCGCCTTGGCGTACGACCTCGGGGGGTCGGTGATGAGGCTCCTGGCGTACGGGGAGCTGCGGAGGGCTCCCTGGTACAAGGCGAGGAGGGTGCGCTCATCGGCCCCCTCGACCTCCTCGGTCTCCCTCGTCCACCGGTCGATGAATGACCGGAGGGACTCCTCGTGCTGCTGTTTGACGGAGAGGAGGTGGGTGAAATACTTCTTGGCGCGCTTCCTCCCGGCAAAGTGAGTGAGGAAGCGCTGGGCGAGATCTTGCCATGAGTCGATGCTTCCCTCTGGCAGTCCGTTGAACCACTCGTACGCTGGCCCCTCGAGAGTAGAGAGGAACCAACGGCAGAGGTATTCGTCGGACGCGTTTACCATCAGCATGTTGTTTTGATAGCGGCTGAAGTGCTCCTAGGGGTCTGATCGGCCATCGTAGGACTTGATGGCGTTCCCCCTGTACTTCTCAGGGATGGGGGCCGAGAGGACCCTGTTGGTGAAAGGGGTCCTAGTCCTGACCTGGATGATGGGGTCACCCCGCCCTTCGGCCAGCTCCCTCTCCAGGGCGCTGACTTTGTTCATGAGCGCGTTGAGACCGGGGTCGTTGGAGGCGCCGGCCGTAGGGACGTTAGCCGAATGTTTGGCCTCCATCTGAGCCAACCTCCTTTCCAGCTGGGCGATGACCTCGTCCCGGGGGTCCCTATCGGCCGCAGCGGCGCCCGGCTGGTTCCTCAGGCGCTCGTCGTGAGCCGCGTTGATCTGGTGACGCGCGTCATCCTCGTGCAACTTCCCCTTGCCCTTGTCCGGGCGGGGCTGATCCGCTGTCCGAGACACAGACCCCAAACTTTCCCTTGGCGAGCCAGGACGAAGATCACCAATCCGTCCCGCCATCCTCTCCGAAACCGGACGACGGCGCGTGTCACCTAGCCTATTAAAGGCAGAGGCTTTTCCACGCGCTGGGGTCTGCCCGGGTCGAAGAGGGGAAGCAGGGTGGGAGTGGGACGACGCCGTGTCCTGGGCCACAACCCCCTCATTGTTGCCTATCTGGTCGGCCAGTGGTTGGGGATGAGGAGGTGGAGTGACGTTTCCCCCGGTCCTTGGCAAGAGCGCGCTGAGGACGGTGGGGTTCTGAGCCAGGCTGGCGATGATTACCAACAGCGCGGCCTGGACCTGTGGATCCACGGACGGAGAGGCCGCGGCCATAGGCTGGGCCGGGGCGTGGTCCGTCTTCTCAGCCCGTCTCTTTTCCAGGCCGAGGCGGGCGTCGGGGACTCCGCTGTTGAGTTGGTTGCGGAGGTCCGTCGTGAGGTTGAAGGCTTCCTGGAAGAGGTCCCCTCCGCCGACCTGGTCGGCCGTGGCGTCCTCATCGTGCTCCCTGGGCTCTTGGTCCTCAGGGATGGCTTTGCTGACGAGGTTGCGGTTTGACTTAATTCTCCCCATGATCAGTGGTTAGCTGTGCTTGGTAGCGACGAAGGGTGCTAACTTGATTGTTCTAGCTCTCAATGAGAGCACCAAATGATAGAGTATATCTCTTAGATTCTAGAGAGAAGTGAGAGCTAGAGAGAGAAGTGCAATAATATGCTTCAATAGAATGAATTTGTAACCCCTATAACTACTCCCAAGGGGAGTATTTATAGAGAAAATTAGGGTTGGGCTCCCAAGCCTTGGGCTTGGGAGGCCCATTTACAACTGGACCGCTACTGGGCCGGATACAAAGCCTCTAATGGGCTGTACAAATGAGTAAGTATAGGATCCGATTCTGGGAGGTCCTCGTGGCCGACGAGGGCACGGCCGACGAGGGCACGGCCGACGAGGGCACGGCCGACGAGGGCACCCGGGTTCCTTGGACTCAGGACCATGATCCGAGTTGGCTTCTTCTCGACCAACGGGGGCGTCTCGGCCGACGAGGGCGCCACTCTGTTGTCTTGTGCTCTGTTCTTCCGAGTATGTGGGTCCTGGGGCTCAGACCCATATACTCCATCAAACAGCCATCGGCCTTGTATAAAATCGTGATGATAACTTTTTGAAAGCGACCCGCGTCCAAGGGTTCTCCCACAGGGTTACCTTGGTCAGGAATCGCCAAGGGGTTGGATTCAGGGGAATACAAGGATCCCGCATCGGCGTAGGGTCACACCTTACTCCTTCACCCCTTGCTCACTCTTCAGCCTGAAGTAGTGGGGGACTGGGGGACTACACCGGCCTCTGGAATGCAAGAAAGGACAAAATAAAATAAAAACAAAAACACACCAAGTCCACAACTACAACATTATATCATACAGGCACCATAACGTCCATGACCTTGTGGTGCACCCTCGGCCGCAACAAAGTCACCAAACAAAGAAGTATAACTCCTCCCAAAATGTGACGTGTATCGTCCCTTGACGCGCGCCACTCAACGGCTTTGAGATCACATACTCCACTCTCGGCCAAGATGAGAAAACGGGAACACAACGTCCTCAGGTCCTCATCGTCCATAAGATCAAAATACGCACTCCTTCTAAGTCAGCGCCGCTATCGTCCTAAAAGATGGACACCAAACTACGGATACCACCACTTCGCCCTGAAGCACGAAAGTAATCATGAGGCCTCCTCGGCCAAGTCACCGAAAGTAACCGCCAATGACCAGAAAGAAGAAACATCACCCGCGTCGGCTATTCAAATCAAGAGCACATATCGACAACTGAGCCAGAACACTCACCATCTTCAAACAAGCAAACTTACCCCATCAGAGGAACATCAGCCTTCTTCGTCCACAGTGAAGAGCATACAACGGCCAACACGAAGAACCAAAACAGGAAATGGCCACGACGGCCAGAAGACATCAAGACTATGAAATCTACTCTCCTCACTTCGTCTACATCTCAGTTCAGAGAGTGGGGGACTCCTGATGGAGTATATGGGTCTAGACTCCAGGACCCACATACTCAGAAGAATGAAAGGCAAAAGTGTCACCCGGTGAGGCTTCCGTCGGCCACATGACCCCCCCATCGACCAAAAAGATAACAACCCAGAACATGATCCAGAAGCCAGGAGAACCGGGTGTCCCCGTCGGCCGTGCCTCCGTCGGCCAGACACTCGTCGACCACAGAGAGCTCCCAGAACCGGACTTCACACTAAATTACTTCTACACTTTTTGTACTCAGCCCAATAATGGCCCAATTGTAAATGAGCCTCCCAAGTCCAAGACTTGAGAGCCCAGCCCTAATTTCCTCTACAAATACTCCTCTAGTCCCCTTGAGAGTAGTTGTAGGGGATTCACAAATCATTAATATCAAACATTTATAGCACTTCTCTCTCTAGCTCTCACTTCTCTCTAGGAGTTAATACAAAAATGAGATATTTTCAAGAAAATGATAATCGCACTATCAACTTATACAAACAAATAACAAGATCGCTACACTATAATCAGTAAATAATTCTTGATACATTCTTACGGCAGGTTTGTGTGAAATAAATTAACACGTGAAGGAAAGACCTTTTTTCACTCGGTTTCTTTATTTCGTTCGTGATACTCAACGAGCTTTGGAAGGCTTTCCAGAATCAATGTGAACATTGCACCTAACAAAAATATAAATATAAATGCAAGCAATATCTTTCCCATGTATACGGTCAAAGAAATAGCTTGTGGGGCCCTCTTCTTGAATTGGCTATCATCGGATCCCTGCAGATTGAACGAGTTGTAAATTACAAGTATTACTTAAAGTATTATTTGAAAAACTTAAATTTTAACTAGAAAAAATGACCAAAACACATCAGTAAAGACACAAACAGCTATTTCATCAGCATACACAGATCACAGTTCAGGAAACAAAAATGACAAGAAAAGGGATCTTAAATGCAATGAGTTTCCCATAAAGGAATTACAACCAAAATTGTAATTCCTTTATAACCAAAATTGCACAACTAAAATTCAATGCATCTCTGAATCTCATCACTTTCCTGATGACAGGGAATTATGGCAACCACATTTTAGTACAAGTACTGTGAAAGAAATAGGAGTAGGGTATCTATTTTGCCACTTACTAACATACTTCCATCATTTAATATCTACAGATGGCACCGCTAGGATGGTTAAGCAAATGCATGTACCATATAATTAATAATATTCATTGCACGAAAATACAGATTGACATTTGACGGAGAGCTAAAGAACAACAGTAGGGCGAAAGGAGATTCTTGCAAGTTATAGACCTTTCATGTGATTGAGAATCACTTTAATTAAAGCTTAAATCCCCATTGTCTGCCTCAACCAGTCTAATACATCTGTATCAAGGCCGTCTTAAATCCCATTATCTGCCTCATGCAATCAAATACATCTATACCACGGTCTTTTACTGATTAAAAATTACTACCTCTGTCCCATAAAATAAGTCTAACTTCAATTTGGACCGGAGTTTAAGAAAGTGGGAATAAAGTGGAAATGTATGGTTGTAGTTGAGTAAAAAAAAAGTAAATGAATGTTAGTCACACAAAACTTTCCAAAAAGGGAAATGAGAACAATTTTTTGGGACGACCCAAAAAGGAAAGTGGGACTTATTTTATGGGACGGAGGGAGTAAGTTTTTTCTTTTGTTATTAGGCAACCTTGTGCACATTGACATCCCCACAATGCGACACTTCGGGAATCACTACATCACAATTTTGTGATCATTTACATTTCTCACTACAATTGTTATATGTTGTTCGACAGAATTACACCAACATCTACTAGTTTTTTTTGTCCGGATAGGGGCCATGATCATTGTCAATTTGTCATAAGTACTAATACTAAATTTTGGGGTCGGAAGTGGGGGCACTTACCCCCAAGCCCGCCACTCGCGCCATGGTGTCCCTTCTGATTATAAAAATTAAGTGTTGTGTAAGAAAACCTATGCACACTTTAACTAGAAATATGCTTTAAATACTCTCCATGATGCTCAATGTTACTGTCATCATAGCAATTCCTTGGAAGTAAAAGCATACTACCTGCCTCAGCATTTTTCCTATGTCATCTTTGTTCTGTCGGGGGTATTTATCAATAGAAACTGACTTGGAAACGACTTCATTTGGCAGTCAAAGGCATATTGAGAAATCACGAAACAACTGTGAAAAAGTAAGAACTCGAGTTCTTGCACCGCTGGAAAACCATCTCAAACCAATGAACATCAAAGTTACTTTCAGCTACTACAATTTATATCTGATGATTCTGATCAGATCCTATAGTGAGTTAAGAGCTTATTCTTTTTACTTCTCTTTCATGCATTCTAATATATCCCTGTTGTGTCTCGTTTTTGTTCACTAAAGTTGGCAATTGCATTGCAGAAAACTTTTCAAAGGTAAGATCAGTAATGATAACAATAACATAAAACCATCAACAACAACAACAATGATAGAGGATAGTTCAAAAGAACAGAGAAATTTCATACCGTGGTCACAGGATTATATGCCTGTCCCATCACTACCATGTTCTCCTGCATAGACCTTCCAAAACCTAGTCAGAAGTTGGGTAGTTAAAAATCATATTCATAGGGATGCTCCCCACAATAACAAGTCTGATGAAAAATTGTGAAACCATTGTCTGGCAAAGTTATTTTTTCTGTTTAACTTCTTTGAAAACGTAAAGTAAATAATTTTTTTCCGCAGTGGTTTTCTTTGTTCAGATTCTGAACGGAAAAAACGAACATTACTGGCGGCATGAACTTCGTTCTCAATGCAACAAAAAAAGATTCAAATTTAGACACTGTTGATAAGATATACTTAAAAGGATTATTAGCTTATTTTATCCCAAACTATCATCAAATTCACAAATCTATCCTATTCTTTCACTTTTATCAAAAAAAGACTCAAACTTCATCTTTTTCAACAATTATGGTTTTATTTTTTGTTTTTTTTTTCAAAATTACAAATTTTATCAAAGCCAATAAGATGTAGGTAATACAAATTGTAAACTTAAAACTAGAAAGAAGTGAAAAATATGAAATATAAATATGATTTTGTTCTTAAGTTTTACTAATACATCTATTGAAAGTTTAATTATGAGAAAAATTGAAATTTGAGTCTTTTTTGATAAAAGTAAAAGTATGGGATAGAGTTGTGAATTTGATGATAGTTGAGGATATATTTAGCTAATAATCCTACTTAAAATTAAGAATCTTTATGAAAATAGTAAATTTCCATCATTATACGTAGTGTAGTATATAATTCGGAGTACTTCTTTTGTTCCATACTTCCATATAACTTGTCTAGAAGTGAAAGGTTTATAAGAAATACCCTAAAAGTTTTGCTGAACCGCAATCACGTTATTGGAATATGAAAAATATAGTACACAAAATTCAATATTCTAATAGGGCTGAGTTTTGACTCAAGAATAATGACTTCAACAGGTAATATGGAAAAGAGAGGGTAAATTATGTACAGTTTATAACTATATATATGTACTTGCTTTATTTAGTTGCAACTTTTTTACTTGGAACATTCACACTCTTACTGAGATTCATATACGACCTCAGTTCACTAATTAACTTCTCACTTCGACTTCTGAATCAAAATTTGCTAATTTGATGGTTAATTATTTAAACAATATCATTTCATAACATGAAAACACTTGAGAAATTTGTTTTAATACGGAGTATATGTAATAGAAATAGTAATGGTCAAACATCAACAAGTTCAGACTGGGGAGGGAGAATTGATTTTGATACGGAAAGGTATTTTTATAACCGTATAAAACTAACTAACTAAGTCTTAAATATTTTTTAACTTGATTTTCAAAATATCAGTTTTTTATAATCTTGACCATCGCTGTCTCAACTCTCAAGGAGGTAGTAATAGATTAGTAAATTAAGAGCCAATATGATGACCATGTTTTTTGATTTATCAAGCATATCACCCAACTTTTTCACCAAACACGTAATTTTTTATTTCAGTGTTAAATTGTTAATAATATATAAAAGTAGGGTTGAAGTTCTTTTCTTACTGTATTGGCTAAAGTTACTATAAAAGATCATTTTAGCTATTTTTCATATAATTTTTTCTTTATTTTATTCAACAACAACAACATCCAAGCCTTAATCCCAAAATAATTTAGAGTCAGCTAACATGAATCGATCTATGATATCGATGCCAAACAGAGAGGACGGACAAACAAGAAAGGGAAGAAAAAAAAGTAAGATAAAATGAACAAAATAAAGATAAATAAATATAACATAACAATAACACGAGAATATAAGAAAGATAAAAGATAAAAAATAAAAGAGCATAAAAATGTTAGAAGATAAAAATAACATAAGAATATGAAAAAATAAAGAAGATAAACAATAAAAGCAAAAAGAGAGAAAAAGTAGAAAAAATATCAATCGTCCACACGGATGTGAGCCCTCCAGTTTGCTCTCTCTAAAGTCATGCTCTCATCCAACCCAGGAAGACGCATATCAATTCTGATTCCTCTAATTCAAGTATGTTTGGGTCTTCCCCTCCCTCTCTTCTCTGTCTCTTGTCCTCACCCCTCAAGTCGTCTAACAGGTGCATCACTCGGTCTTCTACGCACATGACCAAACCATCGCAAACGAGACTCATGCATCTTATCTTCTATAAGTGCTACTCCCACCTTTTGTCTGATTATCTCATTTCTCAAGCGGTCTTTTCTGGTATGTCCACACATCCAACGCAACATACGCATCTCTGTCACACTCATCTTTTGAATGTGTCATTGCTTTACCGCTCAACACTCTACGACATACATTAATGCATACCTCAATCGCATAGAAATCCTGAACCACTCTTCCATTTCATCCATCCAGCTCTGATTCTATGGCATGCATCTCCATCCAATTCACCGCCCTTTTGAATTATGGAGCCCAAGTAACGGAACATATCACACACCGGTATCTCTTTACCATCAAGAGGAATCCTAGAGTTGTTACTACTTCTACCTCCACCAAACTTGCACTTCATATACTCAGTCTTGCTTCGGCTCAGTCTGAAACCCTTGGTCTCCAATATTTGTCGTCATAATTTCAACTTTGCTTTAACACCGGATTATGTCTCATCAATCAATACAATATCATCGGCAAACATCATGCACCATGGTATATCTTCTTGAATTGACTTCGTAAGTTCATTCATGATTATAGCAAATAAGAAAGAACTCAGAGCAGATTCTTGGTGCACTACGATAGTAATAGGAAACTTTGTGGTCCTCCCTACACTAGTGCAGACACTTGTAGTACAAGCAACATACATATCCATGATGATACTGATATACTTACGTGATATGTCTTTTCTAGTTAATGCCCACCAAAGAACTTCTCGAGGTACCCTATCATATGCCTTTTCTAAGTCATTGAACACCAAATGCAGATCTTTTTTAGTGTCTCTATACTTCTCCACAACCTGTCTAAGAAGGTGAATGACCTCAGTTGTTAGTTGTTGAGCGTCCAAGCATAAAACCAAATTGATTCTCCGAAATTTTCACACTTTTATGAATTCTTTGCTCAAAACTCGCTCCCAAAGTTTCATGGTGTGACTCATAAGCTTAATCCTTCGATAGTTAGCACATTCTTGTACATCACCCTTATTTTTAAACAAGGGAATGAGAGTACTCTTCCGCCAAGTCATTGACATTTTGTTGTTTCTCCAAATCATGTTGAAGAAACATGTTAGCCACTCGATGCCTTTCTCTCCCAAACTTCTAGAAGTCTTTCTTTATTTTATTAATAAAAAAATATTTTAAATTATTTTTTTATAAATCATCAAAATCAGGCAATCCAATAACTTCATGCAGAATTTCATAAATTTCAACAGAATCAAAATATTCAATCAATTTTAGTGTTACCAAATGGAGTCTAAATATAAGAAGATTCTCTAAATATAAGAAGATTTTGACTTTGCGTCACACTTTTCGAGTGATATTTGACTTTGCATTATATTTTTAAAGTCATTAATATATGAAACCCATTTTACTATAAAATCGTTTAATTTTGAACCCATTTCTTTCACAATTTTTAAGTTGATGGATGCAAATAATAATAATTTTGAAAATGGGGCATAAAATCTGTCCAATAACAACTACTCCCTCCGTCCCGAATTAAATTGAAAACTTTGACTGGCACAAGTATTAAGGAGTGTCAATAAATGATTATTGTTTTTTACACTTTTGTTCATCTTCCCAAAAGATGAATGTCTTTAAGTTAATGAATAAAAAGTAAAAGTAAGGGTAAGTTTGTAACTTTATTCTTATTTACGTACCTAAAATAGAAAGTGTAAAATCATTTTGGGACAACAAAAATAGGGAATTTTTCAAATAGGAGGAGTACGTGGTGAGGAGTAATACTTAGCACATACCAATGCCGTCAGAAGCCGTCCGTAGAGTCCAGCCATCCCCGTAATCGACGAGCACCGAATTGGGGCCGAATATTACGGGCTCTTCCCCGTCTTTAACGGCTTCAATATGCGTTCCTGGCGGCAGAGAAAATCTGGATTCCAGCTTGCTATTTATCATTTTGACGGAAAATTTAGCCTCCGTACCGGCAGCGAATCTCCATGTCCTGTCTGTGCGGTGGCAGATCACCTCCACAAACTGATTTTTTTGTTTATACAACGAGTATGATCAATATGATTGTATAAGGTCAGCTGTAAGAATAATAAAAAAAAATTGAAGTGATATCACTAACCGGAGGAGATTGCTTATTGTCCTTTGCGACCGCAGAAGCTGTGCGATCTTCTTCCTGCTCGGCCATTAGAGAGTCTATTATATGATTACAGAATAGGCAGGAAATATGAGAGAATTACTCTTGGCCGCGGGGCTTGCAGAGGGAAGTTTACTCTTTACAAGTAAGAGCACCCGGCAGGGTGGGGATTGACAATTGAATCCCCTTTGGAATCTGAAAGTATCAAAATAGCGCAGTCGGTAGAACTTACTAGAGTAGAGTATACACTTTTGGACTGAAATCCGTAAATGTTTGGTTTTTTTCTTATATTTTTTATAACTATCGACAGTCTGATCTAATTTGTTCTAATCTTGTCTGATCTAGTCTGCTGTGATCTGATCTGGGATTGAAAAGATGTAAACTAGGTGAAATCACACCAGACCAAATTGTTAAAAAAAGGAAAAAAAATATTTTGAATATGTAATTTAAATAATCCAAACTTTATATAAAAAGTTAATTTCGTACCATTTTATGTATTATTTCTTTCAAAAATGTATGTTTATGGTGCTAATTGCATAATTTAAAATATTTTAGAATTCATAAAGACACAATTAATATTCTAAACTTGTATTGCGAAATAAATAGGGGGGGATAATTAAAATATCTCAAACTTTGAAGGGGCGTGAGATAAACACCCCGAACTTTCATATGTAATTTAAATACCCCAAACTTTATATAAAAAGTTATTTTAACACCATGATTATTTATTACTCCCTTCATCCCATTAGAAGATTCTCACTTTCCTTTTATGGACGTCCCCTATAAAGGTTCTCATTTCCATTTTAGGAAACAACTAACAATCTTGAGTGACAAATTAAATATTAAATATTAAAAATAATACATTTATTACATCACAGTTATCAATACTAGCTACATTATAATATATATCTATTAAAACTATTTCTCAAAATGTACTCGAACTACTTTATTTAATTATTGTCTAAATAATCGTGCCGTTTTGCTATGAGAATCTTCCGACGGGACGAAGGTAATATCTCTTTCAAAAATTTAAATTTATTGGGTTAAATGCATAATTTAAAATAGCAAATTAAAAAAATAGAATTATATATAATGGTGGGTAATACTATTTAGTTTACAATGGAACCTTAGAATGTTCATTGTATCTTTATGAAAGCTAAAAATTATCAAATTATAAAATAAACACCAAAAGTTAACATTTTTGGAAAAAAATAATACATGATCATGGTGCTAAAATAACTTTTTATATAAAGTTTGGGGTATTTAAATTACATATGCAAGTTCAGGGTGCTTATCTCACATTCCATCAAAGTTTGGGGTATTTTAATTATTTTTCTCTAAATAAGGTTTCCCTCAATCTATATAATTGCAACACTTTTAATTTGCTATTTTAAATTAAGCAATTAACCTCATACCTTTTAATTTTTGAAAGAAACAATGCATGACAATGATGGGAAGATACCATTTTATATAAAAATTGGGGTATTTAAATTACATATGCAAGTTTATGGTGTTTACGTCACACCCCTTCAAAGTTTGGGGTATTTTTATTATTTTTCTATAAAAAAATTAATCCAAGTAAAGAAATCATTAACAATATCTTCTTTCTCTCATTACTCTTTTATATTTTTGATGGATAGTGTACCCGGGGGTAGCTTATCCGAGGGGTTATTACGGGGAGTAATAAGAGAAAAGTCAGAGCAGGTAAATATAGAGAGAGAAAGTATATTATAAAGTGTGGAGCGTTTATGACTTGGTTACAAATGGGGAAAAGGGGTGCTATTTATAGTAGCAATAAATGCCGGACAGGGACACGTGTCAAGCGCCCATTGGCCGAGAGGTCACCTCAACTGGTTGGCGCTGGCAGCCGCATGTGGCCGCATTTAATGCGGCTGTTGGATGGGACGTTGTACAGGGTACGGTGATCTGTACGCATGTGGCGCGGATATTATGTCGGGAGAGGTGCCCTCGGGTGCGGAGGACTAGTCGAGGGCTCTGAGTGCCGGGGACCCCTGGGTGCCGAGGGCTCCAGGTGCTGAGGGCTACTGTTTTCTGCCGTTTTCCCAATTTCTTAGTTTGCTTGAGAAACCCGTTCTGTGAGAGTTTAGAGCCTTCGGCCAGGGGGCCGAAGGCACCCCTGGTGCGCCTTGCGGGCTGCTTGGTACTCTGGGCGCTGTGATTTGGGCCTGTTGGCCTTCTGGGCATGTTGGGCCTTTACTGGAGTAGTAGGAGTCTGTGGGCCGGGTGTTCCCGGGCCATATACTCCATCAGGAGTCCCTCACTCCTTTTGCCGAAAGGTACTTGAGGGAAAAGGAGTAATTTGTGTTTGTCCCCTGCCGTTGTTCCGTTGTAATCTCTGAGGTTGGTGAGGAGTTGTTGCTTGCATGTCCCTGCCGAAGGCAGTCCCTCAGTTACCCACATGTCGGGACTTGAGGGATTGCTTTGCTGCCTGTTGGAAATTTTCACCAATTTTGTAATTTAATGATTTTCCCGAAGGGGCTCTCCAGTCCCCCACTCCTTGAGGCACTTGTAAAGTGGTGAAAAGGAGTAGAGTTTAGTCCGTTGTAGCATGGGGCCGAAGGCTGACGCTTTTCGTTTCATTTTGGGGGGGGGGGGGGGGGGTGCCTCGTTAAAAACCTCATTAGGAAAAACCCTGGGGGAAAAAATCCTAATGAAGGAAAAAGAGTGCACCGAATTCCCCCAACGATGAATCGAAAATGTGAAACCTTGGTCAAAAATGGAGAATAATGGTAATGCCGAAGGCTCTCCTTGTTCTGAGGGCTCATGTGTTGATTAGCCGAAGGCTTGCTGTTGATGTCCTGGGAGGTGCCGAAGGGTAGCCCCTCAATCTGGGGATCGAGGGCGTGATGGATGAGGGCAATAGTTGATCATTGCTCGTGCTTGCTGATTAGTTGGTGATGAGGATATCCGAGGGCTCTCATTACCTGTGTGCCGTAGGCTATCCGTCAATGAGGTATACTCCCTGGGGGCTACCCCGGCCCTTACAGCGCTGAGGGGGAATCCCCGAGGGGTGGCCTGATATGAAGCCTTGAGCTTCTGAAGGAGTGATCCCGAAGGCGACTGTTATGTACTGTGTGGGCACAACCCGGGGGCGTCTCAGGGTAAGTGTGCCCGGAGGCTCTCCTTGATGAAGTGGAGTGAAGTAAGAAATTCCGGGGGCTCCCAGAATACAGCCGTTGGAGATATAGCCGTTGGAATATGTAACGTCGAGATATAGCCGTTGGGGGGGGGTACACGTGGCACGTGATGGTTGGCTGTCCGTGGGCGGCGTCACCGGTTGGGCGAAGACACGGCGCGCAATGATGATGGTCCATCCGGAGGCCCGGTTTCCAGGCCCAAGCCCGGATTCCAGCGCCTATAAATACCCCAAGGTCAGGCACTCCTCCTTGTGCAAAATTCTTATAGCGAAGCTCTGCCAATTTTTCTAGAGAGAGAAACAGCAGTCCTCGATCAGATTCTAAGGTCAGTTCTCCATTCGCATTTCACCTCTTAGCTAGCTGTATTTGTGGCCTTAGACTAGGTAGGTAGCTTAGAGCACTTAGCGTCCCCGAACCCTCGACCTAGTACAGCAATGTCTTCACAGAGTGATTCTCAAGACATCTCGGGGGCGCCCTCGATGGAGGATGAAGTCCTCTCGGATGTGGAGTCCTCAAACGAATAGTCCTCGGCCCAGGAGGACGTTGCGATGGCAGTAGAGGTGCAGAAGGAGCTGCTGGCTGAAGTTGAAGCCGAGGGCTTCGAGCAGGAGGTGGAAGACGAAGAGCTGGCCCTCGCCATGCAGGTTGTAGAGGAGGAGGAAGCAAAGGAGAGGACGAGGGTGACCGTGGCTGTCCTTCCCCCTCGGGGTGCTGGTGAGGCCAGTACCTCTCGGCCGCTGAACGCAGTTCCCATCCGGGTGGCCCCCGGGAAGAAGAAGGCCAAGGTAGTTGTTCCCAAGAAGAAGGGCAGCGTTGCAGATCAAGGGAAGCCCCCTGATATGCCCGAGGGGTAATCCTACCTGAACACCGCCGCCTTGGAAATAAGGTCGAAGGTTGATGCGGCGGAGATCTACGTCACTCAGCTTCACGTGGGCCCCTCGGCCACCGTGGTGACACCGGGTCCAGATGACGTCCTCTCCCGGGCTCCTGAGGGATGTATAGCGGTGCATGTTCTCTCGGTGTCCATGGGTCTCCGCTTCCCCCTGCATCCTTTCCTCCGGGAGTACCTTCGGTTCGTGGGTCTGGTCCCCTGCCAGCTGACTCCGAACAGCCATTCTTATATTACTGGCTTCCTCCAGCTCTGCAAGTCCCGGGGGGTGACGCCTAGCCTGGACCTCTTCTTCCAGAGCTTCAATTTGTGTCGGGGGGGGGGGGGGGCACGCGAATGCCGAGGGCTTCGCAAACTTGCAGCAGGTGGCCATGTTCAAGCTCTTCACTGAGGCGCCCTCCTCGAACAAGGGGTGGAAGGACCGGTGGTGCTACGTGAAGCTGACCGAGAGCCCCTTCCCGAGGGAGTTACGTGACCGTTTCAGGAGGCACGAGAAGAGGAGGAGCGCCGCCCTCGAGAAAGACGGCAGGATTCTGGCCATGATCCCAGAGGGCCGGGACAAGAATATCACCATTAAGGAGTGCACCAAAAAGGGAGATCTCTACACCCTCGGGTTCCGGAGGTATCGCTTCCTGGGGGAAACAGATGAGAAGTTCCCGGTGTTCGAGGGAGCCTCCGGAGGTAGTGGCTGAGGGCAATAGTTCATTTGCTTGTTTGTTTTATTCTTTATGCCCTTTGTTGGTGACCCCTCGATTCTAACCCCACATTGTTTTTGCAGGCATCCCAGTAAATATGATGAACGTCAAAGGCCTTGCCCGATTCAAGAACAAGTCGGCCAAGGATCCGAAGGGGTCGGACGCGGGTGGCCAAAAGCCCGTCGGTGCGCTTTTCAAGAAGCCCGAGGGCGACGCTGCTGCCGCGAAGAGAAAACCGACGGCAAAGGAGTCCCCCCAGGCCACCAAGAAATCGAAGAAGGGGGACACTGCGAAGAAGGACCCCCCGGTGGTGATAGTGGATGACTGCCCCGCCTCCGGGGTGCACGAGGAGATGCCGGTGGCGAAGGTGCCGAGGGGTGTCTGGGAGCCATCTCTTGAGGTCCTTACGCTCTCCCTCCCGGCTGGTACGGCCGTGTTGAATGGCACAGCTGACCCGAGGGCACTTCTGAGAGGTATAACCCTCGACATTGACAGGGCAGCCCTCGGGGCCGATGATGATCAATCCCTCGAGGACAGGATCCTTCGGTCTTCCCTCACGGTAAGTCTATGACAGTTATCTTTCTCTTCTTTTTTCCGAACTAGGAAATTATGTTCGGCCCTGCTAACTCCTTTATTTTTGCGGACCTGCATTGCCCTCGGGGAGCAGGCCCGACGGCTGGAGGAATGGCGCCTCCACAAAGTTGGGCAAGACGCCAAGATGAAGGAGCTAATTCTCAAGGACTCCAAGGCCCCGAAGCTGATGGCCCAGCTTGAAGAGGACCTCCAGCTTGCGAGAGCGGAGGCCGGAAGGCTCAGGGAGGAGAAGGCAAAAGTTGAGGAGGCTGCTGCGGAGGCCGCAAGGAGAGCCACCGAGGAGGCCGAGGCCATCAGAGCGAAAGGTGTCGCCACAGCCCGGGAGGAGGCCATCTCCGGGTTCCTGGATGGGGGTGGAAGGCCGAAGGACACAAGGAGTGGCTGTCCTCGGTTGTGGAGGCCTCCGTCGATGAGTGGTGCGAGGGCCCGGGAGAGGAATGGATGGCCCGAAAGGGCAAACAATATTATGATGGGGGCGAGTTTTTCACCCAAGCCCTCATCTATCGGAGGATGGCTCGCCACTTGAAGATTGAGCCGAAGGACTTCGACCCGGCGACATACAGGCTTCCCCCCCTTCAGCCAGACATCCGTGTTCCTCTCCCCTCCGACGTCGAGAGGCCAGACCTGGAGGATACTGAGCTCCGGAAGGAAGCCGAGGGTGACGAACATGAGGCCGATGCAGAGGTCACTTCGAAGCCATCGGAGGAGGCGGCCCCCAGGAATGACGTTGTTTGATTTGTAACTTGTACTTAGCAATTTGAACACACTTGTAATGGTCACATTCTTATGCTTTCGGCCCCGGCCCTCTTTGTAACAATCACATTTACTTTTCTTTCAGTCGATTGATGAATGTTTGCCTTCAGGCTTTTCATATATAACATGCTTCCTTTCGATTTATCTATTCCTGAATGTATGTCGTCGTTTCCTTCTGAGTGTATGCCTTCGCCCTTTTTGAGTGTATGTTTAGGACTTAGAATATTTTCTAAGTGTTTGAATACGGTTGTAGCCTTCGGTAGTTGGGCACCCTTCGCTGGATATACAACCGAGGGCTCAGCAATAATTAGGGCTTAGAAAAATTTTCTAAGTGTAGTCTCACCATAGGGCCTTCGGGTGTTTGTAGTGCAATTGCTGTGTGATGATTAGGTTGAGAACCCAATCCTTAGGACTTAGAAAAATTCTAAGTGTAGTTTCTCCTTGGGAGCCCTCGGCTGGTAGCCTCCTTCCTGATGTGTGAATATTGGACCGAGGGCCCAATATATAAGACTTAGAAAATTTTCTAAGTGTGTTGTAGATGTTGAACCTTCGGTCAGTGAGAAGTCTGTCCGAGGGGAGAATATTTAGGACTTAGAAAATTTTCTAAGTGGATCTCAGATGTTGAGCCCCCGAGTGGTCCTGATAGGAGCCCTCGAATCGCTGTGTGAACCTTCCTGTTGCGTGGATAATTGGCTGAGGGCCAAATATTCAGGACTGAGCCTTACTTCCAAATGCATGGTGTCAAGTAGCCCTCGGCTCCGGGGTGATAGCCTTCTCCTTGATGTATAAGTAGTTTGACCGAGGGAAAAATATGTAGGACTTAGGAAATTTTCTAAGTGCCGTTGCATCTCGTAGCCTCCGGCTATCATGGTTCCTCAGTTGAAATACTGATCAGGCCGAGGGCCCAATCTTCAGGACTTAGAAAATTTTCTAAGTGTTGCTTCCTTGTGTAGCCTTCGGTTAGTAGTGTTTTCCACTTAAGAGTTCCCGAGGGCGACATTATTTTGGAATAATCCCCCTTGGTTGGCCTTTGATGATTTGTAGTAGATGCCTTCGGTCGTTGGGTGACATGTGAGCCTTCGGCTGTTGTCAATTTTTCAAAAGTGTGGACTTAGGAAAATTTGTAGGATATTGATGTTGTAGTGAACACTGGTGGGATATAGGTGCCCTCGGCATCCATTTGAAGAGTTCCTGAGCCGCCTTAGTCAGTTGCATCCTCTTTTACAGGATAGGACCCCTCGGCAGCAATGGATGACCGATGGTAGGTGCCCTCGGCACTTATTAGAAGTGAACTTATCCCTTTGTATTGTTGAGTAGTAACCTTCGGGGAATAGGAGCCTTCAGTTACCGGAGGTGTTCCCGTAGGGAGCCCTCGGTATGTTGTGATTTGTTGGAGTGTTGTACCCACTGATTTCTCGATGAGTCTACTCCCCTTCACCCCCTCTTTTTTTTTGTTGGTGGTGAAGGGAAGGCATCAAGAAACTTGGTTTCTTGGTAAGGCTGGGCCTATCAGGAGACCATCAGAATACACCAATGGCTCTCCTCCCTCGGGTTAACCTTCCGAGTTCCGAGGGGATCGAGGGTCGTTTCCTGGGCACAAGATATGGTGGTCTGTAACCTGCCTCTCCTTGGGGGATGGCGCGGAAAGCGTCTCATTTTTGAAAGTCGTCCCCTCGGCGCTAGACATAGTCCGTGGCCTGCCACACCCTTGGGGTGGTAGCGCGGGGAGCGTTTCGGTTTGGAAGTCGAATCCTGGGCATTTCTCGTGCCTGTCATACCCTTGGGGTGATGACGCGGAAAGCGTTCCGTTTTTGAAAGTCGAATCCTGGGCATTTCTCATGCATGTCATACCCTGGGGGTAGTGACGCAGAAAGCGTTTCAAGGAAGGGTTTTCATTTGCACACTAGTTGCAAATGGCCGGGGGCACTACGTGCCGCCGGCACCGATGGTGGCGCCTTCGGTATATGCGTCCTCGTGGGGTACGACTTTTAGAAACAACACTTGGTGTTAGTTTCGATATGTAGCCCCCGGTACTTGGTACCGAGGGGTCTTCTGTAGGAACACTTAGTGTTCTTCCTCTATTTGACGTTGATGGGTGAGATGTGTACCCCCGGTACTTGGTACCGAGGGGTCTTCTGTAGGAACACTTGGTGTTCTTCTTTTTGATGTTGACGGTGGAGATGTGTACCCCTGGCACTGGGTGCCGAAGGGTCTTGGAATGAAACATTTGGTGTTTCCTGTTGCCGGTGATGGGAGTCCCCACCTTCGGTACTTGGTACCGAGGGGTCTTGTTTGAAACACTTGGTGTTTTCACTGTTGTTGAAGGTGTTGATGGTGTCCGCCCTCGGCACTTGGTGCCGGAGGGGGATCTTCTCGTGGTGAGGCCTGGGGCCTGTAGTTGGTATGAGGGCTTGGCCGCTCATAAGTGTTTTGCAGTTGTTCTTGGTGTCTTGAATGTGTCTGCATTCTTCGAAATTGGAGGCCTTGGGCCATAGGATAGTACATTCACTAGTTATGAGGGCTTGGCCGCTCTTACATTATTGATAAAATTTAACTAAGTGGTGTACATTCCAGTGCCTAGGGACTTCTTTCCCGTTGGGGCGTTTGAGCTTGTAAGTCCCAGGTTTGATGATGGCTGCTATGATATAGGGACCTTCGAATTTTGGTGCCATTTTGCCTCCCTCGGTCGGTTGGCTGGCTTCCCTCCTCCGGAGGACATAGTCCCCCACTTGGAATTCTCTGGTGCGAACCTTGGCGTCGATGTAGCTTTTGACTTGCCTTCGGTAGTTTTCTGCCTGGATGAAGGCCTGCTCCCGGCGTTCTGACAAGAGGTGGAGGTCGAGGGCCATGTTGCTGTCGTTGACCTCGGGGTCACATTGGATCACCCTCCGGCTGGGAAGGGTGACTTCCGTAGGAGCTTTGGCTTCAAACCCGTAGCAGAGGGAGAAGGGTGTCTCGCTTGTTGCTCGCCGAGGGGTGGTGCGGTAGGCCCAAAGGATGTTGTGGAGTTCTTCTACCCAGCCACCGCCCTCAGCCTCCAGCTTCTTTTTTATGCCCTCGAGCAAGGTCCGGTTGGCGTTCTCTACTTGCCCGTTGCCTTGAGGGTAGGCAACGGAGGAGAAGGTGTGTTTGATGCCCCATGCCTCCAGAAGGACACAGAAGGGGGCTGCCTCAAATTGTGTTCCGTTGTCGGAGATGATCTGCTGGGGGACGCCAAACCTTGTGAGGATGTTCTTGAGGACAAAGTGACGGCACTTCGCCTCTGTGATGCTGGCGAGGGGCTCAGCCTCCACCCACTTGGTAAAGTAGTCGATGGCCACAATGATGTACCTGTTGTTGGATGTACCCCTCGGCAGAGGGCCCACAAGGTCTATCCCCCATCGAGAAAAGGGGACAGATGTGCTGACGGGGGCATAGTTGACCGCTGGCCTGCCGGGGGCTTTCTGGAAATGTTGGCATGCGGTGCACCTTCGGGCAAGGTCAACACAATCCCTGGCCATGGTTGGCCAGAAGTAGCCCTGGAGAATGAGCCTTCGGGACATGGAGAAGGGTCCCTGGTGAGCTGAGCAAGTGCCACTGTGCACCTCCTCCATTGCGACCTCGGCTTCATCCTGATGAAGGCACTGAAGTAGCGTGCCGTTGTAAGACCGTTTGTAGAGCCTTCCGTCTTCGATGGTGTAGCTAGGAGCCCTCAGTTTTGCTAGTTTAGCGCGGGTCTCGTTCCCGGGTAGCTGCCCTGTGGAGATGAAGGTGATGATATCCGAGATCCAGTCCTCTTGGCGTTGTTGTATGTTCATAACGGGGCTTTCATAAATACTTGAAAGACTGAGTTCCTCAATTTTAGCAATCTTGGAGATGTGCTCGGGGGAGTCGGCCGAGAGCTTAGATAGTATGTCGGCCTCGGAGTTCTGAGCCCTCGGTATTTGAGTGAGAGAGTGTGCCTCAAATACCTTAAGTAACTCCTTGGCCGCCTCTTTGTATTGTTTCATTCTTCCCTCCTTGGCCTCATATTCCTCGGAAATTTGGCCAACAACCAACTTGGAGTCGCATTTGATGTGGATCTGCCGAGCCTTCATGTTGGCAGCCAGCCGAAGGCCACATAGGAGGGCCTCATATTCGGCCTCGTTGTTGGAGACTTTGAAGGAGAAGCGGATTGCATAGTAGGCTTTGAAGCCCTCGGGAGTAATGAGGACTACCCCTCCCCCGCATGCTTTGGTCGTGGAGGAGCCGTCGGTGTAGAGGGTCCACCAGTCGTCCGAGGTAGCCGAGGGCTCCCCGTCCATGGCTGCCCTTGCGGTACACTCCGTCACAAAGTCCGCCAGGGCTTGGCCCTTGATGGCAGGCCTCGGACATATGTCAATGTTGTACTAGCTCAAGAAGATAGCCCATTTCACCATGCGGGAGGAGCTGGTGGGGCTCCTCATGAGGGCGCCGAGGGGTTGATGAGTGAGGACCTGAACCGGGTGAGCCTGAAAGTAGTGGCCCAACTTCTTGACGGTCCAAACGATGGCTAACACCGTTTTTTCCACAGGAGAGTACCTGAGCTCGGTCTCCCTTAGGGTCTTGCTTACATAGAAGATGGCATGTTGGATTCCGTCTTCCTCCCGGATGAGTACGGAGCTGATGGCTGCCGGGCTGACCCGAAGGTAGAGATAGAGGGTCTCCCCTACCTTCGGTTTGGAGAGCACAGGCGGTGAAGATAGATACCGTTTGAGCTCGTCGAAAGCCCCCTGGCATTCTGGAGTCCATAGAAAGCCAGCCGTCTTCCTCGTGATCTAGAAGAAGGGTAGAGACTTCTCCGCTGATTTAGATAGAAAGCGGTTGAGGGCTGCCAAGCGGCCCGTCAACCGTTGAACTTTCTTCACATTGCGTGGGGGCTCCATGTTGATGATGGCCTGGATCTTCTCGGGATTGGCCTCAATACCCCTTCGACTCACCATGTAGCCTAAGAATTTGCCCCCTTGGACGCCGAAGGTGCACTTCTTCGGGTTTAGCCGAAGGTTGAACTTTTGCATGATGGCGAAGATTTCCCGGAGGTCGTCGGCATGGCTGGAAGATTGTTTCCTCTTGACAATCATGTCGTCAACATAGGCCTCCATGGTGCGCCCTAGGACGGCCTGAAAGACTCGGGCCACCATCCGGGTGTAAGTGGCCCCTGAGTTCTTTAGGCCGAAGGCCATCACTAGGTAGCAGAAGATGCCCTCGGGAGTCATGAAGGCTGTCTTTTCGGCGTCTTCCTCATGCATGAAGATCTGATGATATCCGCGGAATGCGTCGAGGAATGACATGATTTCACACCCCGCGGTCTCATCTACAAGTTGATCGATATTGGGCAAAGGAAAAGGGTCCATAGGGCACGCCTTGTTGAGATCCGTGTAGTCCACGCACATGCGGAAGGTAGGAGGCTTCTGTGCGAGGACTACGTTCGCCAGCCATGAGGGGTATTTTACCTCCTTGATGTGCTTAATAGAGAGGAGCATGGCGACCTCCTTCTTCACAAATTCCCTCCTTTCGGCGGAGAGGGGTCTTCTTCGTTGCTGTACTGCTTTTGCCGAGGGGTCCACCGAGAGGCGGTGGGTGATGACCCTTCGGCTTATTCCCGGCATGTCCTCCAGCCCCCATGCAAAGACAGTGGAGTAGGCGTGGAGGGCGTCGGTGATACCGGTCTTCAAATCTTCGGGGAGCTGGGCTCCAATCTTCACGACTCTCTCCGGCTTGGCCGGATCGAGCGCAAAGTCTTCTACGTCCTCGGCTGGTTCAGCCCTCGGCCTCTTTTCTTCTTCGTCGATGGTTCCGGTGATGGTGTCAACACGGAACTCCGTCTTACTTACTTTCTTCGTGACTTGAAGATAGCAAGCGCGGGCAATTTTCTGATTCCCCCAAGAGTAGCCAATGCCCCCCTCGGCGGGGAACTTGAGGCAGAGGTGCCTCATGGAGATGACGGCCTCGAGGTCCTCGAGGGCTGGCCGGCCGAGGATGATGTTGTGGGCGCAGTCGATGTTGACGACGACGAACTCCAATTCGAGCTGGGCTCTATGGAGCCCGTCGCCGAAGATTACCGGGAGGGTTATTACCCCCTCGTAATCAATAGTATCGCCGGTGAAGCCGACAAGAGGGGTCTTAATGGGCCGAAGGGACCCCCTCTCCAGATGCAGCTCTCTAAAGGTGCTGAGGTACATTACATTGACGGAGCTGCCCGTGTCAATGTAAGTTCGGTGAATGATGGTGTCGTTTATTTCAGTCCGAATCACCAAGGCATCCCTGTGAGGAGAAGAAGTAGGAGGGAGATCTGCGTTGGTGAAGGTGATGGGTTCCTCCCTCATTCGCTTTACCGGGGGCATATGAGTGACTTCCCCCACGTAAAGCGATTGAGCCCACTTCTTCCGCTGGCTGGTGGAATCTCCCCCCGTATTGCCACCGGTGATCATGAGGATGTGGCGTTTTTTCTCCTGGTAGTGGGGGTACTCCTCCTCTTCCTCCTCCAAGTTTCCGATCTCCCTCTTCTTGCCGAGGGGGATGGTATTCGGGTTCACCCAAGCGTTCACCTTCGTGTGGTGCCCTCGGGGAGGTCCCTGATAAGAAGGTCCCTCCTGCCGAGGGCTCTGGATAAACTGGGACAGATGGCCCGCTTGTATCAATCTCTCGATGGCCGTCTTTAGCTGATGGCAGTCATCGGTTCTGTGCCCCTGATGCCGATGGAAACGACAGTAGGGGAACTGAGGGTTGATAGCATGTACCTCCGGGGGTGCGCGAGAATCACGCTCAACGAGGCCCCTCTCCTCGGCAAAATCAAGGATGATGTTGACGGGGTGCGTCAATGGTGTCCGGGGGCGGTCCAGGAGAATGGGTTGTGCCCAAGTCTTAGGGCTGCTCTTATAACCTCCCCCGAGCTTGGCTTGGCCTTGCCGAGGGCGATTGTCAGAGGGTCCTGAAGCCTTGGGGTGATTTGGAGGAGACTCCGGCCCTCGGTTATTCTTGTTGCCAGCCCTCGGGGGTTGCTGATCTGGATGCTGGTGGTATTTCTCCACCTCCTCGGCCTCAGCGTATCGGTCCCCCCGCTGCAGGGCCCTTATGTAGTCGGGGGGGTTCAATGATGAGGCTCCTTGAAAAGTTGTCGGTGCGGAGGACAGTTTGTAAGAGGGCCAGGAGGGTCCCGTCGTCAGCACCGTCGACTTTGTCGGCTTCCGTTCTCCAGCGCTCCAGGAAGTCCCGAAGGGTCTCATCCCTCCTTTGGCGTATGGTTAGGAGGTGGGAGAAGTGCTTCCTCGTGCGACGCCTCCCGGCGAATTGCGTCAAGAATCGCTGGGCGAGTTCTTGCCATGAATCAATGCAGCCTTCGGGCAACCGGTTGAACCATTCGTATGCCGGCCCCTCTAAGGTGGAGAGGAACCAACGACACAAATATTCGTCCGACGCCCCTACCATCATCATGCTGTTCTGATATTTGTTGTAGTGTTCCTGGGGGGTCCGTCTTCCCGTTGTATGGCTGTATGTGTTGCCCTCGGTATTTTTCCGGGATCCGGGCCGCCAATACCCTTGGGGTAAATGGCGTCCGGGTCCGGAGCTGGATGACGGGTTCCCCGGAGCCCTCGGTTATCTTCTTCTGCAATTCCTCCATTTTGGCCATCATGGCCTCGTATTTGAGGTCTGAATGAGGGGTGGAAGTGGTGGCGTGAGCTTTGTTGGCCTCCATTTCATCAAGTCGGCGTTGGAGGGCCGCAATAATTTCGTCCCGGGGGTCCTTCGGGAGGGTCTCCGCCCCCTGCGAACGAACCCGGGTCGAGTGGGCCTGGTTGATTTGGTGGTGAGCATCGTCGGCATGAAGGGGTGCCTTGCCTTTGTCCCGAGGGGGGCGCTCCTCGTCTGCCCTCGAGACAGACCCTCCGCTTTCCTGGGGCCTTTGGAGTGCTTTTCCTCCGAGGCGGTCATGGACCCCTCGGCGGTCTTGCCCCCCTCCGAGTCGGTTGAGGGCGGAAGTGCGGGGCCTTTCTCTGTTGTCATTGTGGCGGTCTCGAGACTGAACTTCATGGGAGGCCGTATCTTGGGCCACTACCGCTTCGTCATTCCTAACCCGAGGGATGGGATTTCCGAAGGGGTGTGGCAGAGGGGGAAGTATGATGTTCTCCTTAACCTGGGGTTGAGCCGGGGCCAGGGTGCCGAAGGCACCTGGGTTCTGAGTGAGCGTCTGGATGAAGGCAGAGAGCGCCGAATGAACGTCGATGGTGAGAACCGGAGGGCTGATTTGGTCATCGCTCCGGTTCTTTTTCTTGGCCTCGATGCCGAGGCGGGCATCGGGGGCATTCTGTTGGATCTGAAGGCGTAGGTCGACAGCCGCCTGTTCCAGCCCAGCGATGACACCGCCCTCGGGAGCCCTGTGAGAGGCTTCGGGGGCGTTGACATCGCCGAGGGCCAGGTTCTTGTCTTCTACGTTTTTGGAGTTGGCACGTGTTGTTCTCACCATTTTGGTAGAGGGCTAGTGTTTGGTGAAGGGGGAGGGTTTCTTACTTGATAGTTCGACCTCTCAACGAGAGCACCAAATGATGGATAGTGTACTCGGGGGATAGCTTATCCGAGGGGTTATTACGGGGAGTAATAAGAGAGAAGTCAGAGTAAGTAAATATAGAGAGAGAAAGTATATTATGAAGTGTGGAGCGTTTATGACTTGGTTACAAATGGGGAAAAGGGATGCTATTTATAGTAGCAATAAATGCCGGACAGGGACACGTGTCAAGCGCCCATTGGCCGAGAGGTCACCTCAACTGGTTGGCGTTGGCAGCCGCATGTGGCCGCATTTAATGCGGCTGTTGGATGGGACGTTGTACAGGGTACAGTGATCTCTACGCATGTGGCGCGGATATTATGTCGGGAGAGGTGCCCTCGGCTGCGGAGGACTAGCCGAGGGCTCTGAGTGCCGGGGACCCCTGGGTGCCGAGGGCTCCAGGTGCCGAGGACTACTGTTTTCTGTCGTTTTTCCCAGTTTCTTAGTTTGCTTGAGAATCCCGTTCTGTGAGAGTTTAGAGCCTTCGGCCAGGGGGACGAAGGCACCCCTGGTGCGCCTTGCGGGCTGCTTGGTACTCTGGGCGCTGTGATTTGGGCCTGTTGGGCCTTCTGGGCCTGTTGGGCCTTTACTGGAGTAGTAGGAGTCTGTGGGCCGGGTGTTCCCGGGCCATATACTCCATCAATTTTTATCTTTGAACTTTCTTACGTTCCTATATTATTTTTGCCTTATATTTATTTTTATCGTATACATATCTTACTCTATCTTTCTTGTCATGGATCGATTCATGCTAGCCGAATCAAAGTCTTTTGAGAATAAGGTTTGGAATTTGGATGTTGTTGTAAAGACATCAGTAATAAAATTATTTTCGGAGGATAAAAATTTTAATAAATCAAACGTATATTTGATATGCAGTAGTTTATGTTAGCTAGACTTTGCCAATTTTATATTATGTGTGACATATAAAGGAATTTTGATTTTGCACCTTATTTAGTGATACTTGATTTTGCACTGTTATATTCAAAATCATTAATGTATGCACTTCAATTCACTAAAAAATGTTTGATTTTACGCTCCACCCGTTCACATTTTTTAGTGAGAAGTGCAAACATTAATGATTTTTAAAATTGGGTACAATGTTCAATATCACCCAAAACATATGGTGCAAAGTCAATATTTCCTTATAAAACACTTAAAAACTAGTTAAAATTTTTGTAGATGGGGGAGAAGCAAGTTGAATAATCAATTCACTACTTTAAAGGAAAAGTAGCAAGATTTTTTTATCAAATAAAAAATGAAAAATGCCAAAGTCCAGCGGGACGAAAGGAGTAGTTTATACTTTTTACATAAATTTAATATGTTTCTCCCTTATGTTATAACTTTGACATCTTTACTTTTTTTATTGTCTAAAAGTTTTATCACTTTCTACTTTTATCAATTAATTTGTGATGTCTATTATTTGTCTGTCCTCCGCGCAAACATCAATCAATACTTTTCACTTAACTGTTTCGTTTGTCAGTCAAACTTGGTAAAGTTATGAGAGGCGTAGTGATGAATGTTTCCAGTTGTCGTTGCCCTCACCCATCGCCTTGTCGTCGTTCTCGCCTTTCCCCGCCATCTTCTCACTATACCCGCACGCTAATCTTCCTCCTTCTCATCTCTTTAACTCCAAATATGGGAAACAAATGTGTGTCATCCTCGATGGGGCATTGAGAGGTGCATTTTCATTATAGACGCCCTACCCCACACCAATAGTTGGGGGGAGAACATGTGGTGTCTTCCACGCGTCCATCATCGTCCTCGATGGAACCTCAACCATACCAAACTAGGCATAAAGCCAAAAATGTATGGCCACAGCTGGATTTCCAAATTTGTGTATACGGTTCCCAATTGCTAGGGCTCCCGAGTGTTAGGTTTTCACATCGGGCACAACAGCACACCACAAAAATGGGGTTCGATTGGGCAAGGACGTGACGAGGGCAGATGTGAGGGTGTAAGGACAGTGTGAACAAGGGTTGGAGACTTTGAACAAGACCAAGGAAGTGGTAAGAGAGTGGGGGAGGCGATCAAAGAAGTAAGGGTGGGATCAATGTTGGGGGTAGGGGTTGGGGTAATTGCGGGGTGAGGGCTCATTTACTTTTGACATATGGCTCGTTTGATAGTTTACGTGATAAATCTTTGCACACAAAATGATTGCATACATAGTTTTGGGGAGCGATCACTTTGCATGTAAAAAATGACATTGTTTAACTATGTGAGTAATTTATTTTTACGCTGAGCATTAAGTCGTACCAATGTTTTATAAAAAGCATGCAAAGTACTTTTTCATTCTTCGTCTCTCCCCCGACATAAAATATTTTACATGGTTCAGTGCGGGTTTTTTTTTTTAAAAAGTGTCATATAATTTAAATTAAATAATCAAGTCAAACGATGTAAACATTTTACGCCTCTTGCACTTCCCATGTAAAGTAATCATCTTACTTCATACCAAATGGACCTTAATAGATTTAATGAGAATATTGACTCAATTGTTTGCCCTTTAAAGCATATTTACTTTTTTTGAAAGAAAAAGACTTAGTTATTATTAATAATGATAGTAGCAAGAGACAAAACAATATAGCTCAAGCTACACTGGGGTGAGATGTAGAGTTGACTAGCCTCTAATGACCTGTCAAATTCGTTAACCCCACATCATGGTAGGCTAATCTAACAATATTTTGAACTTGCTACTAAAATGAGAATAACTAAACAAGAATGCTTTAAATAAAAATAACAAAATAATTTAAGGCATTTATAAAAATATATTATGAAATAGAATTGTCTCAATAAATGAAATTGATCATTCATAGTTAGATAATGATTTTTATGTGTTTAGAAATTTTAAAAATAGTAGTGCACTTGAAAAAACAAAAAGTTCATATTGCAAACTTTGCAATATCATCTATTAATTGAAGAGAGCACTTTGCAATTGTAAACATGATGTGGTGCATTTCAACTATTAATTATCAAATTTCTTACTTCACTACTACACAAGTTGATCATATGTTGCACTGTTATTGATTAATTGTACACGTAAACTAAAACTTATTTTTAAACATATAAAGTAGTTTTTCACTAATATTACAACATATTGCACATGTATATTTATAAGTATTTGTCCTAAATAGGACTAAAATAATTGACTACTTCCTATATAGGACTACCCCCTAAATTATTCTCTAAATAGGACTAAATTAGATAATATTCCAGTTCTACCATTCTCTCCCTAATCCTATCCGCACATCTCCTCTCCCGTTCTTTTCTTTCATTCCCCATCCGCTCTATCCTTCTCCATCACTTTTCTCATTCCCCATCCCTTGTCTTGCATCTACAACCATCATAAATCAAGATCTCTATTTCTATTTTTGCTCTTCTCTTCAATAATAAGTTCATTTTTGTTCTGCCGATCTCGATTTCTTCATCTCCGATGATTTTCAGTGATATGGATGATGAATATTCTCTTCTCCATTTCTGGTCACCAGTGAGCGGTGAATGATGAGCGGCCACCGATGGACGACAACAAGGTTTGGTCGAATCTTCTCCTTCTTCGTCTTCTTTTTCTTCTTCTTCCCCCTCTCCTCCTTCATCCTCCTCTTCCATCATCTCAGTTTTTATTATTTGCCAATTTTTTATTTTTTTGTGTGTTTTTTAATTTATTTTGATATTTATTGTTTGATTTTTTCTTAATTTTTTAATATGAAATTGACATAATCTATTGAAAATTAATTTCAGAACTATTTTAATTTTTATGAGATTACCTTTACAATATGTGTTGTTACTTTGAATCTGAAAATGTCACTCCAAGAATGAATGTCATTTTTTGGCACTAACATTACGAAGATGGCAATTGTAGTCATTTTGAAAAACATTATTGCCATGTTTTTAATTCGAAAGTGTCATCTTATTTCTGTCAGGATGACACTAATGTCATTAAGATGACATTACAACTGCAAGATGACACTTGAGTTGTAGTCATACCAGATTCAATACCAGATCTAAGATCTAAATTGATTGGCTCACCGGAGGCAGCGATGCCAGAGGGTGTCATTGTGGTGTTGGATGAGGCAGCGGCATCGTCGGATGTGGCGGCGATGGCGCCGAACATGGCGGCAGCTGCCTGCAAGGCTGGATGAGGTCACGGATGGGATGGCACCTCTGGTGGTGGCGGTGGTGGCGGCGGTGCCGGTGGTGGCTGTGGATGTTGCAAAGGATGATTATGCGTGGTCCTGTTGTGGTGCTAGATGTCTCACATTTTTATTATTTCGTATTAATTTATTTTGTGTATTATTGATAAAGATTAGTTCATTAAGGGTAATATTGGCAATCCATCTCTTTTTAGTCTTACGGAACTTATGAGTCCTATTTGTGCAATTATAACAAATTTTACTCCTATATAGAGAATTAACTCTATATTTTTAGAAAGAATGACATAAATATTATCTACTACGTAGGGCATCCTCATCCATGAGTTTATTTGAAGATCAATCGGATGATGTGTAAGATTATTTTAAAGATTATCATTGTGAGTGGGAGATTATTTAGTGAGATTATTGAAAAAGAAAATCCGATATGAAGATTCTAATCCCGGATCATTTTAGATTATAGTTAAAATACATTTAATGTATGTCCGGAAAAAACTGATTATTTGAGTATTATTGTTGATGAAGAGTTTTAAACTTTGAGATTATTTAAAATTTATTGAATCATTGTGATGTGACAATGATGTGTAATAAAAAATCATTTATTTATAGAGTATGAATGGAGATGCTCTTATACACTTTTAATAGACAAAAACAATGATTGTTTTTAAACTTTCCAAAAATACTACCTCCGTCCCGCAAAGAAGTTTCCACTCTCCTTTTATGGATGTCCCAAAAAGAAGTTTCATTTCTATAAAAGGAAACAACTTTTAACCAAAAAAGTAACAACTACCCTTACTTTTTACCCACTTTTTGTTTGATTTGACATAAAGTAAGAGTATACTTGAAAAGTCAAAACAAAACTCTATCTTACATAAATATGTGTGTAGGTGAAACTAGGAACTTCTCCCTCTCGGCCTTACGTCTCCCTCTCGGCCTCTCAATATCTACGATGGACCTCCTTACTGCATCTACCAGCAATCGACGATGGAGCCTGGAGTGAAGGAGATGATCAACGCCGATTTCATCAGTGCCAACGCACGCCACCGCCGATGTCCTTGGCGCAGTCTACCACCGGTAGTGCATTTTCGTGCCCCAACAATGACGGAAAAGGCTTCTCCGGAAGATGAAGGACGAACTTTGGGCATTGGCTCCATTGGACGACGAGCGAAGCTTGGAATCCATTGGCGATTGGCAAAGCTTTGCGATTTCATTCCTTCTTCTTCGATTTATCCCTCAGTGATGGTCTCCATTGCTAGGGTTCATGAGCGGCAATCCTGATTAGATGAGGGGCGGCGGTTTCTGATCAATACCGACTGGATTTGCGTTGTTTGATGCCCCGGTTGCAAGGGTGGGGCAATAACGTGCAGTGGAAGGTAGGGGTGGGCATAAAAAATTCGTAACCGATAAACCGTATCAAAAAATCGAAAAACCGGTGTTTTTTTGGTTAACCGTACCGTGTTTTTAAAAACTCGCGGTACGGTTAACCAACCGAAAGAAATAACGGTACACGGTACAGTTATGGTTTTGCAATAAAACTACACCGGTTAACCGATAAACCAAATTTAAGATATTAATTTCAAAGCTAAGAATGCTTGATTGTGAAACGAAGAAACTGGAATGTAAAAGAATCTATAGATACATACTGTATCAAACAAAGTAACACATTTTTGGTTGTGAAGAGAAGAAGCTCAAATGAAAAAATAAATCGATGGATACATACCCTGACCAATTAATACATACTCCGTATATTCTAAATAGAATAATACAACAATTTTAAAATAACCTACGGAGTATTAGAATTTATATATATCCTTAACAGTCCATTATTTATTTTATGTATAAAAGTTACAAATATTTAAGTGCGGTCTATGTGGCGGTGTAGTTTTAGAAGTATATATACTTCCCTTCATAGCCATTTCCTGGATCGAAAAATTCTTAGCTCAAGTTTCGGCAGGAATGCTTTAAAAAAATTTTAAAATGGTTTTTTGGTTAACCGGTTCATGGTTAACCTATATTACGGTTAATTGTTACCCGGTTAACCAATACTACGGTACGGTTAATGTTATTACAAATATAGTGACCGAAATCACGGTTAACCGAAAATTGGTTAACCGAAATGCGGTTAACCAACCGTGCCCACCCCTAGTGGAAGGGAGGATGGGGTGTGAGGCGTAGTGGCGATGGCCAGGGGCTGAGGTAGGCTGGGAAGGCTGCTAGACAGGGGGCTAGGGTGGTGGCCGGCGGTGGTGGCCCGTTGTAGTGGCAATTGGTGGTGGTTGTCGCTGCCTCCAGCAGTGCAGTGGTGGCCGACGAACGGTTTCCCCGAAAAAATCGCCGGATTTTTGTTTAACTGGAAAATATTTTCCTAAGTTGATCCCTACTATTTTTTTGGCATTTATTATACTTCGTCCGTTCTTTAATTCTTGCAACATTGTGATTTTTGCACTATTCACAGATCTTACTTTGACCATGATTTTCTAGTAATATACATAATCAAATTATTACGTATAAAATGTTATTAAATTCCTATCAATGTGAATTTCCAAAATATCAAATTTTTACAATGTTTACTAATACATAATTAAATATAATTACAGTCAAAGTTGTGCGTTGGCAAACGTGAAAGTAAAACTGTTACAAGAATTAAAGAACGGAGGATAAAATTTTGTATAGAAGAGAAAATAATATCACGAAATGTTATAACTTTGGTTATATAATGGTAGTTTAGGCAATATAAATAAGTAGGTTGTATGAATTGTAAATAAAGTTAACAAAAATACGTGTAAGAATAAATTGTAGGTAGTGCATGATAATGAAAAGGTCGTGATAGTAAAATGTGAAGTGATATTTTGTTAATCATCCCGAAACTTTGTTAAATCTGACAATCCTTTTTAGTGCTACGTGCATTAAAATCATCATAAGTTTTGTAAAACTTCTTTATAGATTACACCATTAGTGGCCATTATTACACAACTCTCATCATTGCATATTAGAGTTTTCTATTTCCTTTTTGAGGTGACCCTAGACGTGGAAAATTACATTAGACGCTGTGTAAAAAACAGATTTTGTAAGATATATGTCTAGATTGTCCATGCCTTTTTTTTACCATGATGACAAATAAAACGATGACTCATAATGATTTTCAATACATTGAAACTTGAGAGACCTTTTACTATCTAGCAGGCCCAAAGATAACCTTGGATTAAAACTTCTTGCTCAATATTTTTCCAAAATACAACTTTCGCCTCTAAAACATTTTACTCATCCGAAAAATAACTAGGCTAGTCCCATTACATACTCCAATAAATTGATCAATGTTTCTCATTAGCATAATAGGAACTCCAATCAATTTAATTACTTTGAAATAATGATGCGTGAGTCCAAGAGATACATAAAATGAGGTTCTGCGTCTAATTTCATAGTAAAATATAGTGTTTCTAGCTTTAAATTGTAGTGTTAGAGAAAATTTCCAATTCCGTACATCTTGGTATTGATTTTAGGCTTTTAGCGATCACGTTCAAGTTGATTATCCATTTTAGGAGGAATTCTGAGTATGGAGTTCGATCTAATTGGTCCACCCTCATTCATTTATAAAGTCACACCCACTGAATTTGGATGGACAGAGGTTGGTGTTGACTCTTCAAAAATAAGTGAATATTCATGTTAGTGTTTCACATTTCATCTTGGATCAATTTTTCAATTACATTGCTCATTTGAGGAAAGCCAAACAGAAGAATTACACTGCTCATTTGATAAAATGAAATTGATTGAATCTATTAAAATTAGCAAGACTAAGGCTGGAATTTTTAACCTAAAACCGAACTGAAAAAAATCAAACCTAGTGATAAAAAACCCGATCCGAAACCGAATCAACTTGAGTGGGACCCGAAAGTTGGGACCCGAATATGAATCGGTTTGGTACCGGTTCTTTGAGATTGAAAATCGGTTCAAACCGAAACGAACCGACATTTTTTATTAAATAATAGTTATTTAATATTTTATTTAATTCGTATAAGTGTAATGTAATAAATACATCTGGCATTGTAAATATACCAATAATCCGAAGTAGCTCAACGGTAACTTGCAATGCTTCCCCTGTTCGAATCCCGCCAGCCGCTTACTCTCTTATGTTTTAGTGTTTCTTCCATTTGGTCTTTCTTCACCAATTACTTAGTCCCACACCGGATAGAACGGAGGAATTAGTCCTCACATGACCTTATATAATCACCCCTTTACAACGTATAAAAAATAGAACGCTACACATGCTTCAGGGCCAGTATTAGCTTCTTTATACACAAAAATATAGTGTTTATTTGGTTATTTCACAAAAAAACGAAACGCCGCACTGAAAATTCGGTTTCCGAAAAAATGAGTCCCGGCCAAGTTCGGTTCGGTTTCGGGTTATACAATATAAGAAACCGAAAGGTCGTTTCGGTTTGGATTCTTCCAGAGTTCCAGTCCTAGGCAAGACTTTGACTAAAACGGTTGAATTTGTTAAATTGTAAAAAGAGGGATAACACACATTCTTGAGAACTACATAGAACCAACTGAACATTAATTTGAGATGATGTAAATTGAGTTTTGATCACATACCGATGAAAAGAGAGAGGAGTTTCATCGCAAGTCTTTGTTGAATTGTGAAAAAATATACATTTGATATACTACATACTTCTATTATTGATGAAATGAACAAAATTATATGAAAAATATCTAAAATAATCATACTTTGTAACTTGAGTCATTTCATTTATAAAAATAACTCTAATTTTACTTATTTTGATATTACACAATTGAGATTGTGAAACATAGTCATAATATCCTCATTAGTCAAAATCTACAAAAATGAGATATCCTCGTTGTAAATATATTTAAAGCCCATTTAGTAATATTGAAATTGACTGAATCGGCTGAATCTACTAAAACTGATGAAATTCTGAATGGTGTGACTAATTTGGTTAAACTATGGAAAAATATTTAAAATAAATTTATCAATAAAAAAGAAAATATTATATGAAAAAAATAGTTAAAAGGTCATTCACCGTAACTTCAGTCAACTCAATCACAAAAATAATTTCACTCTTACATATTTTGATTATTACACAATCTGACAATTGAAATCAAAAGTTTGGAAAAGGATACTCTGCCACTCAAAAGAGTCCTTGGCGCAAATCTGAAGGCAAAAAAAAGGAGAAGCAGACTTCACTCTAAACCCATGTCTTGGCAATTAAAATCGCCAGACACCCTACTCGGCGGCCAAAACCATGCGAAGAATCCAAATCCTTGGGGAGGGGGTGTTTACACAATCGCCAGACACCCTACTCGGTGTTTACCCTAATTAGAATCACAAATGCTTGATAGTTGACTACTCTAACAAGACACTCCACTCTAAACCCAAGTCTTGACGATAAAAATGATCCGTAATTCTAAAGGTACACACTTTTTTGTGTACACACCTTTTACACATGTTTGTGTAGGGTTTTTTTTTATGTCTGTACAGAGTAAACTAAACATGAAAAGTTTTAAAGTTTACACTAAAACAAATTTGAAAAATTATTTTTCACACTGGATGCAACTATCATTTTTGAGTTGGATTTGGGGTACGCACTTTTTTGTGTACACACCTTTTACACATGTTCGTGTAAGGTTTTTTTTATGTCTGGGTACAGACATAAAAAAAACCTTACACGAACATGTGTAAAAGGTGTGTACACAAAAAAGTGCGTACCCCAAATCCAACTCAAAAATGATAGTTGCATCCAGTGTGAAAAATAATTTTTCAAATTTGTTTTAGTGTAAACTTTAAAACTTTTCATGTTTAGTTTACTCTGTGAATGTTTAAATTTAGTATAATTACCTTCAACCAAACTCAATCCAGATCCGCTGATAGTTAGAAGCTACAACAATAAGAAATTGAGAACATGCATGTCAATCTGGAGGCTATGATTTTTAAAAGTTTCCCTCCTATGTGATTTTAAATAAAATTATGGATAGAAATATTTTTAAAGTTATCACGAGTTTGATGTCATTGTTAATAGTCTAACAATATTGATCATAATTTATAAGTGAAATACGGTAAAATTGAAACATTTGGTTTGGGAAAACTATCAAATAAGTCCACGTACTATACCGAAAAAGTCAATTAGGCCCTCGTACTTTACAAACACTCAATTAAGTCCTTGAACTATTAAAAAACGTTCAATTAAGCCCTTTTGGTGGGTAAGTAACTGATTTCCCGGTTAAACGACGACGATGGCGACGATGTGCTCGAATTCCAGCAACGGCGGCTTCCGGGAAACAGGTTACATTTAACCGGGGAACCGGTTACTTACCGACTAAAAGGGCTTAATTGAACGTTTTCTAAGAGTTCGAGGACTTAATTGAATGTTTGTAAAGTACGAGGGTCTAATCGACTTTTTCGGTATAGTACGAGGGCTTATTTGATAGTTTTCCCCGTTTGGTTTTATCCGAGAGGAATGAGATATGTAGTACGGATGGCGGAGGCAGGGGTGCCTGGCTAGGCCCTGACCCACCCCAAATTTGAAAAATGTCAATATTTTTAGTGTAAAAAATTTCGTATAACTTTTTTTCAATAATATTCTTTGTACCGGTCCAGATTGACTCAGTGCCCTGTCTTTGATTTCATATCCGGAGTATATGAAATCAAAGCGGTAGAAGACATTTTGCCCTTCTGGTCTTCGCAATTGACAATACTCGACCGAGAAAAGCGGAGTAGGTGGAAAAGTGGGATATTTTTGGATCATTGCGTTCATTTTCCTTGTGATGCGTAATTCATCTTCAACAACAAGTGGGCCGAGTTGGCTGCCAACCTCTCTCACTCTGCCACCATTTGGTCTTCACCAACTCTTCCGCTGATACGCACCGTTTTTTATGGAGTTCACTCCTATGTTTAAAAACCGATCTGGTCGAACCCGTCAGCCCAGATCCAAACTCAGTTCGGTTAGTTAAAAATCTCGAAGTTGTCAAAAACCGGAAAAGTTCGGTCCAGATTCCGACTTGGAAAACCCGACAATCCCGAGTAAACCCAATTTTGGTTGATTTTTCTAAAAAAAAGCTTTTTTTTTTGAAATTTTTTAAATCATATGTGACCAATAAAATTCCGATTTCAAATCCTAAAAAGAAAAAATATGCAACATATTTATATACTACTTAATTTTTTAAGAATACAAATCATGTCAAATTATATAATAAATGTACAATTCAAATAAAAAATTAGTAGTATCATTACATATTTTAATAAGATCGAAATAGTATTTTGAAATATTACGAGACTTTAAATTTTAAATGCCTGGTAAGTATTAACATTAGTTGATTACTATGTATTATGCAATAAGTATCTTTTATTTTAATATTATATACAATTATATGTTTGTTATTATTATATGGTTGACCGGTTTTATGGCATTGATCGGGTTGACCCGTGACCTGGTCACGTGATCGATTCGTTTTTCGGTCCGGTTTCTTGAACATCAAATCTCACTTTTACCTTGATAAATAATTTTCTCTAATTGTCTCAGTCTCACTATAATTGTCTCATTTTCCTTTTCCGCCCGTCCCACTAAATTAGCCTCATATCATATTTGATAATATCTGTGTAACTCAAATTCATTCTTACTTTATTTTCACTTTATCAACTCATTTTCAACCACAAAATTCCATTTTTCTTAAAAATCACATCACTCCCTTTCGTCACAACATTAGGGGGAACGAACGTAGTTTTTCTTTTTCTTTCATCTTCCACCCGCTCACATCCTCTTCTATTAGGGTAAAGGAACTCCGACAAACGGTTGTTTTGCTTCATTCAGATATATGTGAGAAGGGAGAGTGGGGTGAGAGGGGATTTAGGTGATACTTCTTGTGTTTATCTCTTCATTATACGAGATAAATTGAAGATTGAAGAATGTTTTTCTGATACTTTAATATTAACAATATAATTATCATACATGTACATTCATATAGTTCTATCATGTTTTAATTCTTATACAATAAGTATGTATAAACACATTATTCGTGAAATGAATTGTTTCAAAAACATATATTAATTTCATTCGGTATTCGTGCAACACACGGATCGATTGAGTAATTTTAACAAATAATTAATAATATACTATCGTTGAGGTTTATTCCCCTCAACCCGCAGGCCCAACACGTAACCTGGGGGTTTCGAATGGGTGGAAGGCAAATGAACTCACTAAATCAACGGGGGAGGATTAAATGACTGTTTCCTTCAATATTATGATTACAAGCCGAAAGGCCGAACGTACTGAAGATATGTTACGTACTGCTGACGCTATTACAACTCTAGAGTAACGATGTGCGAACCCTTTACAATGAAATAAATGCGACTATTTATAGTACCCCTGGTAGTTGGGGGACTAACGTGGCCGGCTGTGAGCGACATGATTCCAACCACCAAATCTTCTGCATTAAATGTGCTTCCCGCCAAGATCTTGGTTTCCCGCCACAATGCGGGGGACGTCCGTCCCCTACATTGGACTCAACTCTTTAATGGCAACCGGGGCCTCCAGATATAGCCCACAAGACGTCCCTCCCCTGGCCCTTGGACCTTGAGGCCTGACTATGCTGGGCTACGTACGTCCCCTGTCCCTTGGACCCTGAGGCATGGCTATGTTGGGCTACGTACGTCCCCTGGCCTTTGGACCTTGAGGCCTGGCTATGGTGGGCCACGTACGTCCCTTGGTTTTTGGGCTTCAGGGGTTGATGGGCCGGTCCTGGAAGGCCATTAACCCAACACAAGTCCCCCACTTCTGATGTTCCGAGCCTGCGCGGGACATGAAGAAGTAAGATAACTTCCGTCGTACCGTTTTGAGCCGTTGCTCCTTTTCTCTGGGTGACGGTTACTTTCCGCCGTACCACCTTGAGCCGTTGCTCCCCTTTTCCTAGGTGACGGTTACTTTCCGCCATTGTTTGCGGGGCTCTAGGTGCCAGCTATCAGGCCGGTTCAACTTCCAATAAAAAGGTAATCATTCTGTATCAGCCCGTCTCTATGTGACATGCGTCCCTGTATACGCTCCTTGCCACGTGTCGCCCTTGGGTTGGTTGTTGAGTCGGTGCCTTCCCCTATAAATACCGGAAATCAGGGAAGAGTTAGGGCTTTTCATCTGCTGTCTTCTCTTGCCTTTTCTTGCGCCGATCAGCGAGTATTTCGGTCCCAGTGTTTGTTCCTTTTCCAAGCTTCTAGCTAAGGTAAATCCTCGACTCCAATCTTCTCCTTCCTTCTCGTATCTCCCCATGGCCTGCTCTATGGAGATTTCTTCCTCCTCGGGGACTAGCTCTGGCTCTTCTACCGGTTCTGGCCGTTCCAGCGCTTCTTCAATGGCAGTCCCTGATGTAGTGATCGATGCCGCCATCCCGGTCGCAGAGGAACATGTTGACATGGCCGTTGACCCTGAAAACGCCGTTGCGATGGCGGCACAACCTGCCGCAGCGGCAGGGCATCCAGCCGACCACGACTCGGGTGTGGAGGCTGAAGAAGGGGATGACCTCCGAATCTACAAGCGGGGCATCCCCATGGACGATCACAGGCACATTGTGCTTATTCCGAACGTAGTTGTGATCGAGCAGGTTTTTTTCAAAAGGGCCTTGAGGGAAATGCAAGTTATCCTCCCCCACCTGCCTATTATAGCCTCCGGGGCGCAGATAACCTCTTTATGAGACGTCCGGGGATGGTGATGGTACATATGGACTCTCTGAAGGCCGGACTGCGGTTCCCGTTACATCCGTTTTACCTGGATTTCTTCGAGTTCTACAGCGTGGTCCCGGCTCAATTCATGCCGAACTCCTACCGCCAGATCTCTGCGTTCCTTGTCCTTTGCAAATCGCTGGGGCTCGCTTTCCCGCTGGAGCTGTTCCATTATTTTTTCCAAGTTACCCCCCAAAACGCTGATGGGTTCCTGAGCGTGACCGCTCGTCCCAAGAGAAAGCTGTTCGAGGGGGCTCCCTCCTCTATCCATGACTGGAAGAACCGCTACTTCTTTATTCCTTGTGCGGACGATCGACTCCCTGTTCGGTGGAATGGGTACCCTCCGAAGGTCCAGACACCGGAGCTGACCCCAGTGTTGCACGAAGCCGTGGACAAGCTGAGGCTGGGCGGCGTTAGGAAATTAAAATGCCTTCTAACCATTGAGGCACTCTCCAACGCTGGGATAGGTACCGCCCGTGATCCCTGGACTGGCCTTCTCTAGTGTTCATCATGTGGGCCCAGGCGGTCTGTTCCCTGAGGAGAATGCCTTTGTGATTCGCACCGCCCGGTACTAATGTTGCTTTTCTATTTTTCAGGTCCCCCCCCCCCCCTACACAAGAGCAAATGGACAGCGCGGTTATGGCCCGTCGTCGTGAGGCAAAAGCTGCCAAGGAACGGGAGATGCTAGCTGCAGCCCGTGCAGCTGCTCAATCCTCTGGGGCTACCTCTTCAGCCGCGTCCCAGGCTAGTCAGCGGGTTGCCGATGCAGAGCGGCTTCTGGTCGCTGAGGTGACCGGGCAAACCTCCGAGGCCCCTCCTCCAGATAACCGGGTTCTGAATGTGAACCCGGTCGGCGTTGCTATCCCTGCTGGCGGGGATAAGGATAAGGGGAAGAAGACGAAGAGGCCGCGCCTTGAGCCTTCTGCTCCCAAGTCTACGAGCGTCGCAGTTCACTCCGCCGTTCGTCCTATTTCTGAGGTCTGGAAGGACATGGCCCTCCAGGCCGGGCTGGATTTATCAGGTCGTTCCTCGGGCGACTCTGTTGATAACGCCCTGCTTCTGAGCCTTGAGGTATGTTCTCTAACCGTTCTCTGTGTTATCTTCTGACTTTGCTCCTCGTTTCCACCTAAACCATTTTCCTTTTTTGCAGGCCGGGCTTAGCTTGCTGCAGACTAGGGCTGCTCGGGAGAGAGATCTCTCCGAGCTCAGGAAGAACGCCGATGCGGCCCTTAAGAGGGAGCAGGAGGCTTCGCTGCAGCGGGAGGCCGCTCAGGCAGAGGCGAAGAAGGCGCAGGCTGCCCTAGCCCAGGCCCAACAGGAGCTCCAGGCCGTTTGTGCTCAGGGCGAGCGTGAGAAACAAGGTGATGGAGTATATGGCCCGGGAACCCCCGGCCCACAGACTCCTACTACTCCAGCGAAGGCCCAACAGGCCCAGAAGGCCCAGCAGGCCCAAATCACAGCGCCCAGAGTACCAAGCAGCCCGCACTACGCACCAGGGGTGCCTTCGGCCCCCTGGCCGAAGGCTCTAAATTCTCACAGAACGGGTTTCTCAAGCAAATTAAGAAACTGGGAGAAAACGGCGAAAACAGTAGCCCTCGGCACTGTGAGCCCTCGACACCAGGGTGCCATCGGGTGGAAGAGCCCTCGGCTACTGCTCTATAGCCGAAGGCATCTCACTCGACAAGATATCCGCCTCACATGCGTACAGATCACCGTACCCCGCACAGACGTCCCATCCAACAGCCGCATTAAATGGGGCCACATGCGACTGCCAGCGCCAACCAGTTGAGGTGACCCCTCGGCCAATGAGCGCTTGACACGTGTCCCTGCCCGGCATTTATTGCTACTATAAATAGCACCCCATTTCCTCATTTGTAACCACGCTGAAAACGGCATTCATACTGAATACACTCTCTCTCTACTTTTACTTACTTGCTCTGACTTCTCTCTAAGTTATTCCCCGTAATAACCCTTCGGATATATACCCCCGGGTAGACTATCCATCATTTGGTGCTCTCGTTGAGAGGTCGAACAATCAAGTAAGAAACCCTCCCCCTCGACCAAACACAAAACACTAGCCCTCTATCAAAATGGTGAGGACAACACGTGCCAACTCAAAGAACACAGAAGATTAGAACCTGGCCCTCAGTGACGTCAACGCCCCCGAAGCCTCTCACAGGGCTCCCGAGGGCGGTGTCATCGCTGGGCTGGAACAGGCGGCTGTCGACCTACGTACGCCTTCAGATCCAACAAAATGCCCCCGATGCCCGCCTCGACATCGAGGCCAAGAAGAAAAACCAGAGCGATGACCAAGTCAGCCCTCCGGTTCTCACCATCGACGTACAATCGGCGCTCTCCGCCTTCATCCAAACGCTCACCCAGAACCCGGGTGCCTTCGGCACCCTGGCTCCAGCTCACCCTCAGATCGGGGAAAATATCATACTTCCCCCTCTGCCACACCCCTTCGGAAATCCCACCCCTCGGGTGAGAAACGACGAAGGGGTGGTGGCCCAAGATACGTCCTCCCAGGAAGTTCAGTCCCGGGACCGCCATAATGACAACAGGGAAAGGCCCCGTACTTTCGCCCTCAACCGGCTCGGAGGAGGGCCAGACCGCCGAGGGGTCCAAGACCACCTCGGGGGGAAAGCACTCCAAAGGCCCCAGGAAAGCGGGGGATCTGTTTCGAGGGCAGACGAGGAGCGTCCCCCTCGGGACAAAGGCAAGGCACCCCTTCATGCCGATGATGCTCGGCACCAAATCAACCATGCCCACTCGGCCCGGGTTCGTTCGCAGGGGGCGGAGACCCTCCCGAAGGATCCCCGGGACGAGATTATTGCGGCCCTCCAACGCCGGCTTGACGAGATGGAGTTCAACAAAGCTCACGCCACCACCTCCACCCCTCATTCAGATCTCAAATACGAGGCCATGATGGCCAAAATGGAGGAGTTACAGAAGAAGGTGGCCGAGGGCTCCGGGGAACCCGTCATCCAGCTCCGGACTCGGACGCCATTTACCCCAAGGGTATTGGCGGCCCGGATCCCGGAAAAATACCGAGGGCAACATATACAGCCCTACAACGGAAAAACGGACCCCCAGGAACATTACAGCAAGTACCAGAACAACATGATGATGGTAGGGGCGTCAGATGAATATTTGTGTCGTTGGTTCCTCTCCACCATAGAGGGGCCGGCATACGAATGGTTCAACAGGCTGCCCGAGGGCTGTATTGATTCATGGCAAGAACTCGCCCAGCGATTCTTGACACAATTTGCCGGGAGGCGTCGCACAAGGAAGCACTTCTCCCACCTCCTAACAATACGCCAGAAGAGGGATGAGACCCTTCGGGACTTCCTTGAGCGCTGGAGGACGGAGGCCGACAAGGTCGACGGTGCTGATGACGGGACCCTCCTGGCCCTCCTACAAACCGTCCTCCGCACCGGCAACTTTTCAAGGAGCCTCATCATTGAACCCCCTCGCGACTACATAAGGGCTTTGCAGCGGGGGGACCGATATGCTGAGGCCGAGGAGGTGGAGAAGTATCACCAGCATCCGGACCAGCAGCCCCCGAGGGCTGACAAAAAACATAACCGAGGGCCGGGGGCTCCTCCAAATCACCCCAAGACTTCGGGACCCTCTGATGACCGCCCTCAGCAAGGCCAAGCCAAGCCCGGGGGAGGATATAAGAGCAACCCCAAGACTTGGGCACAGCCCATTCTCCTGGACCACCCTCGGACACCATTGACGCACCCCGTCAGCATCATCCTCGATTTTGCCGAGGAGAGGGGCCTCGTTGAGCGTGATTCTCGCGCACCCCCGGAGGTACACGCTATCAACCCTCAGTTCCCCTACTGTCGCTTCCACCGGCACCAGGGGCACAAGACCGAGGACTGCCATCAGCTGAAGACGGCCATCGAGAGATTAATACAGGCGGGGCACCTGTCCCAATTTGTCCAGAGCCCTCGGCAGGAGGGACCTTCTCATCAGGGGCCTCCCCGAGGGCACCACACGAAGGTAAATGCTTGGGTAAACCCGAATACCACCCCCCTCGGCAAGAAGAGGGAGATTGGAAACTTGGAAGAAGAGGAGGAGGAATACCCCCACTACCAGGAGAAAAAACGCCACATCCTCATGATCACCGGTGGCAATACAGGGGGCGATTCCACCAGCCAACGAAAGAAGTGGGCTCAATTGCTTTACGTGGGGGAAGTCACTCATATGCCCCCGGTAAAGCGACTGAGGGAGGAACCCATCACCTTCACCAACGCAGATCTCCCTCCTACTTCTTCTCCTCACAGGGATGCCTTGGTGATTCGGACGGAGATAAACGACACCATCATTCACCGAACTTACATTGACACGGGCAGCTCCGTCAATGTAATGTACCTCAGCACCTTCAGAGAGCTGCATCTGGAGAGGGGGTCCCTTCGGCCCATTAAGACCCCTCTTGCCGGCTTCACCGGCGATACTATTGATTCCGAGGGGGTAATAACCCTCCTGGTGATCTTCGGCGACGGGCTCCATAGAGCCCAGCTCGAAGTGGAGTTCGTCGTCGTCAACATTGACTGCGCCCACAACATCATCCTCGGCCGGCCAGCCCTCGAGGACCTCGAAGCCATCATCTCCATGAGGCACCTCTGCCTCAAGTTTCCCGCCGAGGGGGGCATTGGCTACTCCCGGGGGAACCATAAAATTGCCCGCGCCTGCTATCTTCAGGTCACTAAGAAGGTAAGTAAGGCGGAATTCCGTGTTGACACCATCACCAGAGCCATCGACCAAGAGGAAAGAAGGCCGAGGGCTGAACCGGCCGAGGACGTAGAAGACGTCGCGCTCGATCCGGCCCAGCCGGAGAGAGTCGTGAAGATTGGAGCCCAGCTCCCTGAAGATTTGAAGACCGGTATCACCGACGCCCTCCGCGCCTACTCCACTGTCTTTGCATGGGGATCGGAGGACATGCCGGGAATAAGCCGAAGGGTCATCACCCACCGCCTCTCGGTGGACCCCTCGGCAAAAGCAGTACAACAACGAAGGAGACCCCTCTCCGCCGAGAGGAGGGAATTCGTGAAGAAGGAGGTCGCCATGCTCCTCTCAATTAAGCACATCAAGGAGGTGAAATACCCCTCATGGCTAGCAAATGTAGTCCTCGCACAGAAGCCCCCTACCTTCCGCATGTGCGTGGACTACACCGATCTCAACAAAGCGTGCTGATGGACAGTGTACCCGGGGGTATATATCCGAAGGGTTATTACGGGGAATAACTTAGAGAGAAGTCAGAGCAAACAAGTAAGAGAGAGAGTGTATATTCGATATGTATTTTTTGTGGTTACAAATGGGGAAATGGGGTGCTATTTATAGTAGCAATAAATGCCGGGCAGGGACACGTGTCAAGCGCCCATTGGCCGAGGGGTCGCCTCAACTGGTTGGCGCTGGCAGCCGCATGTGGTCGCATTTAATGCGGCTGTTGGATGGGACGTCTGTGCAGAGTACGGTGATCTGTACGCATGTGAGGCGGATATCTTGTCGAGTGAGATGCCTTCGGCCAAAGGGCAGTAGCCGAAGGCTCCTCTCAACGAGGGCACCTTGGTGCCGAGGGCTCACAGTACCGAGAGCTACTGTTTTCGCCGTTTTCTCCCAGTTTCTTAATTTGCTTGAGAAACCCGCTCTGTGACAATTTGGAGCCTTCGGCCAGGGGTCCGAAGGCACCCCTGTGCGTTGTGCGGACTGCTTGGTACTCTGGGCGCTGTGATTTGGGCCTGTTGGGCCTGTTGGGCCTTTGCTGGAGTAGTAGGAGTCTGTGGGCTGGGGGTTCCCGGGCCATATACTCCATCAGGAGTCCCTCACTCCTTTTGCCGAAAGGTACTTGAGGGAAAGGAGTAATTTGTGCTTGCCCTTTGATGTTGTCCTGTCGTGATCTCTGAAGTTGGTGAGGAGTTGTTGCTTTTATGTCCCTGCCGAAGGCAATCCCTCAGTTACCCACATGTCGGGACTTGAGGGCTTGCTTTGTTGTAATTTAATGATTTTCCCGAAGGGGTCCTCCAGTCCCCCACTCCTTGAGGCACTTGTAAAGTGGTGAAAAGGAGTAAAGCAGTTACGTTGCTGTTGTGGGCCGAAGGCCGACGCTTTTCGTTTCATTTTGGGGGGATGCCTCGTTAAAAACCTCATTAGGAAAAACCCTTTGGGAAAAAATCCTAATGAGGGAAAAAGAGTGCACCGAATTCCCCCAATGATGAATCGAAAATGTCAAACCTCGGTGAAAAATGGAGAATGACGGGAATGCCGAAGGCTCTCTCTTCTGAGGGCTCCTGGTGTAATGTGTTGGTTTGCCGAAGGCTTGCTGTTGATGTCCTGGTGGTGCCGAAGGGGAGCCCCTCAATCCAGGGATCGAGGGCCTGCCAGATGAGGGCAGCAGTGGAGTTGTTACCGGGGGGTCCACTGTTCGTTGATGAGTTGGTGATGAAGATACCCGAGGGCTCCCATTACCTGTGTGCCATGGGCCCTCCGTCAATGAGGCACTCCCCAGGGGCTACCCGGTTTTGCAGTGCTGAGGGGGAAACCCCGAGGGGTGCCCCTGATATGCAGCCCTGGGGATCTGAAGGAGTGATCCCGAAGGCGTGTGTAATGTGCTGTGTGGGGCACACCCGGGGGCACTTCTGGGTGAGTGCAACCGGAGGCAATCCTTGATGAAGTGGAGTGAAGTAGAAAACCCGGGGGCTTCCAGAATATAGCCGTTGGAAATATAGCCGTTGGAATATGTAACGACGGGATATAGCCGTTGGGGGGGGACACGTGGCGTGTGATGGCTGGCTGTCCGTGGGCGGCGTCACCGGTTGGGCGAAGACGCGGTGAGTAATGATGGCGTCCATCCGGAGGCCCGGAACCCAGGCCCAAGCCCGGATTCCAGCGCCTATAAATACCCCAAGGCCGGGCATTCCTCTGTGTGCGAAAAACTTGTTAGCGAAGCTCTGCCAATTTTTCTAGAGAGAGAAACAGCAGCCCCCGGTTGAATCCTCTGTTCTTAAGGTCAAATCTCCAGTTACCCTTCACCTCTTAGCTACCTGTACTGCGCCCCTAGGCTAGGAGATAGAACATTTAGAAAACACTAGTTGTGCGAGCCTTCGAACTAGAGCGCGAATGTCGTCCGAGAGTGATTCTCAAGATATCTCGAGGACGCCCTCGATGGAGGACGAAGGCCTCTCTGACGTGGAGTCAAGCAGTGGTCAACCCTCGGATGGTGGTGATGCGGCCCTAGTCCGGGAGGTCCAGAAGGAACTCACTGCTGAGGTTGAAGCCGAGGGCTTCGAGCAGGAGTGCGATGATGAAGACTTAGCCCTCGCCTGGCAGACAGCGGAGGATGAGGCACAGAATGAGAGCTCGAAGGTTACGATTGCTGTTCTCCCCCCTCGGGGTTCCGGGGAGGCCAGTAGCTCGAGGCCGTTGGATCCGATACCTCTGAGGGCGGTTTCCGGTGTGAAGAAGAAGAAGGCCGCTACCAAGAAGAAGGAGAGGGCCGTCGATCAAGGAAAGCCCGTGGACATGCCCGAGGGGTATAGTTGGCTGAACACTGAGGCCCTCGAGATCAGGTCGAAGGCTGACAGGGCAGATCTGTACGTGACTCAGCTGCACGTGGGGCCCTCGGCCGAAGTGGTGGAGCCAGGTCCCGACGACGTGTTGTCCAGGGCGCCCGAGGGGTGTATCGCTGTTCACGTCCTTTCGGTTTCCATGGGACTTAGGTTCCCTCTGCACCCATTCCTCCGGGAATATTTGCGGTTTGTTGGCTTGGTCCCCTGCCAACTCACGCCCAACAGCCACTCCTACATCGCGGGGTTCAAGTCCCGAGGGGTGAAGCCCAGCCTGGATCTATTCTTCCAGAGTTTTAATCTGTGCCGGGGGGGGGGGGGGGGCACGAAAACGGCGAGGGGTACGCCAACCTGCAGCAGATTGCCCGCTTCAAACTATTCTCCGATGCTCCTTCTTCCAACAAAGGATGGAGGGAACGTTGGTGCTACGTGAAGTTGGATGAGAGCCCCTTCCCGAGGGAGCTACGTGACCGATTCCGAAGGCACGAAAAGATCCGGAGTGCCGCTCTCGAGAAAGACGGCCTAAAGCTGGCCAAGTTCCCGGAGGGGAAAAACAAGAACGTGGCGATCAAAGACTGCACCCTCGAGGAGGATTTGTACACCATCGGGTTCCGGAGGTACCGCTTCATAGGGGAGACCGATGAAAAGTACCCTCCCTTCAACAAGGCCTTCGGAGGGGCCGGAGGTAGGAGCCGAGGGCTTTAGAATTTTGTACTTAGTTTTTTTTTCTTTTGCTTGGATGTTATCGTCCCTTCGCTTAGACCCGTCGGACTAACCCTTTGTCTCCCCTGTGCAGGTATCCCCGTCTCCATGGTGAATGTAAAGGGCCTTGCCCGTTTGAAGAAACAGGACCCGAAGGGGTCGGGACAGGGCATCCAGAAGCCCGCCACCGCCCTCTTTAAGAAAGCCGAGGGCGATGCCGCTGCCGACAAGAGGAAGGCAGTGACCAAGGGGTCCCCCCCGGCTACCAAAAAGCCGAAAAAGGGGGATGTCGCCGAGAAGGAGCCCTCGGTCATTATCGCTGATGAGCCCCCCGCCTCCGGGGTGCAGGTGGAGAAACTGCCGGGTGGAACGCCGGCGGGGGCAGAGGAGTCGCTGCCTGAGATCCTCACAGTCGCGTTCCCGAGAGGTACATCTTTGGCCAGCGGCGCCGTCGACCCGGGGGCCATCCTGAGGGGTATGACCCCTGAGACGGATAGGGCTGCCCTCGGGGCCTATAATGATGCGGCCCTCGAGGACCACATTCTCCGCTCCTCCCTCTCTGTAAGTGTTTACCTGGCTTTCTCCATCTTCTCCTTTTATTATTTTGTGTGACTGCCTTTAACTGTTTTTGTTGTTGTTCTGCAGGCTTGCTTAGCCCTCGGCGAACAGGCTCGGAGGCTTCAAGAATGGCTCCTCCACAGAGCGGAGCAAGACGCCAGAATGAGGGAGTGCCTCCTCAAGAACCAAGAGGCGGTGAAGCTGGGGGCCCAGCTAGAAGAGGAGCTCCGGCAGATGAGCTTGAAACTGGAGGCTGCAGAGAAAGGCAAGGCTGATGCTGAGGCCGCTGCCAGGAGAGCTGCTAAAGAGGCCGAGGACTCCAAAGCGCTAGCTGTCGCCAAGGCTCAGGAGGAGGCCGTTGAGGCCTTTGTCGCCGAGGGTTGGAGAGCCGAGGGGCGCAAGATGTGGGTGTCCTCGGTCGTGGAGGCCTGCGTTGAAGAATGGGCCGAGGGCCCTGGGTGGGAATGGATGGCCCGGAAGGGCAGAGAGTACTATGAAGCCGGTGAATTCTTCACCCAGGCCCTCATCTACCCGAGGATGGCCCGGCATTTGGGCATTGAGCAAAAGGACTTCTCCCCCTCGGCGTATGGCCTTCCTCCCTTGCAGCCTGATGTCCGTGAGCCGCTCCTGGAAGGTGTTCAGAGGCCCGACCTTGAGGACACGGTGTTGAAGAATGAGGCCGAGGACGACGCTGTCGATACCGGAGCGGAGGCATCATCGAGGCCGGCTGTAGAGGGCGCCCCAGTGAACGATGCTGTCGTAGTTGTGGAATGACTTTGTACTTAGAAATCTTTGAACATCTTTTGTAATGAACAACATTGTTCCTTCGGCTTCGGCCCGTTTGTAAATTCACACTTACTCTTGTTTTTGATGAAATGCATGCTGCCTCCGGGCTTTTCATATTCGAATACGCCTTATGTTTTGAATGTATGCCTTCTCCTTTGAATGTATGTCTAGGACTTAGGATACTATCTGATTGTAGCTAGCCCTTAGGAGCCTTCGGTAGTTGGGCACCCTCTGCTGGATATGCAACCGATGGTTCGGCAGCAATTAGGACTCAGAAAATTTTTTCTAAGTGTAGCACAGCATGAGGCCTTCGGGGCGTTTGTAGTAACCCACCTCCTAGGACTTAGAAAAATCTCTAAGTGTAGATTCCCCCTTGAGAGCCTTCGGGATACGGCGCCCATTCCTGATGTGTGAATGTTGGACCGAGGGCCCAATGCACAGGACTTAGAGATTTTTGCAGGTGTAGTATGCCATGTAGCCTTCGGCTACTGTGGAGCCCCACCTGTAATATTGAATAGGCCGGGGGCTAATTCTTTTAGGACTTAGAAGATTTTCTTGAGTGTTGATTCCTTGTGAACTGTAGCCCTCGATTGATAGGTAGCCTTCGGCAATTAGGTCCCTTGAGATGAGGGTGAAATATGTAGGACTTAGAAAATCTTCTAAGTGTAGAGTTTCCCTCGAGAGCCTTCGGGAGGTGTCATACCTCCATGATGTATGAGTAGCTGACCGGGGGGAAAGCATGTAGGACTTAGAAAATATTCTAAGTGTAAAGTCTCCCTTGGGAGCCTTCGGGAGATGGCATCCCTTCTTGGTGTATGAGTAGTTGACCGGGGAAAACATGTAGGACTTAGAAAATATTCTAAGTGTAAAATCCCCCTTGGGAGCCTTCGGTAGATGGCATCCCTCCCTGATGTAAGAGTAGTTGACCGGGGGGGAAATACATGTAGGACTTAGAAAATATTCTAAGTGTAAAATCCCCCTTGGGAGCCTTCGGTAGATGGCACCTCTCCTTGATGTAAGAGTAGTTGACCGGGGGGGAAATACATGTAGGACTTAGACAATATTCTAAGTGTGAATTTTCCCTTGGGTGCCTTCGGGTGATGGGTGCCCTCTGATTCCACATCACTTTGCGAGATGCCCGGGGGCTACTCATTTAGGACAGAATACCCTTTTTTTAAGTGTTGTTGTATTGCATGGCCTTCGGCCACCATATTCCCTTGGTTGTAATATTGATTGGGCCGGGGGCCCAATCTTTAGGACTTAGAATTTTTTCAAGTGCTGCTTCCCTGTGTAGCCTTCGGGTGCCCGGGGGCTGCTCCTTCAGGACTTAGAATTTTTCTAAGCATAAATTGATGTTGAATCCTGTTGTTGTGAAGAAAGCCGATGAGGAGTGTGTGCCCTCGGCATACACTCTAAAAGTTGTAGAATTTGACCCTTGTCATGGGGAGAGAGCCCTCGGCATTTGTGCATAACAGATGCCTTCGGTGTTTGTTTGAAGTACCGTTTAGTGGACCTTGGATAGTCCAGTCCCTTTGTATTGTTGAAGCCCTCGGTGTTTTTGTGATCGGAGGTGACCAGGTAGTGGATTTAGCCGTTTCCTGATGATATTTCTTTGAGTAGTATCCTTCGGGAAATAGGAGTCTTCAATTACCGGAGGTGTTCCCGTGGGGAGCCCTCGGCATGTTGTGATTTTGTTGGAGTGTACTCTTTGATTTCTCGCTGAGTCTACTCCCCTTCACCCCTTTTTTTTTTTGGTTGGTGGTGAAGGGAAGGCATCAAGAAACTTGGTTTCTTGGTAAGGCTGGGCCTATTAGGAGACCATCAGAATACACCAATGGCTCTCCTCCCTCGGGTTAACCTTCCGAGTTCCGAGGGGATCGAGGGACGTTTCCTGGGCACAAGATATGGTGGTCCGTAACCTGCCTCCCCTTGGGGGATGGTGCGGAAAGCGCCTCATTTTTGAAAGTCGTCCCCTCGGCGCTAGACATAGTCTGTTGCCTGCCACACCCTTGGGGTGGTGGCGCGGGGAGCGTTTCGGTTTGGAAGTCGAATCCTGGGCATTTCTCATGCCTGTCATACCCTGGGGGTAATGACGCGGATAGCGTTCCGTTTTTGAAAGTCGAATCCTAGGCATTTCTCATGCCTGTCATACCCTGGGGGTAGTGACGCGGAAAGCGTTTCAAGGAAGGGTTTTCATTTGCACACTAGTTGCAAATGGCCGGGGGCACTACGTGCCGCCGGCACCGATGGTGGCGCCTTCGGTATATGCGTCCTCGTGGGGTACGGCTTTTAGAAACAACACTTGGTGTTAGTTTCGATGTGTAGCCCCCGGTACTTGGTACCGAGGGGTCTTCTGTAGGAACACTTGGTGTTCTCTTTTGTTGTAGTTGATGTAGGCGTCTACCCTCGGTACTTGGTACCGAAGGGTCTTCAAATGAAACACTTGGTGTTTCCCAATAGATGTTTGGAAGTTGAGAGGAGAGTATATCCCTGGCACTGGGTGCCGAGGGGTCTTCTTTGACGATATTTGATGATGGAGGTGTACCCTCGGTACTGGGTGCCGAAGGGTCTTCTGTAGGAACACTTGGTGTTCTCATATTTTCTTTTTGATGTTGAAGGGGGGGGATGTACCCTCGGCACTTGGTGCCGAAGGGTCTTCTGTAGGAACACTTGGTGTTCTCATCTTTTCTTTTTTGATGTTGAAGTTGGGGATGTACCCTCGGTACTTGGTACCGAGGGGTCTTGACTGAAAACATGTGGTGTTTTCACTGTTTGTTGTAGGTGTTGATGGTGTCCTCCCTCGGCACTTGGTGCCGGAGGGGGTTCTTCTCGTGGTGAGGCCTGGGGCTTGTAGTCAGTATGAGGGCTTGATGTCTTGAATGTATCTTCATTCTTCGAAATTGGAGGCCTCGGGCCATAGGATAGTACATTTACTAATTATGAGGGCTTGGCCGCTCTTACATTATTGATAAAATTTAACTAAATGGTGTACATTCCAGTGCCTAGGGACTTCTTTCCCATTGGGGCGTTTGAGCTTGTAGGTCCCGGGTTTGATGATGGCTGCTATGATGTAAGGGCCTTCGAATTTTGGTGCCATTTTTCCTCCCTCGGTTGGTTGGCTGGCTTCCCTCCTCCGGAGGACATAGTCCCCCACTTGAAATTCTCGGGTGCGAACTTTGGCGTCGATGTAGCCTATAACTTGCCTTCGGTAGTTTTCTGCCCGGATGAAGGCTTGCTCCCGGCGTTCTGAGATGAGGTGGAGGTCGAGGGCCATATTGCTGTCGTTGACCTCGGGGTCATATTGGATCACCCTTCGGGTGGGAATGGTGACTTCCGTAGGAGCTTTGGCTTCAAAACCGTAGCAGAGGGAGAAGGGTGTTTCACCTGTTGCTCGCCGAGGGGTGGTGCGATAGGCCCAAAGGATGTTGTGGAGTTCTTCCACCCAGCCACCTCCCTCGGCCTCCAGCTTCTTTTTGAGGCCCTCGAGTAAGGTCCGGTTCGCATTCTCTACTTGCCCGTTGCCTTGAGGGTAGGCAACGGAGGAGAAGGTGTGTTTGATGCCCCATGCCTCCAGAAGGGCACAGAAGGGGGCTGCCTCAAATTGTGTCCCATTGTCGGAGATGATCTGCTGGGGGACGCCAAACCTTGTGAGGATGTTCTTGAGGACGAAGTGACGGCACTTCGCCTCTGTGATGCTGGCGAGGGGTTCAGCCTCCACCCACTTGGTAAAATAGTCGACGGCCACAATGATGTATCTGTTGTTGGAGGTACCCCTCGGCAGAGGGCCCACAAGGTCTATCCCCCATCGAGAAAATGGGACAGAGGTGCTGATGGGGGCATAGTTGACCGCTGGCCTGCCGGGAGCTTTTTGGAAATGTTGACATGCGGTGCACCTCCGGGCAAGATCAGCACAGTCCCTTGCCATGGTTGGCCAGAAGTAGCCCTGGAGAATGAGCCTTCGGGACATGGAGAAGGGTCCCTGGTGAGCTGAGCAAGTGCCACTGTGTACTTCCTCCATTGCGACCTCGGCTTCATCTGGATGAAGGCACCGAAGTAGCGTGCCATTGTAAGATCGTTTGTAGAGCCTCCCATCTTCGATGGTGTAGCTAGGAGCCCTCAGTTTTGCCAGTTTAGCGCGGGTCTCATTCTCGGGTAGCTGCCCTGTGGAGATGAAGGCGGTGATGTCTGAGATCCAATCCTCCTGACGTTGTTGTATGTTCATCACGGGGCTTGCATGGATGCTTGAGAGGCTGAGTTCCTCGATTTTGGCAATTTTGGAGATGTGCTCGGGGGAGTCTGCTGAGAGTTTAGATAATATGTCGGCCTCGGAGTTCTGAGCCCTCGGTATTTGGGTGAGAGAGTGTGCCTCAAATACTTTAAGCAACTCCTTGGCCGCCTCCTTGTACTGTTTCATTCTTCCCTCCTTAGCCTCATATTCTTCGGAGATTTGGCCAACGACCAACTTGGAGTCGCATTTGATGTGGATCTGCCGAGCCCTCATGTTGGCAGCCAGCCGAAGGCCACATAGGAGGGCCTCATATTCGGCCTCGTTGTTGGAGACCTTGAAGGAGAAGCGGATTGCATAGTAGGCCCTGAAGCCCTCGGGAGTAATGAGGACTACCCCTCCCCCGCATGCTTTGGTCGCGGAGGAGCCGTCAGTGTAGAGGGTCCACCAGTCGTCCGAGGTAGCCGAGGGCTCCCCGTCCGTGGCCGCCCTTGCGGTACATTCCGTCACAAAGTCCGTTAGGGCTTGGCCCTTGATGGCAGGCCTTGGACGGATGTCAATGTTGTACTGGCTCAAGAAGATAGCCAATTTAACTATGCGGGAGGAGCTGGTGGGGCTCCTCATGAGGGCGCCGAGGGGTTGATGAGTGAGGACCTGAACGGGGTGAGCCTGAAAGTAGTGGCCCAACTTCTTGACAGTCCAAACGATGGCCAACACCGTTTTTTCCACAGGGGAGTACCTGAGCTCGGCCTCCCTTAGGGTCTTGCTAACGTAGAAGATGGCATGTTGGATGCCGTCTTCCTCCCTTATGAGTACAGAGCTGATGGCCGCCGGGCTAACCCCGAGGTAGAGGTAGAGGGTCTCCCCTACCTTGGGTTTGGAGAGCACAGGAGGTGAAGATAGATATCTTTTGAGCTCGTCGAAAGCCCCCTGGCATTCTGGAGTCCATAGAAAGCCAGCCGTCTTCCTCATGATCTGGAAGAAGGGTAGAGATTTTTCCGCCGATTTAGATAGGAAACGGTTGAGGGCTGCCAGGCGGCCCGTCAACCGTTGAACTTCCTTCACATTGCGTGGGGGCTCCATGTTGATGATGGCCTGGATCTTCTCGGGATTGGCCTCAATACCCCTTCGGCTCACCATGTAGCCCAAGAATTTGCCTCCTTGGACGCCAAAGGTGCACTTCTTCGGATTTAGCCGAAGGTTGAATTTTTGCATGATGGCGAAGATTTCCCGGAGGTCGTCAGCATGGCTGGAAGATTGCTTGCTCTTGACGATCATGTCGTCAACATAGGCCTCCATGGTGCGCCCTAGGACGGCTTGAAAGACCCGGGCCACCATCCGGGTGTAGGTGGCCCCCGAGTTCTTTAGGCCGAAGGCCATCACTAGGTAGCAGAAGATGCCCTCGGGAGTCATGAAGGCAGTTTTTTCGGCGTCCTCCTCGTGCATGAAAATTCGATGGTACCCTCGGAAGGCATCGAGGAAGGACATGATCTCACACCCTGCGGTCTCATCCACCAATTGATCAATGTTTGGTAGAGTGAATGGATCCATAGGGCATGCTTTGTTGAGATCGGTGTAGTCCACGCACATGCGGAAGGTAGGGGGCTTCTGTGCGAGGACTACATTCGCCAGCCATGAGGGATATTTCACCTCTTTGATGTGCTTAATGGAGAGGAGCATGGCGACCTCCTTCTTCACAAATTCCCTTCTCTCGGCGGAGAGGGGTCTTCTTCGTTGTTGCACTGCTTTTACCGAGGGGTCCACCGAGAGGCGGTGGGTGATGACCCTTCGGCTGATTCCCGGCATGTCCTCCGGCCCCCATGCAAAAACAGTGGAGTAGGCGCGGAGGGCGTCGGTGATACCGGTCTTCAAATCTTCAGGGAGCTGGGCTCCAATCTTCACGACTCTCTCCGGCTGGGCCGGATCGAGCGCAAAGTCTTCTACGTCCTCGGCTGGTTCGGCCCTCGGCCTTCTTTCCTCCTGGTCGACGGCTCCGGTGATGGTGTCAACACGGAGTTCCGTCTTGCTTACCTTCTTAGTGACCTGAAGATAGCAGGCACGGGCAATTTTTTGGTTCCCCCGGGAGTAGCCAATGCCCCCCTCGGCGGGAAACTTGAGGCAGAGGTGCCTCATGGAGATGATGGCTTCGAGGTCCTCGAGGGCTGGCCGGCCGAGGATGATGTTGTGGGCGCAGTCAATGTTGACGACGACGAACTCCACCTCGAGCTGGGCTCTATGGAGCCCGTCGCCGAAGATCACCGGGAGGGTTATTACCCCCTCGGAATCAATAGTATCGCCGGTGAAACCGGCAAGAGGGGTCTTAATGGGCCGAAGGGACCCCCTCTCCAGATGCAGCTCTCTAAAGGTGCTGAGGTACATTACATTGACGGAGCTGCCCGTGTCAATGTAAGTTCGGTGAATAATGGTGTCGTTGATCTCCGTTCGAATCACCAAGGCATCCCTGTGAGGAGAAGCAGTAGGAGGGAGATCTGCGTTGGTGAAGGTGATGGGTTCCTCCCTCAATCGCTTTACCGGGGGCATATGAGTGACTTCCCCTACATAAAGCGATTGAGCCCACTTCTTTCGCTGGCTGGTGGAATCACCCCCTGTGTTGCCACCGGTGATCATGAGGATGTGGCGTTTCTTCTCCTGGTAGTGGGTGTATTCCTCCTCCTCTTCTTCCAAGTTTCCGATCTCCCTCTTCTTGCCGAGGGGGATGGTGTTTGGATTCACCCAGGCATTTACCTTCGTATGGTGCCCTCGGGGAGGTCCCTGATGAGAAGGTCCCTCCTGCCGAGGGCTCTGGACAAACTGGGACAGGTGCCCCGCCTGTATTAATCTCTCGATGGCCGTCTTCAGCTGATGGCAGTCATCGGTCCTGTGCCCCTGGTGTCGATGGAAGCGACAGTAGGGGAACTGAGGGTTGATAGCGTGTACCTCCGGGGGTGCGCGAGAGTCGCGCTCAACGAGGCCCCTCTTCTCGGCAAAATCGAGGATGATGCTGACGGGGTGCGTCAATGGTGTCCGGGGGCGGTCCAGGAGTATGGGCTGGGCCCAAGTCTTAGGGTTGCTCCTATAACCTCCCCCGGGCTTGGCTTGGCCTTGCCGAGGGCGGTCATCGGAGGGTCCCGAAGCCTTGGGGCGATTTGGAGGAGCCCCCGGCCCTCGGTTGTGCTTGTTGTCAGCCCTCGGGGGCTGCTGGTCCGGATGCTGGTGGTACTTCTCCACCTCTTCGGCCTCAGCATATCAGGCCCCCCGCTGCAAAGCCCTTATGTAGTCGCGGGGGGGTTCAATGATGAGGCTCCTTGAAAAGTTACCGGTGCGGAGGACGGTTCGTAGGAGGGCCAGGAGGGTCCCGTCATCAGCACCGTCGACCTTGTCGGCCTCTGTCCTCCAGCGCTCCAGGAAATCCCGAAGGGTCTCATCCTTCTTCTGGCGTATTGTTAGGAGGTGGGAGAAGTGCTTCCTTGTGCGACGCCTTCCGGCGAATTGTGTCAAGAATCGTTGGGCGAGTTCTTGCCACGAATCAATGCATCCCTCGGGCAGCCTGTTGAACCATTCGTATGCTGGTCCCTCTAAGGTGGAGAGGAACCAACGACACAGATATTCGTCTGACGCCCCCACCATCATCATGCTATTCTGGTACTTGCTGTAATGTTCCTGGGGGTCCGTTTTCCCGCTGTAGGGCTGTATGTGTTGCCCTCGGTATTTTTCCGGGATCCGGGCCGCCAATACCCTCGGGGTAAATGGCGTCCGAGTCCGGAGCTGGATGACGGGTTCCCCGGAGCCCTCGGCCACCTTCTTCTGTAACTCCTCCATTTTGGCCATCATGGCCTCGTATTTGAGATCTGAGTGAGGGGTGGAGGTGGTGGCGTGAGCTTTGTTGGACTCCATTTCGTCAAGCCGGCGCTGGAGGGCCGCAATAATCTCGTCCCGGGGGTCCCTCGGGAGGGTTTCCGCCCCCTGCGAACGAACCCGGGCCGAGTGGGCCTGGTTGATTTGGTGCCGAGCATCATCGGCATGAAGGGGTGCCTTGCCTTTGTCCCGAGGGGGACGCTCCTCGTCTGCCCTCGAAACAGATCCCCCGCTTTCCTGGGGCCTTTGGAGTGCTTTCCCCCCGAGGCGGTCTTGGACCCCTCGGCGGTCTGGCCCTCCTCCGAGCCGGTTGAGGGCGAAAGTACGGGGCCTCTCCCTGTTGTCATTATGGCGGTCCCGGGACTGAACTTCCTGGGAGGATGTTTCTTGGGCCACCACCCCTTCGTCGTTTCTCACCCGAGGGGTGGGATTTCCGAAGGGGTGTGGCAGAGGGGGAAGTATGATATTTTCCCCGATCTGAGGGTGAGCTGGAGCCAGGGTGCCGAAGGCACCCGGGTTCTGGGTGAGCGTTTGGATGAAGGCGGAGAGCGCCGATTGTACGTCGATGGTGAGAACCGGAGGGCTGACTTGGTCATCGCTCCGGTTTTTCTTCTTGGCCTCGATGCCGAGGCGGGCATCGGGGGCGTTTTGTTGGATCTGAAGGCGTAGGTCGACAGCCGCCTGTTCCAGCCCAGCGAGGACACCGCCCTCGGGAGCCCTGTGAGAGGCTTCGGGGGCGTTGACGTCGCCGAGGGGCAGGTTCTTGTCTTCTACGTTCTTTGAGTTGGCACGCGTTGTCCTCACCATTTTGATAGAGGGCTAGTGTTTTGTGTTTGGTCGAGGGGGAGGGTTTCTTACTCGATTGTTCAACCTCTCAACGAGAGCACCAAATGATGGACAATCTACCCGGGGGTATATATCCGAAGGGTTATTACGGGGAATAACTTAGAGAGAAGTCAAAGCAAACAAGTAAGAGAGAGAGTGTATATTCGATATGTATTTTTTGTGGTTACAAATGGGGAAATGGGGTGCTATTTATAGTAGCAATAAATGCCGGGCAGGGACACGTGTCAAGCGCCCATTGGCCGAGGGGTCGCCTCAACTGGTTGGCGCTGGCAGCCGCATGTGGTCGCATTTAATGCGGCTGTTGGATGGGACGTCTGTGCAGAGTACGGTGATCTGTACGCATGTGAGGCGGATATCTTGTCGAGTGAGATGCCTTCGGCCAAAGGGCAGTAGCCGAAGGCTCCTCTCAACGAGGGCACCTTGGTGCCGAGGGCTCACAGTACCGAGGGCTACTGTTTTCGCCGTTTTCTCCCAGTTTCTTAATTTGCTTGAGAAACCCGCTCTGTGACAATTTGGAGCCTTCGGCCAGGGGTCCGAAGGCACCCCTGTGCGTTGTGCGGACTGCTTGGTACTCTGGGCGCTGTGATTTGGGCCTGTTGGGCCTGTTGGGCCTTTGCTGGAGTAGTAGGAGTCTGTGGGCTGGGGGTTCCCGGGCCATATACTCCATCACGTGCCCTATGGATCCATTCCCTCTACCAAACATTGATCAATTGGTGGATGAGACCGCAGGGTGTGAGATCATGTCCTTCCTCGATGCCTTCCGAGGGTACCATCAAATTTTCATGCACGAGGAGGACGCCGAAAAAACTGCCTTCATGACTCCCGAGGGCATCTTCTGCTACCTAGTGATGGCCTTCGGCCTAAAGAACTCGGGGGCCACCTACACCCGGATGGTGACCCGGGTCATTCAAGCCGTCCTAGGGCGCACCATGGAGGCCTATGTGGACGACATGATCGTCAAAAGCAAGCAATCTTCCAGTCATGCTGACGACCTCCGGGAAATCTTCGCCATCATGCAAAAATTCAACCTTCGGCTAAACCCGAAGAAGTGCACCTTCGGCGTCCAAGGGGGCAAGTTCTTGGGTTACATGGTGAGCCGAAGGGGTATTGAGGCCAATCCCGAGAAAATCCAGGCCATCATCAACATGGAGCCCCTGGAAGCCCTCAACCGCTTTCTATCTAAATCGGCGGAGAAGTCTCTACCCTTCTTCCAGATCATGAGGAAGACGGCTGGCTTTCTATGGACTCCAGAATGCCAGGGGGCTTTCGACGAGCTCAAACGATATCTATCTTCACCTCCTGTGCTCTCCAAACCCAAGGTAGGGGAGACCCTCTACCTCTACCTTGGGGTTAGCCCGGCGGCCATCAGCTCTGTGCTCATTCGGGAGGAAGACGGCACCCAACATGCCATCTTCTACGTTAGCAAGACCCTAAGGGAGGCCGAGCTCAGGTACTCCCCTGTGGAAAAAACGGTGTTGGCCATCGTTTGGACTGTCAAGAAGTTGAGCCAATACTTTCAGGCTCACCCGGTTCAGGTCCTCACTCATCAACCCCTCGGCGCCCTCATGAGGAGCCCCACCAGCTCCTCCCGCATGGTGAAATGGGCTATCTTCTTGAGCCAGTACAACATTGACATCCGCCCAAGGCCTGCCATCAAGGGCCAAGCCCTGGCGGATCTTGTGACGGAGTGTACCGCAAGGGCAGCCACGGACGGGGAGCCCTCGGCTACCTCGGACGACTGGTGGACCCTCTACACTGACGGCTCCTCCGCGACCAAAGCATGTGGGGGAGGGGTAGTCCTCATTACTCCCGAGGGCTTCAGGGCCTACTATGCAATCCGCTTCTCCTTCAAGGTCTCCAACAATGAGGCCGAATATGAGGCCCTCCTATGTGGCCTTCGGCTGGCTGCCAACATGAGGGCTCGGCAGATCCACATCAAATGCGACTCCAAGTTGGTCGTTGGCCAAATCTCCGAAGAATATGAGGCCAAGGAGGGGAGAATGAAACAGTACAAGGAAGCGGCCAAGGAGTTGCTTAAGGTATTTGAGGCACACTCTCTCACTCAAATACCGAGGGCTCAGAACTCCGAGACCGACATATTATCTAAGCTCTCGGCCGACTCCCCCGAGCACATCTCCAAAATTGCCAAAATCGAGGAACTCAGCCTCTCAAGCATCCATGCAAGCCCCGTTATGAACATACAACAACGTCAGGAGGATTGGATCTCAGATATCACCGCCTTCATCTCCACAGGGCAGCTATCCGAAAATGAGGCCCGCGCTAAACTAGCAAAGCTGAGGGCTCCCAGCTACACCATCGAAGATGGAAGGCTCTACAAACGATCTTACAATGGCACGCTACTTCGGTGCCTTCATCCAGATGAAGCCGAGGTCGCAATGGAGGAAGTGCACAGTGGCACTTGCTCAGCTCACCAGGGACCCTTCTCCATGTCCCGAAGGCTCATTCTCCAGGGCTACTTCTGGCCAACCATGGCCAGGGATTGTGCTGACCTTGCCCGGAGGTGCACCGCATGTCAACATTTCCAGAAAACTCCCGGCAGGCCAGCGGTCAACTATGCCCCCATCAGCACCTCTGTCCCCTTTTCTCGATGGGGGATAGACCTTGTGGGCCCTCTGCCGAGGGGTACCTCCAACAACAGATACATCACCGTGGCCGTCGACTACTTTACCAAGTGGGTAGAGGCTGAACCCCTCGCCAGCATCACAGAGGCGAAGTGTCGTCACTTCGTCCTCAAGAACATCCTCACAAGGTTTGGCGTCCCCCAGCAGATCATCTCCGACAATGGGACACAATTTGAGGCAGCCCCCTTCTGTGCCCTTCTGGAGGCATGGGGCATCAAACACACCTTCTCCTCCGTTGCCTACCCTCAAGGCAACGGGCAAGTAGAGAATGCCAACCGGACCTTGCTCGAGGGCCTCAAAAAGAAGCTAGAGGCCGAGGGCGGTGGCTGGGTGGAAGAACTCCACAACATCCTTTGGGCCTATCGCACCACCCCTCGGCGAGCAACAGGTGAAACACCCTTCTCCCTCTGCTACGGTTTTGAAGCCAAAGCTCCTACGGAAGTCACCCTTCCCACCCGAAGGGTGATCCAATATGACCCCGAGGTCAACGACAGCAACATGGCCCTCGACCTCCACCTCATTTCAGAACGCCGGGAGCAGGCCTTCATCCGGGCAGAAAACTACCGAAGGCAAGTTAAAAGCTACATCGACGCCAAGGTTCGCACCCGAGAATTTCAAGTGGGGGACTATGTTCTCCGGAGGAGGGAAGCCAGCCAACCAACCGAGGGAGGAAAAATGGCACCAAAATTCGATAGCCCCTACATCATAGCAGCCATCATCAAACCCGAGACCTATAAGCTCAAACGCCCCAACGGGAAAGAAGTCCCTAGGCACTGGAATGTACACCACTTAGTTAAATTTTACCAATAATGTAAGAGCGGCCAAGCCCTCATAACTAGTGAATGTACTATCCTATGGCCCAAGGCCTCCAATTTCGAAGAATGAAGATACATTCAAGACATCAAGCCCTCATACTGACTACAGGCCCACCACCTCACCACGAGAAAAAACCCCTCCGGCACCAAGTGCCGAGGGCGGACGCCATCAACACCTACAACAACATTGAAAACACCACGTGTTTTCAGTCAAGACCCCTCGGTACCAAGTGCCGAGGGAAGGAACTTCTATCACCAACAATAAGGAACGCCATGTGTTTCATTTCCCTTCGGCACCCAGTGCCGAGGGTACATCCCCACCTTCAACATCAAAAAAGAAAAGATGAGAACACCAAGTGTTCCTACAGTAGACCCTTCGGCACCCAGTGCCGAGGGTGCACCTCCATCATCAAACATCGAAACGAAGAAAAAAAAACACCAAAATGTTTCAAAGAAGACCCCTCGGCACCCAGTGCCAGGGATATGCTCTCCTATCAACTTCCAAACATCTGTTGGGAAACACCAAGTGTTTCATTTGAAGACCCTTCGGTACCAAGTACCGAGGGTAGACGCCTACATCAACTACGACAAAAGAGAATACCAAGTGTTCCTACAGAAGACCCCTCGGTACCAAGTACCGGGGGCTACACATCGAAACTAACACCAAGTGTTGTTTCTAAAAGCCGTACCCCACGAGGACGCATATACCGAAGGCGCCACCATCGGTGCCGGCGGCACGTAGTGCCCCCGGCCATTTGCAACTAGTGTGCAAATGAAAACCCTTCCTTGAAACGCTTTCCGCGTCATTACCCCCAGGGTATGACAGGCATGAGAAATGCCCAGGATTCGACTTTCAAAAACGGAACGCTATCCGCGTCATCACCCCAAGGGTGTGACAGGCACGAGAAATGCCCAGGATTCGACTTCCAAACCGAAACGCTCCCCGCGCCACCACCCCAAGGGTGTGGCAGGCCACGGACTATGTCTAGCGCCGAGGGGACGACTTTCAAAAATGAGGCGCTTTCCGCGCCATCCCCTAAGGGGAGGCAGGTTACGGACCACCATATCTTGTGCCCAGGAAACGACCCTCGATCCCCTCGGAACTCGGAAGGTTAACCCGAGGGAGGAGAGCCATTGGTGTATTCTGATGGTCTCCTAATAGGCCCAGCTTTACCAAGAAACCAAGTTTCTTGATGCCTTCCCTTCACCACCAACCAAAAAAAAAAAGAGGGGGTGAAGGGGAGTAGACTCAGCGAGAAATCAAAGAGTACACTCCAACAGATCACAACAAGCCGAGGGCTCCCCACGGGAACACCTCCGGTAATTGAAGGCTCCTATTTCCCGAAGGATACTACTCGAACAGATAGCATCAAGAAACGGCTAAGTCCACTGCCTGGTCACCTCCGGTCACACAAACACCGAAGGCTTCAACAATACAAAGGAACTGGACTATCCAAAGTACACTAAGACGGTACCTTCAAACATATACCGAAGGCCTCTGTTACGCACTAGTACCGAGGGCCCTTTCCCCATGACAAGGGTCAACTTCTACAACTTTTAAAGTGTATGCCGAGGGCACACGCTCCTCATCGGCTTTATTCACAGCAACAAGATTCAACATCAATTTATGCTTACAAAAAATTCTAAGTCCTGAATGAGCAGCCCCCGGGCATCTCGCAAAATAATGTAGAGTCAGAAGCCACCTATCACCCGAAGGCTCTACATCCGGAAGCTTGACATCACTTTACACTGGCAAAAAAATTCTAAGTCCTGAAGATGGGCCCCCGGCTCAATCAATATTACAGCCAAGGGAATACAATAGCCGAAGGCTATGCGATACAACAACACTTGCAAAAAAATTCTAAGTCCTAAAGATGGGCCCCCGGCTCAGTCAGTATTACAGCCAAAGGAATATGACAGTTGAAGGCTATACATCAAGAAGGGATGCCATCTCCCGAAGGCTCCCAAAGGAAAATCTACACTTAGAATATTTTCTAAGTCCTACATATTTTCCCCCCGGTCAACTACTCTTACATCAAGAAGGGATGCCATCTCCCGAAGGCTCCCAAGGGGAAATATACACTTAGAATATTTTCTAAGTCCTACATGTTTTCCCCCCGGTCAACTACTCATGCATCAAGGGGGGATGCCATCTCCCGAAGGCTCCCAAGGGAAAATCTACACTTAGAATATTTTCTAAGTCCTACATGTTTTCCCCCCGGCCAACTACTCATGCATCAAGGAGGGATGCCATCTCCCGAAGGCTCCCAAGGGAAAATCTACACTTAGAATATTTTCTAAGACCTACATATTTTCCCCCCCGATCAACTGCTCATACATCATGGAGGGTGCCATCTCCCGAAGGCTCCCAAGAGAAACTGCACTTAGAAATCTTTCTAAGTCCTACATATTTCACCTTCAACTTATAAAGGGACCCAATAGCCGAAGGCTACCTATCAATCGAGGGCTACAATACACAAAGAATCAACACTGAAGAAAATTTTCTAAGTCCTAAAGAATTGGCCCCCGGCCTAATCAATATTTCAGTTGGGGCTCCACAGTAGCCGAAGGCTACATGACATGCTACACTTGCAAAGATTTTCTAAGTCCTGAACATTGGGCCCTCGGTCCAATATTCACACATCAGAGGGTGCCCAACTACCGAAGGCTTCCAAGGGCAAGCTACAATCAGAAAATACTCTAAGTCCTACAACATACATTCAAGAAGTAGAAGGCATACATTCAAAACATAAGGCGCATTCAAATGTAAAGAGCCCGGGGGCAGCATGCATTCATCAAAAACAAAGTGAGTGTGAAATTTACAAACAGGCCGAAGCCGAAGGATCAATGTTGTTCATTACAAAATATGTTCAAGGATTTCTAAGTACAAAATCACTCAACAACTACAACAACATCATTCACCGGAGGGCCCTCTGCAGCCGGCCTCGACGATGCCTCCGCTCCGGCCTCAACAGCATCGTCCTCGGCCTCATTCTTCAGCTCCGTGTCCTCAAGGTCGGGCCTCTGTACACCTTCCGGGAGCGATTCACGGACATCAGGCTGCAGGGGAGGAAGGTCATACGCCGAGGGGGGAAAATCCTTTTGCTCAATGCCCAAGTGCCGAGCCATCCTCCGGTAGATGAGGGCTTGGGTGAAGAATTCACCGGCCTCATAATATTATCTGCCCTTCCGGGCCATCCATTCCCACCCAGGGCCCTCGGCCCATTCCTCGACGTATGCCTCCACGACCGAGGACAGCCACATCTTGCGTCCCTCGGCTCTCCAGCCCTCGGCGACGAAGGCATCAACGGCCTCCTCCTGAGCCTTGGCGACGGCTAGCGCCTTGGAGTCCTCGGCCTCTTTGGCAGCTCTCCTGGCCTCCTCGGCAGCGGCCTCAGCATCAGCCTTGCTCTTCTCTGCAGCCTCCAATCTTAGCTCCATTTGCTGAAGCTCCTCTTCTAGCCTGGCCCCCAGCTTCACCGCCTCTTTATTTTTGAGGATGCACTCCTTCATCTTGGCGTCCTGCTCTGCTTTATGGAGGCGCCATTCTTGAAGCCTCCGGGCATGTTCACCGAGGGCTAGACAAGCCTGCAGACCAACAACCAAAACGGTTAAAGGCAATTGCACAGTATGATCAAAGGAGAAAAGGAAGAAAGCCGAGTAAAACACTTACAGAGAGGGAGGAGCGGAGAATGTGGTCCTCGAGGGCCGCATCGTTATAGGCCCCGAGGGCAGCCCTATCAGTCTCAGGGGTTATGCCCCTCAAGATGCCCCCCGGGTCAACAGCGTCGCTGGCCAGGGAGGTCCCCATCGGGAACGAAACTTGGAGGACCTCAGGCAGCAACTCCTCTGCCCCCGCCGGCGTTTCACCCGACGGCTTCTCCACATTCACCCCGGAGGCGGGGTGCTCATCAGCAATGATGACCGGGGGCTCCTTCTCGGCGATATCCCCCTTCTTCGGCTTTTTGGTAGCCGGGGGGACCCCTTGGTCGTCGCCTTCCTCTTGCCGGCAGCAGCATCGCCCTCGGCTTTCTTGAAGAGGGCAGTGGCGGGCTTCTGGCTGCCCTGTCCCGACCCCTTCGGGTCCTGTTTCTTCAGGCGAGCGAGGCCCTTCACGTTCACCATGGAGACGGGGATACCTGCAAAAAATATGACAAAGGGTTAGGCCGACGGGTCTAAGCGAAGGGACAATGACATCCAAGCAAAAAAAAACTAAGTACAAAAATCTAAAGCCCTCGACTCCTACCTCCGGCTCCTCCGAAGGCCTTGTCGAAGGGAGGGTACTTCTCATCGGTCTCCCCTATGAAGCGGTACCTCCGGAACCCGAGGGTGTATAAATCCTCCTCGATGGTGCAATCTTTGATCGCCACGTTCTTATTTTTCCCCTCCGGGAACTTGGCTAGCTTTAGGCCGTCTTTCTCGAGGGCAGCACTCCTGATCTTTTCGTGCATTCGGAATCGATCGCGCAGCTCCCTCGGGAATGGGTTCTCGCCCAACCTTACATAGCACCAACGTTCCCTCCATCCTTTGTTGGAAGAAGGAGCATCGGAGAATAGCTTGAAGCGGGCAATCTGCTGCAGGTTTGCGTATCCCTCGCCGTTTTCGTGCCCCCCCCCCCCCCCCCCGCACAAATTAAAACTCTGGAAGAATAGATCCAAGCTGGGCTTCACCCCTCGGGACTTGCAGAGCTGGAGGAACCCCGCAATATAGGAGTGGCTGTTGGGCGTAAGTTGGCAGGGGACCAAACCAACAAACCTCAAATACTCCCGGAGGAACGGGTGCAGAGGGAACCTAAGTCCCATAGAAACCGAGAGGACGTGAATGGCGATACACCCCTCGGGCGCCCTGGACAACACGTCGTCGGGACCTGGCTCCACCACTTCGGCCGAGGACCCCACGTGCAGCTGAGTCACGTACAGATCTGCCCTATCAGCCTTCGACCTAATCTCGAGGGCCTCAGTGTTCAGCCAACTGTACCCCTCGGGCATGTCCACGGGCTTTCCTTGATCGACGGCCCTCTCCTTCTTCTTGGTAGCGGCCTTCTTCTTCTTCAAACCGGAAACCGCCCTCAGAGGTATCGGATCTAGCGGCCTCGAGCTACTGTCCTCCCCAGAACCCCGAGGGGGGAGAACAACAATTGTAACCTTCGAGCTCTCATTCTGCGCCTCATCCTCCGCTGTTTGCCATGCGAGGGCTAAGTCTTCATCCTCGCACTCCTGCTCGAAGCCCTCAGCTTCGACCTTAGCAATGAGTTCCTTCTGGACCTCCCGGGCCAGGGCGGCATCAGCACCGTCCGAGGGCTCGCTCACGGACTCCACATCTGAAGCGTGCTCCTCATCAACCGAAGGGTCCCCCGATATGTTTTGGGAATCGCTCTCGGACGACATTCCTTGCCACGAAAAGCACCTAAGGTTTCGAAAGATTTCTACGGGACCCTAACCCTAATCTAAGGCCAGAGGGCGGAACTTACAAAAAGTTCTGAGGGGAAAGCGGGACACTGACCTTGAAAAGAGTTTGACCGAAGGCTTGAGTTTCTCTCTCTAGAATTTTTTGCAGAGCTTCGCTAGGGATGTTGGATGCGTAAAGGAGGAATGGCCCTGGCTTGGGGTATTTATAGGCTCCCAGATCCGGGCTTGGGCCGAGATCCGGGCTCCCAGCCGTCAAAGCCATCATTTCGCACCGTCGTTTCACCCAACCGGTGACGCCCGCCCGCGAGCAGCCAATGGCTACATGCCACGTGTACCCCCCCCCCCAACGGCTATAAACCTGACGTTAGGTATTCCAACGGCTATATTTCCAACGGCTATATTCTGGAAGCCCCCGGGTTTTCTACTTCACTCCACTTCATCAAGGATAGCCTCCGGGTACACTTACCCAGAAGTGCCCCCGGGTTGTGCCCCACACAGCACATAACAGACGCCTTCGGGATCACTCCTTCAGAAACCCAAGGCTTCATATTAGGGCACCCCTCGGGAATTCCCCCTCAGCACTGCAAAACCGGGTAGCCCCCGGGGAGTTGCCTTCATTGACGGATAACCCGTCGCACACAGGTAATGGGAGCCCTCGGGTATCTTCATCACCAACTAATCAACAAACAGTGGACCCCCCGGTAACAACTCCGTTTCCGCCCTCATCCAGCAGGCCCTCGATCCCCGGATTGAGGGGCTCCCCTTCGGCATCCCCAGGATATCAACGGCAAGCCTTCGGCTGATCAATACATGAGCCCTCAGAAAAAGAAGAGCCTTCGGCATTACCGTTATTCTCCATTTTTTTACCAAGGTTTGACATTTTCGATTCATCATTGGGGAATTCGGTGCACTCTTTTTCCCTCATTAGGATTTTCCCCCCCAGGGTTTTTCCTAATGAGGTTTTTAACGAGGCATCCCCCCAAAATGAAACGAAAAACGTCAGCCTTCGGCCCACAACAGCAACACAACTACTCTACTCCTTTTCACCACTTTACAAGTGCCTCAAGGAGTGGGGGACTGGAGGACCCCCTCGGGAAAATCATTTAATTACAAAATTAGTGAAATTCCAACAAACGACAAGGCAAGCCCTCAAGTCCCGACATGTGGGTAACTGAAGGACTGCCTTCGGCAGGGACATAAAAGCAACAACTCCTCACCAACTTCAGAGATCATGACGGGACAACATCAAAGGGCAAGCACAAATTACTCCTTTTCCCTCAAGTACCTTTCGGTAAAAGGAGTGAGGGACTCCTGATGGAGTATATGGCCCGGGAACCCCCGGCCCACAGACTCCTACTACTCCAGCGAAGGCCCAACAGGCCCAGAAGGCCCAGCAGGCCCAAATCACAGCGCCCAGAGTACCAAGCAGCCCGCACTACGCGCCAGGGGTGCCTTCGGCCCCCTGGCCGAAGGCTCTAAATTCTCACAGAACGGGTTTCTCAAGCAAATTAAGAAACTGGGAGAAAACGGCGAAAACAGTAGCCCTCGGCACTGTGAGCCCTCGACACCAGGGTGCCATCGGGTGGAAGAGCCCTCGGCTACTGCTCTATAGCCGAAGGCATCTCACTCGACAAGATATCCGCCTCACATGCGTACAGATCACCGTACCCCGCACAGACGTCCCATCCAACAGCCGCATTAAATGCGGCCACATGCGGCTGCTAGCGCCAACCAGTTGAGGTGACCCCTCGGCCAATGAGCGCTTGACACGTGTCCCTGCCCGGCATTTATTGCTACTATAAATAGCACCCCATTTACTCATTTGTAACCACGCTGAAAACGGCATTCATACTGAATACACTCTCTCTCTACTTTTACTTACTTGCTCTGACTTCTCTCTAAGTTATTTCCCGTAATAACCCTTCGGATATATACCCCCGGGTAGACTATCTATCACAAGGCCTGCTCGCCAAGGTAGCCCTTGCTGAGAAGCATGGGATTTCGTTTGTTCCTGCCGCAGACCCTGCCCCCCGTCCTGAAGGTGGAGATCCTTCCGCTGACGTTCTGACCCTGTCCCTTAACGTGGAGGAATTCAAGAAAACCTCTCAGTTCCTCCAGGCTGCTTACGAGTACTGTCGGGGCGCTGCTGGAGAGGTTTTTGAAGCCGAGCTGCAGTCAGTGGTGGATACGAAGCGTTTGGATCATGGGGTGCAGCTTTTGGGGAAGACTGCCCTTGGTGGTGAGTGGCTTGCGGAGCTTGCTGATGATGCCTTCGCCAAGGGGTACTTTGAAGGTGTTAAAGCCCTTAGAAGCGTGCTCCCTCTGGTCGGCTGTCCCCCATTTAATGTGGATGATTACACCGATGGGGCTGAGCTTCGGCGAGTTATGGGCAAACTTGACCGAGCCGAGCAGCGTGCGGCGGCTGTTCAGAGGGGTGATATCCCTGATCCCCCCACTCCCGAGCCTCCCGTGGTGCCAGCAGAAGATCCGCCGGCCTCCACACCCTCCCCTCCCCATGGTTTTCTTACATAGCTTTGCTAGTTCTCTCTTCTGCTTAATTGTACGTTCCGGCTAGTAAGGCCGAAGAATAAAGCCTCCTTGTATTTACAGCTTGTGTTCTGTTTATTCATTCGTGCTTCCCTACTTTCTCCCCCCTTCCCTTTTTTTCACGAGGAACGGCCCTTGGTCCTTGAATCTGACAAGGAACGGCCCTTGAATCTTGCTCATGGGCCTTCACTTCTTCTCCTGGCGAGGAACGGCCCTTGGTCCTTGAATCTGACGAGGAACAGCCCTTGAATCTTGCTCATGGGCCTTCACTTCTTCTCCTGGCGAGGAACGGCCCTTGATCCTTATTCATGGGCCTTCACCTCTTCTCCTGGCGAGGAACGACCCTTGATCCTTATTCATGGGCCTTCACCTCTTCTTCTGACGAGGAACGACCCTTGATCCTTATTCATGGGCCTTCACCTCTTCTTCTGACGAGGAACGGCCCTTGATCCTTGTTCATGGGCCTTCACTTCATCTCCTGGCGAGGAACGGCCTTGGATCATTATTCATGGGCCTTCACCTCTTCTCCCGGCGAGGAACGACCCTTGATCCTTATTCATGGGCCTTCACCTCTTCTTCTGACGAGGAACGGCCTTTGATCCTTGTTCATGGGCATCCAACCTCTTCCCCTCTTTTTTTTTGGAATTTGTGAGGGGTGGTTTCAGCACTTGTCCCCTGCGGCGTGGATCCCGAAGCGTCCCCAACCGTAGGATGCACCAACCATGGACCGCCACGTGTCTCTCCTCCATTCGGGAGTCGGGGTGGTTTTCGCCTATAAATATCCCCTTGCCAAAATTGGGGGATTGCTTTGTGACTTCTGCCGGATTATTTCCTCTCTCTAGATTCCTTGTAAGTCTCCCATTCCTCCTCCGTACCTGCCATGTCTTCCATTGTCCCCAAGTCGTCCGCCCATGGCCGTTCCGGAAACTTATCCGATGACGGTTGTAACTCAGGGGACGATCTCTCGGTCTATAGGTGTGGGATGCCCCCCAGCCTCCTCGTTTTTCCCTTAATTTCCACCTCGTTCGGCGTCAGCGCCAACATATGCTCCTCAGCGAGAAGAACCTGATTCCCCGGTTGCTTCCCCCCCACGGGTTTGGGACGCACGGTTCCTCCGCCACCCTATGCGGCATCTTCTTGGCCATGTGGTCATCCATCTGGACTCTGTGGCAGCGGGTCTCCTTTTCCCGCTGCTTCCTTTCCATGTTTCTCTTTTCAGGAGACATGGCATCGCCCCGGCCCAACTCGTCCCGAATTCCCATCAGATTCTTGCCGGTTTCATAATCCGGTGCCACAACGTGGGGGTCGAGCCGTCTGTGAAGTTGTTCCTACATTTCTTCCGGCTTTCCCCGTACGGCCAGACGGGTTCTCTGTGTGGTGGCCCGTTCGTGGAGGGTTCTTTTTTCCAACAACCCCTCCAACCCGAACAGCTGGGAGGAGAGGTTCTTCCTCGTCGGGGTTGATTCCCCCCTTGTGACACTTCAAAAATCTAAATAAAAATAAAAATAAAAATAATTTTTATTAGTCAGATAAAATATTACGAAAATAACATTTTAATAATTAATTGAGTCAGACAAAAATTCAACAGTCGTGACATTCCAATCAGATAAAGTTTCAAAATTTATGACGTTTTAGTCAGATAAAAAATGGTCCGATAATAGGAGTCCGGTTTTATAATAATTATGAAAGTGATGTCATACGCATGGCATGAATTATAAAAGTTATTTTAACTATTTTTAATTTTGTATGAGATTTACAAACACAACTTGATTTTTCCTAAATGCTATTTTTATGCTTTTAAAATATAATAATAGATTACAAACCTAAGTTACGTACTACTACGTGGGATGCAAACGGAAGGAGTAATATTATTAATACACAACTACTATATCAATTATAAGAGTTGGGATGTTTAACCACACGTTGCATGAATCAGAAAACAAAGGAGGACTACATTCAGAGTCATGAACGAGCTCAACCTGCGTATTAATACGTATGCGATAAGCCTACGCACAAAAATAAAGAGATAAGTAAGAAGGTGATTGAATTTAACTCAAACTCTAACACAGCCTAAAACCCTCAACCTACACCTATAAATAGCAGCCTTAACCTGCGTTTTATTCACATCAAGAAAACGGTCAGTTCAGCCCATATATATACATATATACGTATACATATATATATATATATATACATATATATATATATATATATATACACAAAATTTTCGACCCTCCGTTTTAGCCAGAACCAAGCCCTGAAAAAACCCCTCAAACCTTCCCCTTCGTGATACGAATCCAACGGAAAAAGAATCGTTGAAAACGGTCGTGAAACGAGAGAGATATCGCTCGCCGGAGTTGCAAGTTGTGGAAGCGGGTCTTTATAAAAAGCATATATTTTGCCGTAGATAGGGGTGGAGGAGCTTCGTCTCGCCGCAAGGATCATTTTGCAACTTGAATCGTCGAAATCCGTTATCTGTAAGTCAAGTTATAGCTCGCCGGAGATTTCTAGTTTCCGGCGAAGTCGCCGGAATCGACCTGGAGAAGATGACCCAGTTGTCTGGGTCAGAACTCTTGGGCCGGGTCGGTTTAATGGGCCAGTTCGGCCTAGTTTAAATAAAAATTAAAAATAAAATAGTAAATCAAATAAATAAAATCTGGAAAAATATAAATTAAATACCTAGTATAAATATACATATTCGGACCAATCAGAATTGAAAAATAATATTTTTAGCTATTTTTAATTGATTTAATTGTAATTGGGCCAATTTATACACATTTAGTAAATAATTAACTAAATAACGAAAATAATTATGAAATAAATATTGGAATAAACTAGGATAAATATATGACTAACTAGAACCTTATGGACCATTTATAATTAATAAAAATAAAGATTTAGTATATTTAATTGTAATTGAACCGGTTATTAGATATATGAAATTAAAGGAATAATTATGGAAAATAATTATAAAATAGATATCTGGACAACCTAGGTCAAATATAGACCCAAAATATAGTTATAGACGGTTTTTAATTTATAAAGTCAATTCTTAGTCTATTTAATTTAATTGGGCCATATAAAACTAGTTAAGTAATTAAATAAGGAAATATTAATATTAATGGTGAAATAAATAAATCACTGAGATTGAAAAATAATATTCTGGACTAAAAATGATGTTGGAATAAAATAAGGAAAATAAAATAAGGTTGGATTAGCTAACATAAATAATTGACTATATGTAGACTTAATAAATAACTTAGTTATGTAATTAGTGGACTAATTCAATTAATAATTTTTATGATTTATTATTAGATATTCGGACTTCATATAAATATTTAAAATATTTGAATTCATAAATTAATGGGTTAATATTAATTAAGTAATTAGATAATAATTTATGAGTAGAGGAAATTAATGGTGATTATTGAATAAAAATTGGATGTTGTGGTTAATTATATTCGGATATTTTATTAGAATTCAAATATTGTAATTAATGGCTGAATTAATAAGGTAATTTGATTAATAAAAAGTGATTAATCAAATAAATTCAAATAACTAATAAATTAAGTTAATAAATTCGAATAAGGAAATAAAAGGGGAAAATTGAATAAAATAATTGATAAATAGAATAAGTGACTAATTATATCATCTAAATTAAAAAGGTGCTCATTTAGAGACTGGAATTGAAGAAGAGAAGTAGGAGCATTTGGATTTAAGGTAAGTTTCACGTCAACCGAAATTAGTTCTTTTTCTACGTGATTTCTTTTAAATATTTTTGTGTGCTTATTTGAGAATTGAATTTATGTGTGCTGAATTTGAATATTATTATATAAAAGGATTGTATTTGAGATATTAGTTTGTTGATATGAGTTATTTTGGAAGATTTTGTAATAGTAAGTAATTTGTTATCTTTGTGGGAGTTTAATGAAAAAGGAAATTTTTGAAAGAGAAATAAATATTTTCATAAAGGGTGAGCATCACGAGAGAAATCCGTGGTGTTGGTTTTCTACGTCCCTTAAAATGTGGAGGATGGTTAGGTCTACTACTACTCAATTTTTGGTTTGTGTTGGTTTGAGGTGAATTGTCGGTCGGTAGAAAACATCCCGGCTTTTTGAGTAGTAGTGGTAGTAGTAGCTCCTAATCATTCAGGTTTTGAGGTGGGGTAATTGGTAGAAAACATCCCGGCTACCCGGATCGACTTACTAACCCGGAGGGCTTGGAATACCTTTAGGGGTGTGCACACTTAAAGTAGTTGTTTCCGTTTCCAAGGAGCAGTTGTGGTACCGGCGATAGTTCCGGGGTGGCCGTATATAACAACGGACCACCGGGCTCAACCAAAGTGTTGAGCACCGCCCTTCTAAATTACTAGGAAGTTAGATACAAAGTGATTTTGGGAGAAATTCAAAAGAGGAGAATTTTGGTGTTTCATGTATTTTGGAATTATTGTGGTTCACGAGTTAATTATGTGTTTGGGATTTTATATAGATATCGTTTACTTATGATTTATGGTTTATAAAGTGTTTTGAAAAATATTTTATGAGGTTGTACGAATTTATATATATTATTTATTATTATTTTAAAAGGTTAGGTGGAACTTACTTAGCATTATTGCTAATGGTTGTTTTCTTTTATTTTTCTTGTGCTCGTATTTAACAGGAGGTGATCATGTTGATTTTGATGTTGCAATGTTTGAGAGCGCGAATTAGAAGACAACTATGTAGTTCACTAGAAATAAACTTTAATATTTACTTATGATTCGAATATCTTGATTTTTGTGAAACTCGTGTTTTGGTAGATAGCCTTAGCATCCAATCATTCACGGATTGGATGTGGCGGTGACATGCCCCTTTTACTTAGTTTTTATCAATTTCCGCTGCAACTTTTGAAGTTTTAATCATTAAATAAAAGTTCATCTCTAGTTCAAAGTATTATTTTGGGTGGAAAATTTGGGGGTGTCACACCCCTCCCCTTCTCCGATCGGTGGAATGCCTTTCCAACCAAGTTTGAGCCTCTAGTTCTCCATTCAACTGAGCTGGAACAGGCCGCGCGTATCGCCGGTGAGGGGGTCCAGAACCTGCGTTTGCTGGTGAATGACACCAACTTGGGCAAGGCCGGCATAGGTGCGTCCTCGCTGAGGCCCGGGTTTTGGGCTCTCATTTTTATGCCTCCCAACTTGTTCTGACAATTTCTCTTGTTTTTTGCAGGGCTTTATCCGAGATCCTCTGCCATGGTTCCCCAACCCCGTGCCACTCCCTCCTCTGTCCGGGCTGATGCTAGCAAGGGAAAGCAGATCGTTGGTGAGGATCATGGCCAAAAGAGGCCCAAGGCTGAACCTGCTGGGGATGAACGCCCCCCCAAGAAGTCTCGCCACGGGGAAGGGTCCTCCAAGGCCGTGGTGGTCCTTGATGGGTCTGATAATGAGGCTGCCTCTCCTCCTAAGCCGCCCCCAAACCCCTGCCGGGCCAGGGCTCGAGCGATCCTACTCCGTCCGGTTCTGAGGATTCGTTTTCTGATATCATTGAGTTCTCCGTGTTGGGCCCCCGTGCGGAGTCAAAGAGGTTGTTCGGGCAGACGACCTCTTCGATTTGGTGTTCCCTGGGGTTGAAACTCCCTCGGGATTTCGCTGCTCGTGACAACGCGGTGGACCTTCATGAGTGCGGCCTTAGCACGCTCAACAAGGCCGCCATCTATTTATGCAAGGCGCTGTTTGCTTATGAAGCTCAGGAGCGTGCTTCCGCCCAGGTGCGTTGTGAAGCCGATGATCTGGTGAAGAAGGCCAAGGAGCGCCTGCACCAGATGCAGCAGGATTTGAACGCTGCCCTGGGGCTTGCTAGGGGAAGCACGTCACTTCAGGAGACGGTGAGGAAACAAGTCGAGGAGCTGCAGCTGCTTCGTGACAAGGTGGCTGCCGTGGAGAAGTCCGACGTGCAGCTTCGCCAGGTTGGTACGGATGGGGTCGTTCCTGTTTTTGAGGCTGATGTTTCCAAGATCAAGGAGGCTGGCTCTATTGAGTTCCAGAAATCCCGTGCCTATGTCGATGCCGTGAATGTCCGTGTAAAGGAGCGCCTTGCCCAGAGTTTTGGGGAGTTTCTGGCTAAGAGTTCTGATCCGCTGAAGGACGGCATCGGGTTGGTATCGGGAACCTCCGCCGGCCAGGAGTTCCTTGTAGAGCTTGTCGACGATGCCTTTGGCAAAGGTATGATCGGCCTTTTGGCCGGAAACCTCCCGGCCCTCCAACGTTATCTCCCCACGCCGTTTGATCCTGAGGTCGCTGGTTTCAATGCCTCGTTTGTTGAAGCTTACGGGGAGGCTTTAAAGGGCAAGTGCCAGGTGACGGACACCCCCCCCCTGGCTGAGTGAGTTTGTCAAATTCTGCTTTCCAGCCGTACCTCCTGGCTTGTCGGCCGTTCCTCCCGAGGCGGCTAATGTTTTTAAGATGGCTTACTTCGGCCCTCACGCCTCTGGGTTCATAGAAAGCTCTTACAGCCTCATCTATATTCAATGATAGCTCCCCGCGACGTGATGGTTCCGGTTATTTTGTACTCTTGATTTCACTCCGAACTCGTGTTTATTGTACTTTCCGGCCGGTAGAGCTGATGAATAAAGTGTATCTTGGTTGCCGCGATCATCTTTACAACTTGTCATCCGTTGGTCTTTTTGCTTATCCTTCCCCGTTTTGCCTCTCTCCATTTTTTTCCTTTTTTTTTTGGAGAGGTCTTTTGTTTTGCCTCGTCGTCCGTTCGTCTTACCTGCCCATTTGGCCCGGTCCTTGGGACCCTGAGCTGGGCTCGGCCGCGATTGTGACGCGGAACGGGTTTATCCCCTTTGGGGATTCCCCAGTCTTCGTCCCGTCATCCGTTCGTCTTACCTACCCATTTGGCCCGGTCCTTAGGGTCCTGAGCTGGGCTCGGCCGCGATTGTGATGCGGAACGGGTTTATCCCCTTTGGGGATTCCCCAATGCTTCTCTCCATTTTTATTTTTATTTTTTTTGGAGAGGTCTTTCGTTTTGCCCCATCGTCCGTTCGTCTTACCTGTCCATTTGGCCCGGTCCTTGGGATCCTGAGCTGGGCTCGGCCACGATTGTGACGCGGAGCGGGTTTATCCCCTTTGGGGATTCCCCGGTCTTCGTCCCGTCATCCGTTCGTCTTACCTGCCCATTTGGCCCGGTCCTTAGGATCCTGAGCTGGGCTCGGCCGCGATTGTGATGCGGAACGGATTTATCCCTTTTGGAGATTCCCCAATGCCTCTCTCCATTTTTTTGGAGAGGTCTTTTGTTTTGCCCCGTCGTCCGTTCGTCTTACCTGTCCATTTGGCTCGGTCCTTGGGATCCTGAGCTGGGCTCGGCCGCGATTGTGACGCGGAGCGGGTTTATCCCCTTTGGGGATTCCCCGGTCTTCGTCCCGTCATCCGTTTGTCTTACCTGCCCATTCAGCCCGGTCCTTAGGATCCTGAGCTGGGCTCGGTCGCGATTGTGATGCGGAACGGGTTTATCCCCTTTGGAGATTCCCCAATGCCTCTCTCCATTTTTTTGGAGAGGTCTTTTGTTCGGTGGTTATGCCATTTGGGTGCTTAGTCCCGTCCGGTGGGGGATGTTGGTTTCCCCTGGGAGCTCGTAGTGTTTTTGTGATGACGTTGTACACCATGATTTTATCGTGGAAACCCGGAAAGGGAAAAACCACGGGACTTTTTGGGCTAATGTCCAAGCCTCTTGTCTTTATTAATTCCTGCTGTTACATTTGTATGAACGGAATACTTCTAATGATTCCTTCCCCCTGTCTCTTTTTTTTTCAGGGGGGGTATTGGTAAAATTTCTTCAGGTGCTCCACGTTCCATATGACAGCGGAACGTCCTTCCATAGTTTGTAAGAGGAACGTCCCTGCCGCCAATCTCTTCTCGTATACCCTGTACGGTCCTTCCCAATTTCTGGCCATTTTGCCTCCTTCCAGCGGCTTGCTCTTCTCCCGCTTCCGTAACACCAAGTCTCCGACCCTGATTTCTCTGACCTTTACTGCTTTGTTGAAATACCTCTCGGTTGCCCGATGATATTCCTCCATGCGCCGAGCGGCTAGGTCCCTTCTTTCCTCGTTGAAGTGCAACTCGGCCCTTAGGTTCTCCTCGTTCTGTCCTGGGTCGAATTGCAGAGTCCGGTGCGTGGGCACCATTACTTCGGTGGGGACTTTGGCCTGAAATCCGTATGCCAGTGCGAACGGTGTTTCCCCGGTCGCCGTTCTTGGGGTTGTCATGTATCTCCACAAGACATAATTCAGCTGCTCCGGCCAGGTTGAGGAGTAATCTTCCAATTTCTTCTTAATGACATCCATGATGATCCGGTTCATATTCTCCACCTGGCCGTTTGCCTGCGGGTATGCGACTGAAGCCTTTGAATGCCGGATGCCCCACTTGGCCAGATATGCCTCGAATCCCTTGCCGACGAACTGCTGGGCGTTGTCTGTGATGATCTGTTCCGGGATGCCGAACCGACACAATATGTTCTGCCATACGAACCGTTGGCATTGGGACTCAGTGGTGTTCTTCAATGGTTCAGCCCCCACCCACTTCGTAAAATAGTCAATGGCCACTATTATGAATTTCTTTCCGCCGATCGTCCTGGGAAGGGGTCCCAGCAGGTCTATCCCCCATCTCGCAAATGGCAGGGCGACGGTCATTGGGGTGTAGAAACTGGCCGGTCTCCCTGGCATTGGTGCGTACTGCTGGTGATATGCACTAATTAGTAGTGCATAAATGTATATTTTTATGATTGATTTGTGTGTATTGTTTACCGTTTTATTTAGTTTGTAAACATTTGTGTGATTTTAGTTGTAATCGTATTTTAATTCTCATTTATAAGTTGTAAAGTATAGTTAGGATTTGTGGTGTTGGAAAGGAAGACTTTGAAGAGAAGAAAACAAGAAATTTGACTGCCCAGGAGTGAAACCCGACCGGGTAGAAACCCCCACCCGGTCGGGTATGATTTAACAGACGAAATTGCCAAGAAAGTCACTGGACCCGGTCGGGTCCCCTACTTGACCCGGTCGGGTCAGATGTGACCCGGGACAAAACGACGTGCGAAGATCACCAGAACGTGGCGGATTATCTGATTTTGACCGGACCCGGTCGGGTACCCGGCCAAAGGTGTTGAAAAACACCTATAAATAGCACACTTTTTCTTCACAAAAAATAATCCCTTCTTCCATACTCTTTAGCTCAGTTTAGAATAGCATTTCTTTATATTTTTCTAGCTATGTTTAGTCTCCAAATGAGGAGCTAAACTTCCAATCTTGGTGTTGCTCTTGAAGCTTGTTGATTATTAAAGTTGTGAGTTATTTTCTTAACTTCTTTCCTTGAATATTAATTAATAGTTCTTTCCTTAATACCATCTCTATATTAATGTTGGGGAGTGTTGCTAAGATGACAATTAGTTAACATCTCGACATTAGTTAGAATGGTATTTTCTTCCTCTATATTAATGTTGGGGAGTGTTGCTAAGATGACAATTAGTTAACATCTTGATATTAATTATAGTAGGATTCATCTTCTTTAATAATATTCTTCCTTGAATATTAATTAATTCCTACTCTTATTTCATATTAATATTTTGAACATTACTTAAAGGATCAACTAGTTATGTTTCATATATTAATTATTACTAGAAACGATCAACGAACCGATGGTTAATCGTTGATGGTTTCACAAGTAAGTAGCTTCGGTTTATTAATGCACGGTTGTGGTTAATAAACTTAAGAGGGATTAATTTTGTTGGTTAAACCGAAACCGCTTGTGTTGAGGTTATCAATCTCAATTGATTTCATCAAGGAGAGTAGAAAGATTAAATGCTACTATTAAATCGGTATAAGGCGTTGTTCTATATTTGATTAATAGTAAGGGTTATTAATGAACGGTCGTTGTTAATAACTACCCTCGATGAAGTGGATATACTCCCCGATTGAGTATTCGAGAGGGAATAAGTTATAGATATGACAATGATCGACTAAAATATATCAACAAGTGGAAAGTAGCAATGCCAAGTCCTTTTTATCTTTGAATTAAACACATATAGGTTGTTCATCTTAGTTCTTAATTAAATTAAATCACTCAATCCAAATCCCACCTTTTTATTTACTAAGTATCATAAAAAGAGAATTATTCCTTTCCCTGTGGATACGAACTCTACTACGCTATACTACGTATAAGTGTTAGTATTGAATTTATTTTGACGCACCGTGACAAAGTGCTCGTCAAATTTGGCGCCGTTGCCGGGGAAAGGAAATTACTTTTCTTTTTATTTTATCTCATAAAAATAGAATAAAAATAAAAAATAAATATAATTAAAAAAAATCTTGCTCTTCTATTTTCTGAGCTTATATGAGTAAATGGATACCAACACATCATCGCTAGAGAGTCAAATTTCTAGCTTAACATTTTTAGTAAAGGAGTTTCTCTTATGCTCAAACGTTCAAGATACCGAGGCCTGCAACAGTTGCATGTCACAAAGGCATCTTACGGATTTTTGCCCCAAGCTGCAAGAAGAATACTTTGAACAGAGTGATGATGTTGTTTTCCAAGAGAGGTATGATTCATTCCCCAACACATATAATCCATACTCAAGTTATTATTCCAGCATGTCCACTGAAGACATGATCCGAGCTCTCACTATCAATGTGACACAAATGCAACAAGATATGTCGCAATACCCGCAAGAAACAGTGCTCAAAGAACTGAACTTGGAGAATCAATTGAAACAAGTGCCAAACATTGTGAACCACATTGGCGAGGAGAAAGAAGAAGAGGAGCTTACGGAGGGAGCTCAACCAGAGGAGGAGAAACTTCAAAACTCAACTCCATCATCGGTCATTCCTGAGAACATGCCACCATTTCCTGAGGCTCTAAGGGAAACAGAAAGGGTAGAGAAGGACGAAGATGAAATCCTCAGCAAATGTGAGGACAATTCAAATAAACTTTTCGCGGTTGCAAATAAACCGAGAGAATATCATTTGGATTTCTTTTCATTCACCAATATGCAGGAAATGACAGTGGAGTTAAGTAAACATTTGACACCCTCTCTCATGCCACTAAGATCAAAACACTTTCCATTAACCATGCTAAATGATAATTTCTTTCCCTCACTCTCACCACATGAATCAATGAAAATATGGATATTTGATCCTGGAAAGATTTTCAAAGTGAAGGGTCAGAAAATCAAGCATTCCTATGGAAGTCCTAGGAATGAAAATGTGGCAAAGATAAACTATCATGATCCCAGTTTGAACGACTGAACACAATGATGGCGTCGTGCCGCGACGTTAACTAAGGCTCTTCTTGGGAGGCAACCCAAGCAAGGTACGTTTACTTGTTTTAGTTTATTTTTACACATTTCAAAAACAAAAAAAAATGGACTGGGATTGGACCCGGCCGGGTATAAACCCTAACCCGTTCGGGTTACTTCTAAAAACAAAACACCCAGGCAATCACCCGGGTGAGGAACGAGCAAAACAAGAATAAATTTTTTTCGCCCGACCGGGTAGACTTCCATACCCGGCCGGGCAAGCCAGCAAAAACCTTCTGCCTCGGGTGAACAGTTTACGCCCGACCGGGTACACTACCCCACCCGGCCGGATATCTCGATTTTCTGGAAACCAGGCCATTTCTCATAAAAAAAAATCACCCCCTTTGTCTTCCCTTTCGAACCACACCCCAAATTTCCTCCATTTCCAAAAGTCAAAAGCTTCATATCTTCTACATCCATCCACCAATTAAACCCAATTCATTCATCACCTCTTCACCCTTTTCATCTCCACACCCACGAATCACCAAAAAAAACCTCCCAAAAAGTATCCAAAAAAAAAAACATTCATCTTAGACACAAGCACTAGGGACAGTGCTTTGATTAGCTTGGGGGGAGAGTTTTATGGAATACTCACATTCATACTCTTTATTCTTGTAAAAAAAAATTATAAAAGCTTGTTAAGTTGAAAACCTGAAAGGGCAACTTAAGCAAAAATAAAGCAAAAATAAGAGTGACTTGTGAGGATTAAAACAGAAAAATGTGGGAAGCTGGGATGAAAACCCGAAAGGGCACCTAGGCAAAATGAGAGAACGAGAGAAAGTATTTTCTTTTATTTCTGCAGGATCCTAAGGGTAACGAAAAAAAAAGGTTGAGGTTGATAAAGAAATATGGAGTTGAAGACCCTCTTTACTATTATATTTTTGGGGATTTACTTTATGTGTTTCTAAAAACACTCGTGGATGTGTGTGTTGATATTCTTGTCATTTTAAGAACTTCTTGGATCGGATTTGATTTACTCGAGACAAGTAAAGGTTTAAGTGTGGGGGTATTTGATATGCACTAATTAGTAGTGCATAAATGTATATTTTTATGATTGATTTGTGTGTATTGTTTACCGTTTTATTTAGTTTGTAAACATTTGTGTGATTTTAGTTGTAATCGTATTTTAATTCTCATTTATAAGTTGTAAAGTATAGTTAGGATTTGTGGTGTTGGAAAGGAAGACTTTGAAGAGAAGAAAACAAGAAATTTGACTGCCCAGGAGTGAAACCCGACCGGGTAGAAACCCCCACCCGGTCGGGTATGATTTAACAGACGAAATTGCCAAGAAAGTCACTGGACCCGGTCGGGTCCCCTACTTGACCCGGTCGGGTCAGATGTGACCCGGGACAAAACAACGTGCGAAGATCACCAGAACGTGGCGGATTATCTGATTTTGACCGGACCCGGTCGGGTAAGTACTTGACCCGGTCGGGTACCCGGCCAAAGGTGTTGAAAAACACCTATAAATAGCACACTTTTTCTTCACAAAAAATAATCCCTTCTTCCATACTCTTTAGCTCAGTTTAGAATAGCATTTCTTTATATTTTTCTAGCTATGTTTAGTCTCCAAATGAGGAGCTAAACTTCCAATCTTGGTGTTGCTCTTGAAGCTTGTTGATTATTAAAGTTGTGAGTTATTTTCTTAACTTCTTTCCTTGAATATTAATTAATAGTTCTTTCCTTAATACCATCTCTATATTAATGTTGGGGAGTGTTGCTAAGATGACAATTAGTTAACATCTCGACATTAGTTAGAATGGTATTTTCTTCCTCTATATTAATGTTGGGGAGTGTTGCTAAGATGACAATTAGTTAACATCTTGATATTAATTATAGTAGGATTCATCTTCTTTAATAATATTCTTCCTTGAATATTAATTAATTCCTACTCTTATTTCATATTAATATTTTGAACATTACTTAAAGGATCAACTAGTTATGTTTCATATATTAATTATTACTAGAAACGATCAACGAACCGATGGTTAATCGTTGGTGGTTTCACAAGTAAGTAGCTTCGGTTTATTAATGCACGGTCGTGGTTAATAGACTTAAGAGAAATCAATTTTGTTGGTTAAACCGAAACCGTTGTGTTAAGGTTATCAATCTCAATTGGTTTCATCAAGGAGTTAAACAGATTGAATGCTACTATTATATCGGTATAAGGCGTTGTTCTATATTTGATTAATAGTAAGGGTTATTAATGAACGGTCATTGTTAATAACTACCCTCGATGAATTGGAGATACTCCTCGATTGAGTATTTGAGAGGGGATAAGTTATAGATATAACAAGGATCGACTAAAATATATCAACAAGTGGAAAGTAGCAAAGCCAAGTCCCTTTTATTCTTGAATTAAACACATATAGGTTGTTCATCTTAGTTTTTAATTAAATTAAATCACTCAAACCAAAACCCCCCTTTTATTCATTAAGTTCATAGAAAGAGAATTATACCTTTCCCTGTGGATACGAACTCTACTACACTATACTACGTATAAGTGTTTAGTATTGAATTTATTTTGACGCACCTTGACAAAAGTGCTCGTCAGCTGGCACACCGCACACCTCTGGGTGTGATTGAAGCAGTCACGTTGGATGGTTGGGCAGTATTACCCCTGTATGATGATCTTTCTTGCCAGCGTCTGGGGCCCTTGGTGGCATGAACAGATGCCCTCATGGATTTCCTCCATGAGTGATGCTGCCAAGTCCGGCGCTAGGCATCTGAGGTATGGCCCGTCGAACGTCTTTTTGTACAATTCACCCCCAATGATCTCAAAGCTTGCTGCCCGTCTCTTTACCCATGGGGCCCTTCCGGAAGTGCGTCCATCTTCCTCGAGGGGGAGGGTCCCATCTTTGAGATAATCTGTCACCTCCTTTACCCAATTGGGATCTGCATAAGACACATCATTTATCTGGATCATTTCTGTTGCCGGTCGGAGCAGTGCCTCATGTCTTGCAAAAATCCGGATGTTGTGGGACGGCCGCCGCCTGTTCCCCGGGCAGGGGATTGCCTAGCTTGGATAGGATATCAGCTTCGGCATTCTCTACCCGAGGTACTAGGTCTATGATCACTTGTTCAAACTGTGCGGTTTGTTCCTCTGCCAATTCCTTGTAGGCCTTCATCCGTTCTTCCCGAGTCTCAGCCATGCCGTTCATCTGTGTAACCACCAACTGACTATCCATTCGCACCTTCAGACGAGCTGTCTCGAGGGCCATTGCATATCTCAATCCTGCGATCAGAGCCTCATACTCGGCCTCGTTGTTGGTGACTTTGAATTTGAACTCCATGGAGTAGTAGGCTTTGAACCCTTCGGGGGAAGTGATGACCGCACCCCCCCCCCGCAGCCCTTTGCATTTGCTGCCCCATCGGTATACATTTCCCACCAGCTGTCTAGGTCATTACTGCCATACTCTCCTTCCTCCGTTCGTGCTGTGCATTCAGCAATGAAATCTGCCAGCGCCTGTCCCTTGATTGTCGGCCTGGGTTTGAATTCCACGTTGCACTGCCCGATCATCAAGGACCACTTCGTAATTCGCCCACTAGCCATTGGGTTCCTGAGGATAGTGGCCAAAGGCTGTGGTGAATACCGTCACCGGGTGTGTCTGGAAGTACGACGCCAATCGTTTTATTGCTGCGATCAATGCCAGGACCGTTTTCTCCATCAGTGTGTACCTTGTCTCCGGGCCGTTCAGCGCTTTGCTGACGAAGTATATAGGCCGCTGAACGCCCTCAACCTCTTTCAGCAAGACGGAGCTTACTGCCAAGTCAGCCACCGCTAGGTACATGTATAATGGTTCTCCGGGGTCTGCCTTATTTAGGACAAGTGGCGAGGAGAGGTACGTCTTGAAATCTTCAAAGGCTGTCTGACACTCTGGCGTCCATTCAAATGGGTTGGCCTTCTTCATGATTTGAAAGAAAGGGATCGCCCGATCGGCCAGTTTTGACATAAACCGGCTTAGTGCCGCCAAGCGCCCCGTGAGTCTTTGTACATCTTTCAAATTTTTGGGGGCCTCCATGTCCATGATGGCTTTGACCTTCTCGGGATTAGGCTCGATTCCCCGCTCGTTCATCATGTAACCAAGAAACTTCCCTCCCCTGACGGCAAAGGCACACTTCTTTGGGTTCAGCCTCATGTTCGCCCCCTCCATAATGGTGAAAACCCGCTCCATGTCTTATACATGATCCTCCTTTTCCCTGCTTTTGATCAGGATATCGTCGACGTACGCCTCCATGATCTTCCCAAGGACGTCCTTGAACAATATCCCGACCATTCTTTGGAAGGTGGCCATTGCGTTCCTCAATCCAAACGGCATGACCACATAGCAATACACCCCGTCTGAGGTGACAAATGCAGTTTTCTCGGCGGCGTCCGGGTGCATGAATACCTGGTGATACCCCCTGAAGGCATCCATAAAGCTTAGCAGCTCGCATCCTGCGGTTTCATCCACCAAGAGGTCAATCCTCGGAACGGGATATGGGTCCATCGGGCAAGCCTTGTTGAGGTCGGAGTAATCGACGCACATCCGCCAGGTAGTTCCTTTCGGAGCCAAGACGACGTTTGACAGCCATTCCACATGCATGACAGGCCGTATGTGGCATATGTCCAGCAGGGTGGTGACTTCCACCTTGATGAAGTCCCTTCGCTCGACTGCCATATATCTCTTCTTCTGTTGCACAGGTCTGGCATCTGGCCGAACGGCCAATTTGTCAATCCCTGGCATATCCTCCGGTCCCCTGACGAATAAGATTTTGAACCTCTGGAGGGTCATGATCACCCCCTCTCGGATTTCCGGCTCCAAGCCGGTCCCAATGGACACCTTCCGATCGGAAGGATCATCCAGTTCTACTTCCTCCAGCAAGGTGGCCGGCTCTGGTCGGAACATGGCCTCCTCCTGCCGGGCCATTTCCGCAATGCTGTTAACCCTCATGTCCTTCTCTGTCATCCTCTTTACTGCCTCCTTGTAACATGCCCTTGCCGTATCGGGGTCCGTACGGGCCACGCCCACCCCAGTTTCCGTGGGGAACTTTATGCAGGAGTGCCGTACGGAGCAGATGGCCTCCAGGTCATCTAGTCCAGGTCGTCCCAGAATGGCGTTGTGGGCGCATTTGAGCCGCACCACCACAAACGTCATGGGGATTGTTGCCCTGTGTTCGCCGTCACCGATCTCAACCGGTAGGATGATGGTTCCTTCCACATCGATGCTGTGGCCGGTGAAACCAGCCAGGGGTGTTCGTAGGGGGCTCAAATCGGCCCTTCCTAGGTGCATTTTTTCGAACCCGTCCCAGTAGAGGACATTGACGCTGCTCCCTGTATCAACCAGAACTCGTCGAATTATCCACTCCCGGATATCCATACTGACTACCAGCTCATCCCTGTGCGGCCCTGGTGTTTGCGGCAGATCCGCTGCCCCAAATGTGATGGGCTCGACCTTGTGTTTCTTGGCGAGGGGTGCGGAGATAGAATTTATCCGGAGGGCTCTCTCAAACTTCTTCCTCTCCGCCGGGGTATCCCCTGTCCCCGCCCCTCCGAAAATCATTTTGATTTCCATCTTCTTCTTGGAGACGACCGGTCCGAGAGACGCCTCTGGCCTTTTGTCGCCATGGCGAAAATCCTCCTCCTTGACTCCGGCCTCTCGCCGATCGTCCCGGCGCCAGCTGTAGGGCCTCCTATGATGTTGTGGGGGTCCCTGATATGCCCCCCCGTGGTGAATTCACCCAGATACCCTCTATCAATGAGCTTTTGGATGGCGTACTTCAGACTTTTACAGTCATCAGTACGGTGCCCCTGTTTGCGGTGGTACTCACAGTACGATCCCGCGTCCCGGCCCATCATGAGCCCCTTGGTGGGTACCGGCTCCTTGAGTAGCCCCTGGTCCTTGATGGCCCCAAAGATTTTGCTGATTGGGTAGGCCAGGGGTGCCGACCCTAGGCTCATATGGGGGCCATCCCCCGTGCGTTCCTGTGCGGCCCACGGGACATACCCGCCGACCGTCTTCTTCTTTTTCAGGGGTGGCGATTCCACGGGGTCCGGGACCCAATCGGTCTGATGCCTTGCGCGCAGCGGGGGTTGATGCTCCGTCCCGCTGTGAGACCTCTTCCTCTATTGCCGCGAATTTGTGCGCGCGGGCCAGCACCTCGGCGTAGTTGTTCCCGGGGTTCCTATTTAAATCCAGATAGAGGTCCCCGGTCGCCAGTGCATTGGTGAAGAGGGTGATGCCGGTGCTCTCCGAAAGATCTTCCACCTTCAAGGTCTCATCCCTCCACCTGATCATGAAGGCAAATGTGGATTCTCCTTATTTTGGCGGACGTTCGTCAGCCAACTGAAGTGCTTCTTTGGCGTGGAGCTGGAGGCGAACTGAGCCATGAACTGCCGGGAGAGTTGTTCAAAGTTGTCGATAGATATGGGCCTGAGCTGCCCGAACCACTCCTGTGCTAGCCCTCTAAGGGTGCTGAAGAAAAGTCTGCACACAGCCTCATCGGAGGCTCCCAACATGGAGAGCGTCCCTTGATAAGATAGTAGATGGGCTTTGGGGTCCCCGGCCCCGTCAAAAGTTAATGTTCCAGGGGGCGAACGTCCCGCGCAATGTCTACCGCCATAACTCTGTCGGTGAAGGGGGTGAAAGAGCAATCCTGGGCTGGGCCTGAGCGTTTTCCGTCCGGCGATTCAGCTCATTTATATGCCTCTGCATATCCAGGAGCATGACATCCCGCGGATCAGTCCCAATAGGCGCGGGGGTTACTACTGCCAAGGCGTCTCCTCTTGGTACAACGCCCTGATTGTGTCGGCCAAGGTTCATTCGGGTCTCCGCCGCCATGCCACTCACTACAGGGGTATGTTCCCTAGCCGTTCCTCCACCGCGGGGCATGACCGGCGTGGGGTCCTGAAACGTGTGACGATGTGCTCCTCTGAAGGGCCTAGCTCCCGTGGCGCCCCCATACCTGGAGGGCGGGCGTTCTGGGTTATTCTGGAATGGACCGAGCGGCGGGGATTGCTGTTCTCGCCAGTGTGTTCGGTGAAACACTGCATGGGACGGACGGGTGAGAGCGGGGTGCGCTCAGTATTCGCGGTGACACATGCTCTTCCTCCCGCTGATCCGCCAGTCGGCGGATAGTATCCGCGATGTCTCGCAGTGCGTGGGGGTCCCTGCGGAGTTCCTGTGGAATCAGGTCGGTGAGCATCCCGATGTCCCCTCGACTCCATAGACTGGTGAATTGGGCCCCTGCCGCCTAGTTACGGCTCCTCCTGCTGTGAGCCAGTCGTGATGATAGGTCTTGAGAATTGCCCATGTTGTTAGTGTTCATTTTGTTTGCTTTTTTGGTTGTCTTAGAAATTTAAAATGGAGAGCTCTGAAAAAAGAGCTTTTTGATCAGTTTCCCACAGACGGCGCCAGTGTTGAGGTTTATTCCCCTCAACCCGCAGGCCTTACACGTAACCTGGGGGTTTCGAATGGGTAGAAGGCAAATGAACTCACTAAATCAACGGGGGAGGATTAAATGACTGTTTCCTTCAATATTATGATTACAAGCCGAAAGGCCGAACGTACTGAAGATATGCTACGTACTGCTGACGCTATTACAACTCTAGAGTAACGATGTGCGAACCCTTTACAATGAAATAAATGCGACTATTTATAGTACCCCCTGGTAGTTGGGGGACTAACGTGGCCGGCTGTGAGCGACATGATTCCAACCACCAAATCTTCTGCATTAAATGCGCTTCCCGCCAAGATCTTGGTTTCCCGCCACAACGCGGGGGACGTCCGTCCCCTACATTGGACTCAACTCTTTAATGGCAACCGCGGCCTCCAGGTATAGCCCACAAGACGTCCCTCCCCTGGCCCTTGGACCTTGAGGTCTGGCTATGCTGGGCTACGTACGTCCCCTGGCCCTTGGACCCTGAGGCCTGGCTATGCTGGACTACGTACGTCCCCTCGCCTTTGGACCTTGAGGCCTGGCTATGGTGGGCCACGTACGTCCCTTGGTTCTTGGGCTTCAGGGGTTGATGGGCCGGTCCTGGAAGGCCATTAACCCAACAACTATTTATATATAATTAATTATAGAAACATTACATAAGTTCATATAGTCATATACAATCATCAATATCATACACCCTAAGATACCCTATATCAACTAATGACCGCCCGCTTCTTAGGATGTTTTTTCTTGGATTAGAATTTTCTAGTTTGATTTATTCTAGTTTGGTCTGATCGGTGTAAATCTCGTCTATTTTTTGGGTAAGCTCAGGCGCAAACAACGCCTATCTTTCATTCATAATCAAGCAAGGTTGGAAATCTCGACTATTTTTTGGGTAAGCTCAGGCGCAAACAACGCCTATCTTTCATTCATAATCAAGCAAGGTTGGAAATCTCGTCTATTTTTGACTGGTCTGAATTGATCTGGTGTAACGCCCTTCTCAAGGGAAAACGAACCGATAAGTTACTACTTTAAAAAAAGGAATTTTATCAATTCGGGACCCGAAAGATAGACGAATTATCAATCTGGGACCTGACAGATGAAATGCATCAATATAGGACCCGAATGATGAAAAACTATCAATTTAGGACCTGAATGATTGAAAACTATTACTTTAGGACCTAAGTTGTCATAAATTTTATTTTATTTTTATTTTAAATTTTTTAAATACTATTTCGTTTTAGTAAACTAATAAACTTTTGTGAAGAAAAGTTTATAAAAAATTAGTAATGGAATTAATAAAAAATTAAATAAATCAAAACCTATGGAACATTAGGTTCTAAGGATGTTTTTACTTGGACTGTAATTTGCTGGTCTGGTCTGATGTGGTCTGGTCTGGTCTGGTCTGAACTGGTGTGGTCTGGTCTGAACTGGTGTGGTCTGGTCTGGTCTGGTTTCTTTGTATTTGTATAACTATCCAAGTCTGGTCTGGTCTGGTCTGAACTCGTCTCGTCCGGTCTGGTCTGATCTGGTCTGGTCTGGTCTGGGACGAATTACAGTCCAAGTAGAAACATCTTAAATTGATAATTTTCCATCATTCGAGTCCTATACCGATATGTTTCATCTTTCGGGTCCTGAATTGATAATTAATCTATCTTTCGGGTCCTGAATTGATAAAATTCTTTTAAAAAACATGCAATATAACGGGTGTTTATTTATGAGATAACCCTAACAAACGCTTGTTATCGTCAACAAATGTGATGATCACTTGGATCCACAAATTTACTCAAACTTCAAACAATTAAAATAAATATTCCAAATCAAATAGAATAAAAACAGTCCTTAGCTTTTACTATAACAATTGAAATACATAATAAATTAATAGCTGGAAGTCTCTAGAGTTGTCCGTGTTAACTCATTTTGGCATGTGTTTCACTCCCTCGTCATCTTCCCAGACACTGGCTTTACTTGAGGCACCTATACATGCGAAGGAAGAAAACCGGTAAGTTTTAAGCTTAATAAGTCACTATGGATCCACGAAAAAACTGAGAAGTCTAAATTGGTCATTTGTTATAAATGATTTGCTTAAGCCTAGTGTGGGCTGGTATAGGACCGAAACCAGTCCAAGTAAAAATATCATGCATAGCAAACAATTGATTTATTAAAAGAAAGTTCACGAAATAAGAGTAACATGACATTATTTACTGACATCTTATATTAGTAACAAATAAAATTAATCTACTTCTGAAAACAACTTATATTAGGATCATGTATATGGGCTAATTGTTAGAAATACATTAACTAATAAGCAATATAATGTTATCAAATAAACATTCCCTCGACCTTGGGTTTTTTATATAATGAAGATGATAACAATCAATATAGTACATTTTCTCGACCTTAATAGTACGTTTTTTGAATACAAATTGATACATCACACTCATTACTTATCACACTGATATTGGTAATTTGTCTTGCGACTTAAAAAAGTTCTTTTTATGGAAATCTTCTATGTTAAAACCAACAAATCAAAGATCATTAATCATTATAATAGACTGGAGGTAATACCAACCTAGTAAGAAGCGCAATGATCAAACCCGAAGTTTGTTGCCTACAAATAAGTCACAAAAGTCGCTAACCATGTAAAGAACTAATGGAAGCTTAAGCTGATCATGTCGATCTCTATGTTTCTATATTGATATAGAAAACCTGTCATTTCTATAGCAAATTCAAAATGAATGAACAAATAATAAAAAGTGAAAATGTATAAGTAAGTGAAATTGTAAATACAATTGAAAGTAACCATCAATGTCCAATCATGTACCTGTAGCCCCTCTCCTGATTCCACCATACCAGTACAATGTCGCGTCTAGCAGAACACCGCTGACTTTTATTCCAATATTTCAATATGAAACGCACCAATGTGATAGAAATATAGAGTCACTCTTCCAATCAACGGTGGTGGTTTATCAGGGGGCTAGCCATCAGTAAAGCCATAGATGATTTGAGAAGAAAGAAGACCTATGCGAAAAGCACATCTATGACTAGAAATATTGTCTTCAATAGCAATTAAACACATTCTAGCATCCTGTAAAAGTGTCTGGTTTGAGGAGAAATCACTCATAAAATAACTCTTAAAATTGATTGGATAATGAGAACCCTAAACACATTAGGGAATGAATCATTGATCATTCGAGCTCCAAACCACCTTTTAGATATTTTTGAACAATGAAGAAGATGAAAGTTAATACTTGAGGGGCATGAGCAAAAAGGGATGGCCAGGGTTTACTTTCCCGTCCATGCTCTCCATTCTCCGATTCCCGTCTATCCCCGCTTTCCTTCACGATTATTAATATTATAGCTAATTATTATCAATGCTTTATACCATGTTTGTAATTGGATTTGTCGCATTGAAATATAATGTAGCAATGTGCATTTTTTATATTTAGAAATCATAACATTTCCTTTTTTCAATTGCTTTGTCATCGCTAAATTATTTCTCTATTTGCATGTTTCTTCATGTTGTAATTATGTTATTTATACTTATTGTTTTTTGTTCTGTTTTTTGATGTTTTATTTATAAGTTATAACTATTAATTAGACCAACACAATCTTTGATTGTTATTAATTGCAAAATTATTAAATACATAATTAATTAACACACTAATTTTTCACTTCATTTGCCTCCATATATATGAATTTCTACTTGATTATCCCCACATGCCAATATTTTTCAACCATGATAGTTAAGACTCTTATTTTGGAAAGAAAAATGTATCAGTCTTATTTTGAAATTCAAAATCCATTTAATCCCACTCAAGACAATTTCTCACTTGTTAATGCTCTCTAATTTTGAGAGTAAAATTTCATCCTTTCAATTATCAACTTTTATAAAATCTCCCTACAAAAGTAATGAATGAAATGTGATTAAAGTTTCTACGAATATTTAATCAATGTGTCATATCGATACAATGCAAACCTGAACATTATCATTATTATCAAAACTACCTCACTAAAAAAACATTCCGATGTACTTCCTCCGGTCTCTATTAAAGTTCCCAGTTTGACTTCACATAGATTATGAAAAAAAATTGACTTTACTGTGGAGTGCATTGTTTGACACTGTTTGAACACTGTTTGACACTGTTTTGCACTGTTTTGTTTTCTACAATGAAAGTTTAAACTTAAACAAGGGACATCCCAAAAAGGAAAGTGAGAACTTTAATACGGACCGGAGGGAGTATAAAAAAAGAACGACTAAAATCTAAAAGTCATTATAATTAATTATTCACTGCGTACATTATTATATGTCCTAATGTTGCTAAGTATGCTTATTGTAACACTTGAGATTTAATTTAAAAGGATTAATAGTACTACTCATACCAACAGAGGTGCATCTCCTTTTAAGGGAGCTCATCACCCAAAACTCCAAAGTTAAGCGTGCTTGCACGAGAGTAGTCTTGGGATGGGTGACCCCCTGAGAAGTTTCTCAGGGCGCGCATGAGTGAGGACAAAGTGTGCGGTAAAGGCTCGTGGTGGTTTGTGAGGACAGTACTAGAGGTCAGAAGTAACTACCTCGGGGCCTGCGGGGCTGGGGTGTTACAAATGGTATCAGAGCAACCCTGCGACAGTGTGCTGATCCGTTGGATATCGGGCGGGCACTTAGCAGGGGAAAAGATTCTGGGATATGATTGAGATTATTTTATGGGCGCAACGAGGACGTTGCGTTCCTAAGTGGGGGTGATTGTAACACTTGAGATTTAATTTAAAAGGATTAATAGTACTACTCATACCAACAGAGGTGCATCTCCTTTTAAGGGAGCTCATCACCCAAGAACTCCAAAGTTAAGCGTGCTTGCACGAGAGTAGTCTTGGGATGGGTGACCCCCTGGGAAGTTTCTCAGGACGCGCATGAGTGAGGACAAAGTGTGCGGTAAAGGCTCGTGGTGATTTGTGAGGACAGTACTATTGGTCTAGAGTAGCTACCTCGGGTCCTGCGAGGCCGGGGTGTTACACTTATCATATGAATGAATAAATGTTAAATCTTGTTAAAATAAACCCTCTTCACTAAAAAAAACCTCTTAACTAAATTGAGAATATTTTGAAAATGTAGGGACTTTAGGGAGAAAGATCCAAAAGTGAAAACGCAACAAGAGATTAATGGAGTGAAAATGCGACAAGAGAGAAAATGGAATTGAATTTTTTTACGTCACCAGTTCAGATCTACCAACCCCAGCTGGGGCATCGTCCTATATATACCCACTCTCCCCGCCTTCAAACTCGCGTCGGCACCTTCTGCTTCATCTATCATTGGACGAACCTCATTTCTTTTCACCTAAAGGTACTCTGGCTCGTTCATATCCTTCTCTGTCTCTCCTTTCCTGTGCTATATATGCTGCTAGTCCTGGTATTTGATCAATTCATACCCAGATTGTTTTCAAGTTCTATACACGCTGCATTTCAATCCTAGCGTTTTGTTTTTCAACACTCGTTTAGGCCTGTTGTGGTCTACTACTTGTAGATATAATAATCTTGAATCATCTTAGAGGTGAGGATCTCCGCATCTATGATCTGCTGTTTTCATGTCCATTTATTGGCTCTTAGTGTCTACCAGCTGACTGCATAAGCATATGATCTATTGAATTTAATGAATGAATGGTGTGATCAGATAGTAGATCTGAGTAGGCGCATGTCCGTTAGGAAATAGGTTATTATAGATCTGGATTGATGCATTTTCCATGTGAATGGATCTGATCACAGATCAAGTATTTATTTTATCGTTAGTATTTTGAAATGCTGTGATTTGATTGCCTGCATTGTGATTGTTAATCTCAATAACGGTCAAAGCCTTATTATTGACAGATCCGATGGATTTGCTATTTCAATGCATGCATACGTTGTTTTTGTCATTTGCTTGTTCTGTTTCGGGCAGTTTCACTACTATTGCTTTTGAGTACTAGATGAAAAAAAGAAAAATGTTATAATACGTATCTGATGATGGCTACTTTAAGAATAGGTCTAGCAAAAAAAACAAGTAATTCTGTTTATGCTACTAGATCAGGGTGATATGTTGCACTTTTGAGATAAAAACTAATTGACAGTTATTCGATTTGTTCAACCAAACAGAAAAAAATGGCATCACATATTGTTGGGTATCCCCGTATGGGACCAAAGAGAGAGCTTAAATTTGCCCTGGAGTCTTTTTGGGATGGGAAGAGCAGTGCTGAGGATCTGCAGAAGGTGTCTGCCGATCTGAGGTCATCAATCTGGAAACAGATGTCTGATGTTGGGATCAAGTACATCCCCAGCAACACTTTCTCTTACTATGATCATGTTCTCGACACCACATCTATGCTTGGTGCAGTCCCCTCAAGGTACAGCTGGAATGGTGGGGAGATTGAATTTGATACTTACTTCTCTATGGCCAGAGGAAATTCTTCTGTGCCTGCCATGGAAATGACCAAGTGGTTTGATACCAACTAGTAAGTGTGATCACGTGCATCCCAATTTCTGTTTGTTTTGTTGCACTTTTTTTCATTTAGATTTACTTAAGCTCGTGTGTTTATGCAGCCATTTTATTGTCCCTGAGTTGGGTCCCGATGTGAAATTTTCTTATGCTTCTCATAAAGCAGTGACTGAATACAAGGAGGCTAAGGCGGTATGATCTGCAAAAACGTTTTAATGTCTCATTTGAGCATTTACGAATACTTCTTTCTCAAACACATGTTTATGCTTTGATTTCACAAGAATTTTGATTTTGTGGTTTTTGATAATTGATTTAATTCAACATTCATTGGTGCAGCTTGGTGTGGATACTGTCCCAGTTCTCGTTGGTCCAGTGTCATACTTGTTGCTATCCAAACCTGCCAAGGGAGTTGAGAAGTCCTTCCCGCTTCTTTCTCTCCTTGACAAGATCATCCCAGTCTACAAGTAAGGACCTCAAACTTTTTAGTTAAGGTTGAATTCCTTCATGTGGTCCTACTAGACTTTGGTAACAAAATCTAATCCTCACTGCAGGGATGTTATTGCTGACCTGAAGGAAGCTGGTGCTTCTTTTATCCAGTTCGATGAGCCCAGCATTGTTATGGATCTTGAATCTCACCAATTGGAAGCATTCACCAAGGCTTATGCTGAGCTGGAGTCATCTCTTGGTGGCCTTAACGTTCTTGTTGAGACCTACTTTGCTGACATTCCTGCTGCTGCATTCAAAACACTTACAGCTTTGAAGGGAGTCACAGCCCTTGGTTTTGACTTGGTCCGTGGTTCTAAGACCATTGATTTGATTAAGGGTGGGTTTGCTTCAGACAAGTACCTGTTTGCTGGAGTTGTTGATGGAAGGAACATTTGGGCAAATGATCTTGAAGAATCCCTCAACATCCTGAAGTCTCTTGAGGAAGTTGTTGGAAAAGGTATGCTTCACAACATTTCCAGTGTCTATTGAGTTGTTATTTTTATTACACAAGTAACGCAACCTAATCTTTTGATACCCAATATTGCAGATAAGCTTGTTGTATCAACTTCTTGCTCTCTTCTCCACACTGCTGTTGATCTTGTGAATGAAACCAAGCTGGATGATGAGATCAAATCATGGCTTGCTTTTGCAGCCCAGAAAGTTGTTGAAGTTAATGCTTTAGCCAAGGCATTGAGTGGTCAAAAGGATGAGGTATAGTTTCATTTATAAATAATTCACTTGGTAACTTATTTTTTCATTAATAAGTTGATAATAGCCTTTACAATCCAAGGGAAACTCTGTACCAATTATTTCTTGACTGAGCAAATAACATACAGGTATGATATGTATCTACTGGCTCTGTGTGCTTAAACTTTTATGGCTTTATTTCCAGGCAATTTTCTCTGCTAATGCTGCAGCTCTAGCCTCAAGAAAGTCATCCCCAAGAGTAACAAATGAAGCGGTTCAAAAGGCTGTAAGTGATGGATAGAGATGTATTTTCTTCCGTTTTTACTGGCAGTAAGTAACTAGAGAATTACAGATTAAATATAATTTTTTTTCATCTTTGTGCTATCTCAGGCTGCTGCATTGAAGGGATCTGACCACCGCCGTGCTACAAATGTTAGTGCTCGGCTTGATGCTCAGCAGAAGAAACTTAACCTCCCAATCCTTCCAACCACAACCATTGGTTCATTCCCTCAGACAGTGGAACTTAGAAGGGTTCGCCGTGAATACAAGGCCAAGAAGTCGGTGCTTTTTTATTATCAATTCTCATCTTTGTTAGGTGAAAACCAAATTCTGATTCTTTACTCATACTGTAGGATTTCGGAGGATGAGTATGTTAAAGCCATCAATGAGGAAATTAGCAAAGTTGTTAAGCTTCAGGAAGAGCTTGACATTGATGTGCTTGTTCATGGAGAGCCTGAGGTTAGAAAATGGCCTTTTGCTTTTGCCTGCAAATTGTTAATAGTTCTCCATACTAGGGCACTGTCTCGCTCTTTTGTTTTCTCGCTGCTCATATGTTTGAATGTTGAATACATGTGTAGAGGAATGATATGGTTGAGTACTTCGGCGAACAACTTTCTGGGTTTGCCTTTACTGCCAATGGTTGGGTTCAATCTTATGGATCTAGGTGTGTGAAGCCACCTATCATATATGGTGATGTCAGCAGGCCCAACCCCATGACTGTCTTCTGGTCCAGCGCTGCTCAGAGTATGACAAAGCGCCCGATGAAGGGAATGCTTACTGGCCCGGTTACCATTCTCAATTGGTCATTTGTCAGAAATGATCAGCCAAGGTGCGTGTGTGAACTAACTATAAGTTGGATAGATACCAAGATGAGCATGTTCATAGTGTTTTTTCAACTTTTATTCCTTTCACTAATATGGCAATGACACTTCTGGTATCCAACTTCGTGGTTTTTACATTTTCAGGCCTCTTATAATAGTCACTGAGTCACTTCTGAATTTTTTTACTTTTACTCATTTGAATTTTGACTGAGACTTTTGGTTTTCCACCTATTTTGGCAAAATTCATGGACAAGTATGAGGGCTGTCACAATGGACACTTGAATGAAAGTTGAAAACATCAAAGATAGACAGTACCAAAATTATTTGTCTCATAATAGAGGCAACTAGAAGTGGAAAATGGGGTTTAATGTGCCAAAACCCCTCATAATATAAAAATTCTCCACGTTAGACTTGTGATTTGAAAAATGCTTCAAACGCGCCCCCATGTTATATTTAGTCATATGCATAACCTCTGGAAGAGCAAACTTAAATGCCCAATTAAAGAAAATTGATTATTATTTTATATATAATTTAGAGATTTTGAGGATGAAGTTGCAAATTGATTATGCTAACTCTGTACAGATTCGAGACCTGCTATCAAATTGCATTGGCTATTAAGGATGAAGTTGAGGATTTGGAGAAGGCAAACATCAATGTGATTCAAATTGATGAAGCTGCTTTGAGAGAGGGGTTGCCTCTTAGGAAGGAGGATCATGCTTTCTACTTGAACTGGGCAGTCCACTCTTTCAGAATCACAAACTGTGGGGTCCAGGACACCACCCAGATCCACACCCACATGTGCTATTCAAACTTCAACGACATCATTCACTCCATCATTGACATGGACGCTGATGTCATCACAATTGAGAACTCGCGTTCTGACGAGAAGCTGCTGTCCGTTTTCCGTGAAGGAGTGAAGTATGGTGCTGGAATTGGACCAGGCGTGTATGACATCCACTCTCCAAGAATTCCATCCACCGAAGAGATAGCTGACAGGGTTAACAAGATGCTTGCAGTCCTTGACACCAACATCTTGTGGGTCAACCCTGACTGTGGTCTCAAAACTCGCAAGTATACCGAGGTCAAGCCTGCCCTCGAAAACATGGTTTCTGCTGCTAAGCTCATTCGAACCCAACTTGCCAGTGCCAAGTGATGACCGCGTTTCAACCCTTCCCTGCCACAATATGTTGGAGAATTTTATGTGCTTTAATAATGTGTTTGTGACGATGATATGTTTTACTGTGTAGGTTCATTCTAGTTCTTGCTCACCGAGCATTTTACTCCAGATTTCTTGGTTTTGTTTTTTAAGTCATTCTAAAATGAATTGATATCCTGTACTTTTGAAGTTTTGGGAGCTTTTTGCCTGAATAATATGTATATTTGGGCACAATAGTGGTATGTGTACTTCAATGGACGGAGTCAAAGAAATGCAAATTATGCAATAGCCCTCTTGTGCTCTTTATATGTCCTTGTATCCCTCCAATTGATCTCTTTGCGCGAATTGGCTAATTTGGTAAAAGAAGTGGACTAATGAGTTTATACTTGTAGTTGATAGTTTATAAGTTAAAATACATCACTAAATTTAATTCAATTCCATATTTCCATGCTTTGGAATTGACAGAAAATGAGAATCTGATATTGAAGGAATACGGAACTCCAACAAAACCAAAGATTTGTAACAAGACCCAAATTGTGCAATATAGTCGGGTAATTGAATTTCAAACAAATAGGTATTCTAAAATATAAATTGATAGCCTGATAGCATCTAAGTTAGATTACTTAGAATTAGCAACTAGCAAGCAAGCGGACAAGTAGGGTGATTCCGATGGCGAATCTCAATTGGCTCAATTGTACCCATTTTAGTATCAACGAGTAATAATACTTTTAGAAATGTCATTAATTCTAAGTCCAATTCAAATGCTAATGATCGGGTGTAACTTTTTATCTTGATATAAATTTGCTTGGTTTTTTAATACAAGTCAGTTACCATAATGACTTATATTACAACATGCCCCCCCTCCCCACCCACCCACTCTTCATAGAAAAACAAACCAGAGACCATATTAGACCAGATCAAATCATATCAAATCAACTAGATCAGAAAAATTCAATTCAAGTTAAAACATTCATACGTTGGAGATTTTTATGTGCTCTAATCATTTTTGTTTGTGATGATGATATATTTTGTTCCATATGTTCATTCTAGTTCTTGCTGATATGAGCATTACTTTTACTCCGGATTCCTTCATTTCGTTTTTTCACAGAAATTTAAAAAGAAATGATGTCATGTATTTCTTAAGTTTCATAAGCTTTTTCCCCGAATAATATTATGTATATTTGGGCACAATGTCTATCTAATATAAACACAATATAATTGTGAATCAGAGTTAGTAGCCTTGATTTATGTCAATACAATCTATGCATATGATGTTGTACATTGTTATTAAAAAGTGGAACCTTATTATTCAACCGAAAAATGCAATTGATGCTTCATTTGTCCGGTCAATTAATGCTACTACAGTACTACGAATTAAACTTCTCTTTGCTTATTTATTCTTGTACCGTACACCCTATCTTGTTCTGAGCAGCCCGTTTGTTTTCTTTGCCTACCGCATGTCATTCACGTCAAAAAATGTTATATAACTGAAAATTCCAATCAATGGTTAATCCGTTGCCCAAGCTAAATAGCTATAATCCACTATTATTAATGCCTGCTTTGAATAAGCCTAGGCAGGGCCACAGGGGTTTATATAACTCTTACATCCAAATCTGAATAGGAAATATAAAAGGAGTCCTAATTAAATCGTACTAGGAAACTAAATGGAATAGGAAACCTCTAGTTCTAATAAGAATAGAAGTCCTAATTAAACCATTCTAGGAAATTAAATATAAGGAATAATTAAAACTCATTAATATTAATATATATCTCAGCCCATGTATAACCCAGCCCAGCCCACGAAAGTGGACTCAGGTAGACCTGCACAATTCCGGGTCGGCCCGCCCGGCCCGCCCATATAAATGGGCGGGTTTGGACACATGCTTTAGCCCACCGGGCCGGGCCCGGCCCGGCCCGTTTAAAATATGGGCGGACTTGGGTTGTAATATAGGCCCGGTCGGGCCTAAAAGCTCGGCCCGTAAACATATTATATTATATATATTATTCTATATATAATTATACATTATATGACTATACGTATAAAACTTAAAATAGTTGGAAGTATAATTTCATTACCATGTCATTATTCACAAGTGTCATTAGTTTCCATTATTTTCATTATCTCAATGTTTTTACTTGGTTTATAAATAATATTTGGTTTTCATTATTTGATATTTATTGGCATTTGGCAGAGCAGTCTGGGAGATCAATTACTTTCTGGTGAAATGAAGGAGTGTCGAGAAGTTCTTGGAATCTTGGGATACCAATTACTTTTTGTGTTCTACTATTTAAATTTGAACTGTAATGATATACATTTGTTAAGTCATTTTGGAGATACTCTTGACTATTTCCGTTGCACATTGTGAATATGTGATTGTGCTTTTAATTATGGAATATGAATGCTTACTTGGAATTTGGATGCTTTTTATTTTCCAGAATCGTTTTTTGTTTCGCATTTAAACGTATTCTTGTGTTCAAAATGTGTTGTGAGTACATTAATTATTTAATTGCATTTAAAATGCTGTGATGTTATTTTATAAATATTTTCATTTTTTAACAAAGTTGACAAAAGGATATTTTCTGGGCCCAAAAGCCCGGTGGGCAGCCCGGCCCGCTCTCATGGGCGGGCTTGGACATATGAGGAGGCCCGTTTTACCGGGCCGGGCCGGGCCCGCCCACTACAAGTGGGCAGATTTTTTAGAATAAGCCCGGCCCGAGCCCGGCCCGAGCCCGTGTTTGTGCAGGTCTAGACTCAGGCCCATCCCCGCCTCCGGTAGACCAACCAGGCTTGGGTCTCGGATTTCTTTCTTCTGGCCCATCCCCTTGCTCCCACTGCTTTATATCAATTCCATCGTCCTTAGAAAGAACCTTGTCCTCGAGGTTGAAATCTGGAAATTGGCTTACAAAACTCTCTTAGGTAGCATCATCTCCAGGTTGACCCAGCCATTTGACTAATAACTCTTCCCTAGCAGCCCCCTTGACTCTTCCCAATCTACTAGCCAATATTTCTTCAGGTTCCCATAATGGCCCAACAGGCAGTTCCAAGCTCTCAGGCAGCTCACTTTCTACTGGATGATCACCCACCACCTATCCTAGTTGTGAAACATGAAAGACATGGTGTATGCGGCTGGAGGAAGGCAACTCCAGTCTGTATGCTGGCGGCCCCACATATGCTTTTACCAAAAATGGTCCACAAAAATTGGGTGACAACTTATGATATTGACAAATTAAAATACTGTAGATTGTCGACGGGTCCGTACCTTCAAAAACACCTTATCTCCAACTTCAAAATTCTTCTCGCGTCGATGTTTATTAGCTTGGGTTGTCATGCGTTGTTGTGCCTTCGTCAAAATTTCCTTTAAACGAACCATCATAACATCCCGACTGCCCAAAGCATCCGCTCCAGCAGCCACCTTGCTTTCTCCAGGTAGAAATCGGCGAATGGTGGGCGGTGGTCGGCCATACACTACCTCGAACGGGAAAATTTTGGTTGTTGTCTGAAACGCCGTATTGTACCAATATTCTGCCCATGAAAGACACCTAACCCACTGTCTTGGCTGCTCACAAGCAAAGCAACGTAAATACGTTTCCAACACTCGATTTAATACCTCGGTTTGGCCATCCGTTTCTGGATGATAAGCCGAGCTAAACTTCAACTGTGTTCCTGATAGAGCAAACAATTCCTTCCAGAATGTGTTGATAAATAGAGAATCACAGTCACTAACAATAGATCGTGGAATGCCGTGTAATCTAACCACTTCTATGGCGAATGTGTCAGCTATCGAACGGGTTGTGATAGGGGCTTTGAGGGCTATGAAGTGCCCATACTTAGATAGTCGATCTACTGCCACCAGAACTGTTGTGTAGCCTTTTGACGTGGGCAAGCAAGTGATGAAATCCACGAAAATATCTTCCCAAATCAAGTTGGGAATAGGTAGGGGCTGGAGCAGTCCAGTTGGTGACAAGGCTTCATATTTGGATTTTTGAGAGACTAAACACTGGGCCACATAATCCTGCACTCACCCGAACATACCTTTCCAAAACACATTCATGGCTAACCTTCGGTAGGTGCGATAAGCACCTGCGTGTCCACCTGCCGGTGTATCATGGAATTCCTTCAACAATTGAGGAATCCATTTAGAATATGGGGCCAGTACCAGACGACCTCTATAGAAAAAACGCCCCCTATCACTTCATACCTCGACTTACCTAATGGATTAATTCGGAGGGCCTGGATAATTTCTTGAAAAAGTTTGTCCCGCTTCTGTTCTTCTTCCACGTCAGCCATTCCCAACCATTCCGGTCCACTAATTGCCGCCATTGTAACACCCTCTCCTCTTCTGGACAAGGCATCTGCCGCTGCATTCGAGATGCCCGTTTTATATTCGATCTCAACTTTGCCACAACTCTAACTTTTTCTGGGTCCATTGCCACGCTGGCATGTGAATTAATATGCCACAAATACCCAATCTCAAGACACCCAAATGCACACTTATTCTCATTAGCTCTAAAGTGATTACTTCCCAGAAGGCTTGAGACCAAACTTAGATGCTCCTGGTGGTCTGCCCAAGACCTACTATACACCAAGATGTCGTCGAAGGAAACCAACACAAACTTTCATAAGTAAGGTCTAAATAGACCATTCATCGCGGACTGGAATGTTGCTGGGGCATTTGTCAACCCGTAGGGCATCACCAAAAACTTATAATGTCCGCTATGCGTTAGAAAGGCAGTCTTGTGGATGTCGGGTTCAACCACCCTAATTTGATGGTATCCCGAGTGTAGATCGATTTTGGAGAACACGGCTACCCCGACCAATTCATCTAACATCTCGTGTATGATTGGAATGGGGTATTTATCCGGTAGGTGCGATAATTCATTAGGTTCATTGGGTTCTTTCTAACATGCATATCCCAATTCTTTTAGATTGGAATGGTAATATGTGTAACTCATCAATGCAGCTGAAAAACATAACTATCAACTTGCGGTTCAAAATTACATTAAGGATGATATTTTCCCAAAAATTAATTAATCATGTATCACAAAAGGCTATACTTGGTCATTAAAAAAGAACGAGAATGTGATTTAACACCTTCATAATATTTTCATAGATGATGTATAAAAAACCGAATGCACAAATAATACACAATATTACTTTATTGATAGCTCACTGTGTTTGGCCGGTTCATTAGGTTCTTTCTAACAGGGCCCCATCGTATATGGGGGCCTCATTTTTAAAATGAAAAAAATGTCCTAAATAGGACTAAAACTTATTTAAAATTCCACAATAGGAGATTAAGTTTATTATTCCCTCAAATAGGATTCCCAATTGCCTTTCTACCCTTCATCTAATAAAACCCCAAATGGCAATCGACTCCAACGCAGGCCAACAACGATCAGATCCGCGCAGGCCATCTGCGATGAACATGATTTGGAATGAAGACACCAGGCCATTTGAGATGAAGATCAACATCGATTTGCGATGAAGACGCCCAGGCTGCTCGCCTCCTTCTCCGGCGACATCCATGTAATCTTCTTCTTCTTCCTCTTTATCTTCCTCTTCTTCTTCATCTTCTTCTTCTTCCTCTTTTCCTCTTTTGTCTTCTCCTTCCCATCCTCTTTGAATCTAGGTCCTCTGTTTTCTTCTTCTTTCTTTATTTATTTATTTTATTAATTTTGATTAATTTGGAACCTCAAAATGCCATAAATTACAAGCAATTAGAAACTGACATTACATTTATCAAAATGACAGTATGACATGCAACTGACATTGTTACTAAAAAATTGACACTTTAAATATGTCATTTTTGTTTCAAAAATGTCATGAGAATGACATTATTACTCTTTCGAAAATGCCATAAGATGTCATTCTCTTTTTTGAACGGTCATTTATTGATTGTTTGAAAAAATGTCACTTTTATGTCATTACAGTATTTGGACATGCCATATTGAGAATGTCATGTTTCTATACGAAATTGTCATTATTGTGTCATTATGCATATCAAATGGCATTCTCGCATATCAAGTGTCATTCTCGACGGAGATTACAGGGACTTGCCGGAGAATGGTGGTTTCATCGGAAGATGGTGGCGGTGAACTCAATGAAGGGTGGCGGAGGCGGCGGACTTGATGGAGGATGCAATGTTGCGGTACTGGAGGATTGTTGTCGCACACCTGGAACTTGGAGGATGACAACGCTGGATATTGTTACGGCAATTCAGGATCGCTGCGAGCACGGGAGGCTATTTCTGTCCAAACACAAATATTTACTCCTATTTAGAGAATTTAAAACAATAGGTCTTGTTTTTGCATTTACCTGAACTTTTACTCCCATTTTCGGAATTCACTCTTTTAAAACTTGTATACGGAGTATGGGGTGATTATGGGAGTAGTCATACATAAAAATAGGGTAGAATGAAACAAATTTTCTATCATCTCTCTCCTCACTATTTGTGAGTCAGTCCGAATAGTCACACGTTTGGAGTATTTGGCACATTACTTTTGCATTTTTATTACTAGTACAAATTACTTAATCTTTTTTATTTGCAGCTATAAAATGGGGCCCCAATTTAATAAATTTATAGTAACAAGGCCTTCAAAATGTATTAGACGGCCCTGTGATTTGACACCCTATCGGGACACCCACTTGTAGGCAAAAAATTACAGAGTCGTATATGACTCCACTATGGAGTCATATAACCCACGTGGTCCCGTTGTAATCTTTTTTGCAGTGGATTTATAGCGGGGGACTTGTTTTATAAACGAATGATTATGATGATCAGGGGCGGATCTAGCATTTACGTTCAGGTGGGGTCAAAATTTAATCAAATAACGTATATTATAAAAAAATGTCAAAATGTAATACAGTATAATAATATCTTAGAAGTCAAAATGTAAATTATAGAAATGTCAAAGAATAAATTGAATATTAAAGAACCGACAATACAATTATTTTAAAAGTCATAAATATCGAACCGAAGTTTTATCGGTTACCCAAATGTTTAGTGCCAATTTTTAGGTTAGTTTCTCGGAAACAAGATAAACCGATTTTTTTAATCTAAAATCTATACTCTATGTAAAGAAAACTTATTTTCACCTACGAAATCCAATGTATTCAACTAATTAATTTTTTGGTCAATATTCAAAAGTCCAATGAATAAAACTAATTAATTTTTAGGAAAATATTCAAAAAGCTCAATCAATTGAACTAATTGGGTTTTCGGACTAATAAAGCCCAATTAGTTGGACTACTTTATTTTTGCATCCTAGTATTCAAAAGTTAAAATTCAGACTTGATTTGTGTAAGATAGCTTGTTCCTGGACTTGGATGGAAAATAAAAAAAATATGCTCCAACTAGGAATCGAACACATAACCTCTAGACTACACAATCATGCCTCTACCATCACACCAACGTAACTTTTGTTTACAATAGGACGTTTGTTCTAATTATACCATTGCTTCACACTACATATTATATATATATATATATATATTAGTATTTTTTTTTGAGGTGGGGCCTAGGCCCTCCCTGGCCCTATGCTAGATCCTCCCCTGATGATGATGACACATGTGTTACGTGTTTCTATAGTTGAGTAATATAGGGCTCCATAAGATTTCCTCAATGTAGCTACTAAGGGATTTTTTAGAGCCAACATGCTCAAAACATCCCCTTCCATTCGTAATACCTTATTGGTATTAGTAAAGTTTATGATGTTACTGTTAACATTATTAATATAATTGAGTTGTTTGTTTCATGGTCGGGTTGCTGAGTGCAGTGCATGAAGTCCTCTATTATTTTTTAGTTTGAGTAGTTATGTTTGCTTTGCTTTTGGAGTTTTTGTTTAGAACGCCAGGATAGTTTTCTTTGTGGTTGCTAGTTGGAACTACCTGGAGATATGTAAGTGGTGAATGGGATGAAAGTAGACATGCATAAAAACGGGTTCGGGCCAGGTTCGGGTCGGGCTTTTAATTAATTTTCTGCCCATTATGTGTGGACAGGCTCGTACCGCAAAAACGGGCCTAACCCCCATGCCCATACCCGCTCGTAAGAGCGGGCCGGGTAGTCCACCGGGCTGCTCAGCCCGGGAGAACTTTAATTTTTTCAAAATTATATATATTTTTAATACATTTAAAATACTATTACAACATTTAAAAAATTGTAAATACGCTTATAATTTTATAGACATTTCACCACACACACAAAAATACTTGCACAAAAATAATAATGAAAAATTATAACCAAAATTTAAAATTCAAGTACAAAGTATTATCTTTAAGTACAAAAATAGATATTATATTGGTTGACTAATTGTTAAGAACTAGAAACTTAAATTTAACATAATAAACTATTAATATGTATCAAAATAAATTAATAAATATAAATATACATGTGTACATGTAAACAAATAAATAAACAAATTAGTATATATATAAATATATACGTATCTAAAGTAAATGTGGCGGGCCGGGCTTATAGGCCCGAACGGGCCTATACCCTAACCCAAGCCCACCCATATGCTATTGCATGTTGGCCCCGGCCTGGCCTGGCCTGGCCCGATGGGTAAATATATATGCTCAAATCTGCTCATTTGTGCGTGCGGCCGGGCCTGGCCGTTTTTGTACAAGTCTATATGAAAGTGATATTAATTTGAATAAATTTGATCGATATAGGCTTGTGTTTACAGTTTACCCGTCTGATAGTTCAAGAGTTTGTATGCTTTTCTGTGAATGGTCTGTTTAAGTCTGGTCTGCTCTGTTTAAGTCTGGTCTGATCTGATCTAGTTTGAACTGGTCTGATTTGGTATGGTATGGTCTCTTTGTATTTTATAACTACACGACTCTGGTCTTGTAAAGTCTGGTCTAGTCTAGTTTGATATGTTCATGTGTGATCTGATATGCTCTGTTTAAGTCTGGTCTGGTCTGAGACTTAGAATAATCCAAGTAAAAACATCCTAAATACGAGTATAACACATTAAATAAACAAATGAGACATTTTGAAAGATTATATTTAACTATTTGATAAGTGATATTCGGTAACACATCAAATACGAGTAAAGATTATATCCTAAATACGAGTATAACCCGTCAAATAATACACCGTAACTTATTTAATAATAACAAATAATATTTTTTTTGAAAAGGGTTTAGATTTTTTTAAAATATTACCCCTTTAAAAAATTGTTGGGGGTGTATTTGGGGGTCCGTATTTTGAGAGCGGCTGTTTAAAAAAAATTGTATTCTCAAAATGTTTTAGAGTAACCATCCCTTGATATTTTGAAACAAGCGCCTGAAGACAGGTTTTAGAACTCGGTAAGAGCTTTCCAACGATATATTAAACGCTTTCAATGGCACAAAATAGAGTAAGATATGATTGCATCAAATTCTACACGAGTTCGGAGTGAAATCAGAAACATTTGTGGAGCAGCTGTTTTAATAGTCAGTACAAAGTACTCCCTCCGTCCCATTGGAATGTTCCCGTTCACTATTCATTGGTCAACTTAGGTCACTCATAATCTTTTACTTTATATATCAAATTTTTATCAAATTGAACTTTTCTTGATCAGACTCTGTAGCGGGTTTAATGTAGTTTCTGAATATGTAAATTTTATTTACTAAAAATAAGCAGAGTGTGAACAGGGATCGAGTTGCTTTATCGTCAGTCAAGCATCGTAAACTGAACGGGAACATTCCAACGAGACGTAGGAAGTATGTAGTATAAAGAATTAAAAAGGGCAAATGTGTCCTATGAGGATTAGATTAAGAAATTTTGGAGGTGGAAGAAGCAACTCCCTTTGAAGAATATGATCTTAATATACTATCCCCGTTCCGTTTTAATCGCAATATGTTGAATTTTACACTATTCACATGCTCTACTTTGACTACATTTTACGCTATTATTTTATGAAAATTATTTTTTTTATAAAATATTGTTCAATTCATCTCATTACAAATTTTCAAAATCCGATTTTTGATATTTTTTTAACTAATAGAATTAAGATATAATTACGGTCAAAGACGTGCGTTGACAAATGTGAAATGTTGACCGTTGCAACTAAAAAAGAACGAAAGAGTATTTAATAAAAAAATTCCATGGAAAACCACTGGGTTGGTGGAAGTGTCGAACTGCTGCTATTCAGGTCTGACCGTCCTAAAATGAACACCACTCACAATAACACTCGCCAATAATGCGAGGGTAAACTAAAATTTCCCGCCCCCATTATTATACGGAGTAGTTGATTCGTAGACACTGACGGCATGTGGAACATGAGGCTTGGGTTTACCTCCCGCTCAGTTCTTGTTTGCGTAGCCTATTAATCTGGGTAGGTTCTTACCGCTATAAGCTAGCTATCGTTAGGTGTTTCTAAGTCGAATTCATGGCGGATCCTAGGGTTTTCGGCAACCAAAAACCCATTCAAGCAGGCATCATTTCCAAAATCCGATTAGAGAACTTCATGTGCCACAACAATCTAGAAATCGACTTCGGAGATAATGTCAATTTTATCACTGGCCAGAACGGCAGTAAGTTATCTCTTATCGTAGCTTTCAAAGTTCCCTGTTTATATATACAGTTGCGGTAACAATTTTTGTGGTGTCATTCGGGCGGTTTGTTTCAGTCAGAGACATGTCTGTTTATTTACTTGTTACTGATAATGGATTGCTTTAGGCGGGAAAAGTGCAATACTGACTGCGTTATGTTTGGCATTTGGGAGCCGTGCTAGAGGCACACAAAGGGCAAATACAATGAAGGACTTCATTAAGACCGGATGCAGGTTTATCATTAACTGTCTCCATCTCTTTATCAGCATTAGTCCTTATTATATGTTTGTTGATTCATATGCCAAGTTCCCAACATTTCTCAATCATATTGTTGGGGCAGGTGGAGGGGACCACCTTTTCTTAATTCGATCATTCTCCTCTCAAGGGTTTTGTTAAGGGTTTAGTTAGGGAGTATGGTTTCATGTTTGGTACGTTTTCTTCTGGTTTTCGGCTTGGTTTGATTTAGAACAGGCTGAGTAAATATTTGCTGAGTTTAAACCAAGCTATGTTTGGTTTTGTTGGTTCATTTGTGGTTCAGTATTGATTTATTTTCTTAATATATTTGTTTTGTTTTTTGGTTTAATCCTTTTCAGTTAGGCTAAGATTATTACGTTTTGGGTAAAATGTTGCCAAACAGTCTAAAACCGAATTGCATATAGTTCAGCTTGTTTTCGAATTAAATGGTAGGTTTGGTGACTGTGAAACTGAGCCTAAATGCCCACACCTATGAGCAGGGCTCGTTCTAGTGGTGATGTAACTTTTTGGACAGAGTTTTAATAGAACAATAAATATTCGAACAGTTCGTTAATCGTTATCAAAATTTAGCTCTTACGTATTGTTTGTAATTTAATTTGGATTATTGATATTTCCACTATTTTATTTCCATCATTTGCAATGAAGTCAAAGATTCACTATTTTTTGGCTTGAGAGTGTGATGGAATAAAGCAAAATGACTCACTAAACTGTCTGCGCTTCTTTATTGTGAAACAACCGTCATTTCATGTATATTTCGACGCGATTTTCACTATGGGTCATTCGGAAACAATCTCTATGTGCTTTAGTACAGGAGTAAGACTGCGTACATCCGACCCTCCCTTACCCCACCGTAGGTGGGAGCCTTTGCAGCACTGGGGTAATAATGATGATGATGATGATTGATATTTCCACTATTTAATGAGTATGGCCGTATGAGTTACAATGTAACACAAGTTAAATCTTCACTTTAGAGCTAACTGAGTTTTGTGATATCAATCAAACCCATACTCATAATTTAGGATATCAGCAAAGTTCCAATGTAAATATCTAATCATAATCATTCATAGTTGCCAAGGTTTAAAAAGGCGGGTTCGGGTATCAAGGCAATTTGTTCCTAAGAGGCGAGGCATAAGCCTTGAGACGTAAGCCTCAGAATATATAGACATAGATAGTATTAAAGTTAAAATAGTTAAACTAGTAACAAACACCTAAAGATTGTTATATCCTATAGTTATAAAAGATATATCCATACTTATAAGTCCAAAAAGTGTGAAACACAAACACATATGAGCTATTACCAGTAAGTCATTAGAATTCAAACACACAACAGAAACATCACACCCAAACAGTCGTATCACACACAGAAACATCACACCCAAACAGTCGTATCACACACAGAAACATCACACACAAACAGATATATCACACACAGAAACATCACACCTAAACTGAAAGATGAATAGAAAGTATACGTTAGGGACTTAGGGTTTAAATGAATAAAAGACTTATTAGGGTTTACATGAAATAAGACTTGTTAGGGTTTAGTGTGGCCACATGTTTAATTAATGGACTTCTATTTAAAAAGTACTCTGAGCTTATTAAATGAAATACCTTGGGCCTTTTTAAGTTACTGCACATTAAAAACATAGAAACAAAGGAAAACGCCTCGATAAATGCCTTGGGGTGTGCCTTAAGGTGTACGCCTCAACTTTTGAGGCGTGAGCCTCTTAACCTGCGAAAAATACCTAAGCCCTGATCAGTGATGTCAATCGCGCACTATAGCGGTAGAGCGGAGTGGAGGAGAGGTCTGGCGCAACTAGACCTCCTGTAGCAGGGTGTTTGGGTGTAGCAGAGATAGCGGGCGCAATAACGGGTGCTATACAGGTAGAGGGGCGGACGCTATAGCAGTGCTTTTGGCGACCAAAGGTCTGCTAGGATTTTTGTTGCGTTATTTTTCTGACTTCAGATGGACAGGGGTAAAGTAGATTTTTAAAACTAAATAATAAGCAACTTGAAACCCTTTTACACGTATGCAGAAGTGTAGAACCCTTAAAAATGCACAAGTAAGCAACTTTCTCTCTGCTTTGTGATGACCCCTCTGCTTCAACAAATTTCTGCTCCATCTTTTTCAAGAACGACCTTCACTCCTTCATTTTTTCAAGAACAACCTGTGCTCCTTCATCTTGTACAAGAATGACCCATGCTACACTCCTCTTTGTTACTTTCCAGTAGTAGACTTATAGACTATTAATTTATCAAGTCTTAAACCAGGATCTCATTTTTGATTCAATGTTTTAACTTCATCATCATCATCATCATTACCCCAGTGCCGCAAAGGCTCCCACCTACGTTGGAGTAAGGGGGGTCGGGTGTACGCAGTCTTACCCCTGTACTAAAGCACATAGAGACTGTTTCCGAATGACCCATATTGAAAATTGCGTCGAAAAATACATGGATTGACTGTTACTTCACAATAAAGAAGCGCAAACAGTTTACTTCGAAAAATTCAATGTTTTAACTTAAGATGTTTTAATCATTAATAGCATTGTATGTTTTGCTCATGAAACTAAGGAATATTTCCCGGTAATTTAGGATTAAAGAATGTTAAGATGTTTGCAACTTTACTAATGTGTATGTAATGTAATTATATACTTCTAGTTAATTATATATTATACTTGAAAGTAGCTTGAATAGCGGTCATCCCGCTATCCGCTATACCACTATAGCATTTTCAGGGCTGGCCGCTACGCTCTGCTATCCGGGACTGACAACACTGGACCTGATATCCAATATGTACGCCTCACCTTGAGGCGCGCCTCAAAACCTGCCTCTTTAGTGCGTTTTTAAACCATGATAGTTGCTCGTGTTCCTTCACAAATAAGCTTGTGTCATTTTGGTCTATTGTTGCTGAAGAAACTCATGAGTTGTTTAATGAAGAGCTTTATAAGGATTTGGATTTTGTTGAGGTCTTAACTCTGACTAACATGTTTAAAGAGGCAATGGTCATCTTTGTGCGTCTTTGGGCCTGTGGTTAAGTAACACAGTCAAGAGTTAAAAACACATGTAGCAAGCTCTTGCGATCAACAATCAGTTAACGTGAAGTGTAGGCATGCGCTTAAAGACAATTACCGATATTCCTCCTCTTCATGCCTTCAACTTACGCCTTACTGGTTATGCCACTTGTTTTTATTTTAACATAATATATTTTTATTTTTTTATTTGATCATGCCTCTTATGATTCATGATAATATGAGAAAATTTGTGAAACACAAGTACATAACATATTTTCCCAAATAAAAGTACATTTTTTTCTTCCTAAAATACTACTAATTCCCTCCTATTTTGGGAAGTTTCTATTGTTATATTCTTTTAATTGGACTAAATAACTCCTATATTAGGAATAAACCATACTTAGTCGGTTAGTTCTATTTCTAAACTTTTTCTCTGTTTTACTCCTGTTTAAAGATTTTTTTTATAAGATACGGTTCACTCTTCGTATCTCAATATGATAATCTTGGTCAAGATGACTGTCCCATTCTGGTTTGCTATACAGAAACACGGTCTTTGTTTGCTACTGTTTGCCGTTGAATATACCAGAACATGGACACTGATGATGCCCCTTACCAAGTTAACATCATTTGCAATCAAAGTTATTTCTGTTCCACATCTCCATCGTTATGCTATTTTATGAAAATATGGTAGCCATCAATCCAGAACCATCTTCTTAGTAGCACATCATCAAGAAAAAGATAAATTTCATTCACGTAATTAATTGTAGATGCCATGTTAGCTTTTTTACCAGTGGTTGTTAGGAATAGTGTAGGAAAACTACACGTGTATTTCTTTGTAAAGCAATGTAACTGCTTTCTGTTAGGCTTCGGTTATGTTAGCTATGACTACTTCCTGTATAAATACTCTGAATATCTGATTCTAAGTAAGATGATTTCATTTCTGCTTCTACCTTGCTTCATTTCTATTATGGTATCAGAGCATTGCTCGATCTAACCATGACGAACTCTGCGTCTGATTCATCTTCTTCTTCGCAATCATCTTCTCACATTTCTAATCAATCTTTGCCTATTATTTTTCATCATCCTCTACCTATTAAACTCGATTCAAACAATTTTCTGTTTTGGCGCCATCATGTTGAATCAGTAATCCGAGCTCATAAACTTCTCAAATTCATAGAAAGTCCTCAGATACTAGATCGTTTTTCAGTTGATGAAAATGGAGCGAAAACAGCTAACGAAGCATACAACACCTGGGAGCAACAAGATCAAATGCTGTTTTCGTGGCTCTTAGCTTCGCTTTCAAAATCACTTCATGCTCGCGTCATCTGCTGCAAGCATTCGCATGAGCTATGGAGTGAAATTCAGAATTTCTTCCGCTCCAGTATCATCGCGCGAGCTCGTTAACTGAAATCGGAACTGTATAACACCGGGAAAGGTGATCGTTCTATTTCTGAATACTTGCTTCGTATTCAAACAATTGTTGATAACCTAACTTATGTCGGCGAGCCTATATCAACCAAGGATCACATCAATGTGATCCTTGAAGGTCTTCCTGAGGATTACGAGTCACTTATATCATCTGTGTCCTCGCGAAACATCTTAGATCCTGTTACCTTATCTGAACTTGAAGGTCTTCTGCTAGCAAAAGAATTACGACTGAAGAAACTTCGTGAGTCCTCGCAACAAACAATATTTGCTGCTAATGTTGCTCGACTTGAATCTTCCTCTCAAAATACTGAAACCGAAGCTCAGGACAATTCAGAAAATGCTTCAGCTCAAGTTGCTCAGTTTGATACTTCTGCTCAGTTTGACACCTCTAATATCAACTCCTCCTACAGAGGTAGAGGTCGTGGAGGTTTCAATAGGGGCAGAGGTGGTCGTTCAGGAGGTAGAAGCTCAGTTACTTGTCAAGTTTGTGGGAAAAATGGTCACAGTGCACTCGTTTGTTACCACAGATACAATCCAGCCTATACTGTTACCAATCCTTTTCATATGCAACAACAGCTTTCTCGTCCTATGCAACAACCTTCATCTTCATATTCTCACTCAAATCAATTTCACCAGCCTCAATACGAACCAAATCAATACCAACAACCACCTTCACATCTCTACTCAAATCAATACCAACCGCTTCCTCCAAATATAGCAAGATACTCACCCAACCAACCACCTTATCCCTATCCACAGCAAGGTAATCATCTCTCACAACTCAATTCATCCCCTACTGTGCCAACTGCAGCCTGGGCTTGTGCAAACTCTTCTATACTAGGACCACCCCCAAATTCTCAGAACTGGTTCCCAGACTCTGGAGCTACACACCATGTTATTACTGATCCCCTCAATCTCCAACACAGTGAGCCAATTGCTACCACTGATAAGCTGTTTATGGGCAATGGTCAAGGTTTGGAAATTAAGTCTATTGGTTTTTCATCCTTTCCCTCACCCTATCAATCATCTCTTTCTTTATCTCTCAACAACATCTTACATGTTCCTGCTATTACCAAAAATCTATTAAGTGTCAGCCAATTTGCCAAGGATAACAATGCATTTTTTGAATTTCATCCTCATGAATGTTTTGTTAAATCCCAGGTTTCTAAACAGGTTCTGCTGTATGGAATACTTGGTGAAGATGGTCTTTACAAGTTTCAATCCTTTCCAGCTCTTGGGTCTCACAACTCTACTTCAAATCTGTCCAAGTTTCATCCCCATACATCTGTGTTTCCTAGTTCTCTTGTATCTACTTGTAATAACTCTCAATCAACCTCCAGTTGTAATATTTGGCATTTAAGGCTAGGTCATCCTCATTTTGAGGCCCTTAAGTCTGTACTGAATCTATGTAATATTCCATATATCAATAAAAATGCTATTGACTTTTGTTCTGCATGTTGTTTGGGTAAAGCTCACAGACTACCCTCTTACCCATCTACAACTGTTTTTCATTCTCCTTTTGAACTGATTTATACTGACTTATGGGGGCCAGCTCCTATTCAGTCCTTTGATGGCTACACTTACTATATATCCTTCATTGATGCATTCACCAAATATACCTGGATCTACTTTCTCAAAAAGAAATCAGATGCATTCTTAGCCTTTCAAAACTTCCATCAATACATCCTAAATCAGTTTAACATCTCCATTAAGTCAATACTTTCTCAATACTTTCTCAATCCAATCTGATTGGGGAGGAGAATTCAGATCATTCACAAAGTTTCTCACTGAAAAAGGTATTAATCATAGAGTCATCTGTCCTCATACACACCATCAAAATGGTGTTGTTGAAAGGAAACATCGCACCATTGTTGAGAAAGGTCTATGTCTCCTTGCACATTCTTCTTTGCCTTTCAAATTCTGGGACACTGCCTTTGCCACTGCCGTACATCTTATCAACAAACTTCCATCAAAATCTATTGCAAATCTCAGCCCACATTTCAAACTTTATGGTACTATTCCTGAGTATACCTTTCTCAAAGTTTTTGGTTGCTCCTGCTATCCTTTCATTAGGCCTTACAACAAACATAAAATGGATTACCATTCCAAGGAATGTGTTTTTCTTTGATACTCTTCTCATCACAAAGGCTATAAATGTCTCTCTCCCTGTGGCAGAATTTATCTTTCCAGGGATGTTATATTTGATGAAACCAAATTTCCTTACACTACTCTTTTTCAATCCCCATCCAGTTTATCTTCAAGTGTCCCAGTTTCCTTATCAGCCCCAATAGCAATTCACTCTCCTTCTCATTCATCTTCATTCCACTCTGACAATGGTGCCACTCCTACATCCAATTCCAACAGTTCAAATTCTTCTTCTAGTCCTTCATCTACTCCTACATCTTCATCCAATACATCTCAGTTTAACACTGATCATCAAATTCCTCATCAACAATCCTCCCAATCTGAGTCAACTCCTTCTAATTCATTTAACAATAACACTGCCCACTCTCACTCCTCATCATCTGATTCTAATCCTCCTCCACCTCCAAGTCCTCCTCACAACAATCATCCCATGCAAACCAGATCCAAATCTGGGATTGTAAAACCTAGACTTAATCCCACCTTACTGTTAGCTCATATAGAGCCTAAATCAGTGAAACAAGCTCTCTCTTCTCCACCTTGGCTTGCAGCAATGAAATCTGAATACAATGCCCTGATTGCTAACAATACTTGGACTTTAGTGTCTCTTCCTCCAGGCAAGCAGGTTATTGGTTGCAAATGGGTATTCAGAGTCAAAGAAAATCCTGATGGTTCTGTGAATAAGTTCAAAGCAAGGTTAGTTGCCAAAGGTTTTCATCAAAGGTTTGGTTTTGACTTTGGAGAAACTTTTTCTCCAGTAGTTAAACCTGTCACTATCAGAATTCTTCTCACATTGGCTGTCTCTCATCGATGGTCTATACAACAACTTGATATCAACAATGCTTTCCTAAATGGGGACCTTGAGGAGGAGGTCTACATGTCTCAACCCCTGGTTTTCAAGCTAAGGACACCTCCCTTGTTTGCAGACTCCATAAATCCTTGTATGGTCTAAAACAAGCTCCAAGAGCTTGGTTTCACAAGCTCACTTCAGTTCTGTATAATGCTGGTTTCAAACAAAGCAAAAGTGATCCTTCTCTTCTTATCTACCTCAAGACTGGAATCCAAATCTACATCCTAATCTATGTTGATGATATTCTGGTCATTGGCAATAACTCCACTATCATACAACAAATCATTCAAGCCTTACATTCTTCTTTCTCTCTCAAACATCTGGGGGACATAGATTTCTTTCTGGGCATCCAAGTCAGGAAATTACCTAATGGTTGTTTGCATCTTTCCCAAACCAAGTACATTAGAGATCTTCTTCACAAAGTTGGAATGGCTGATTCCAAGGGTGTGAAAACACCCATGGTGAGTACCTGTAAGCTTACCAGTGAAGGGAATGATTCTCTTCCTGATCCTTCTCATTACAGATCTGTTGTTGGAACCCTACAATATGCTACCTTAACCAGACCTGAACTCAGCTATGCTGTAAATAAAGTGTGTCAGTTTATGGCCAATCCCTTACAAGAACATTGGAAAGCTGTGAAGCATATCCTGAGATATCTTTCTGGAACCATCACTCATGGATTACTAATCAAACCTCTTCCTTTGACAAAAACACCTCTACCTATCACAGCCTTTTGTGATGCTGATTGGGCATCAGATCCTACAGACAGGAAGTCTACATCTGGGTCATGCATTTTTCTAGGCCCTAATATTATTTCTTGGTGGTCCAGAAAGCAACTAAGGGTAGCCAGATCTTCAGCAGAAGCTGAATATAGAAGCCTAACAGATACTACATCAGAAATTTTATGGGTCCAATTCCTACTCAAAGAACTTCAAGCTCCTTTCACTCTTCCTAGAATCTACTGTGACAACCTTAGTACAGTGCAACTAGCTCACAATCCTGTTCTGCATACTCGTATAAAACACATGGAAATTGATCTTTTCTTTGTACGAGAGAAAGTCCAACTAAAACAGCTTGAAGTGTTTCACATTCCAGCCTCCCAGCAAATTGCAGATGTGTTGACCAAGCCTCTATCTGCTTCCACCTTTCTTGAGTTCAGAAACAAACTCGGTGTGATTGACTTTCCAACTCAATCACCCTCAGTTTGAGGGGGGAATGTTAGGAATAGTGTAGGAAAACTACACGTGTATTTCTTTGTAAAGCAATGTAACTGCTTTCTGTTAGGCTTCGGTTATGTTAGCTATGACTACTTCCTGTATAAATACTCTGTAATATCTGATTCTAAGTAAGATGATTTCATTTCTGCTTCTACCTTGCTTCATTTCTATTAGTGGTAATCTACGAAATGGAGAAATGCACATATTTTGATTGTTTCAGGTTTAAATGGCACTTTTTTGCATTTGATGACCCAATTTCTAATTCCTGACTCTTTGAGGTTACTCATGTGACCATTTTCCAATTTTGTATATTTTAAACAGATTAACTATTACTAGAAAACGCTTCCGTTATGCAGTCTGCCAAAAAACCTATCATCATGATCTTTTATAACACGAGCTTGTCTCAATAAATCTATTTAAAGAAGTTTTGACTGGGAAGCACTTTGGTAAACTGATTGGGTTTTTTAAATTAGCTTTTAATCTCACAGTGAGTGTTTGAGCTGTTCTTTCAACCATAAGAAACGTTAATCCCTTGAAAACCTTTGCAGTTATGCTCTTATACATGTTGAAATAAAGAACAATGGGGAGGATTCCTTCAAGCCTGAAACTTATGGAGGGGCCATAATTGTAGAGCGGAGGATATCAGAATCGACTAGTTCCATTATTTTAAAGAATCACCAAGGTTTATTTTCATTTTACTCTGTAGAATTTTTAATTTGACCATAATTAGATTGGAGATAAAGCTTGGCTTGGGTTAGTATTTGTTTTATTATTTAACTATAAGTTTTATTGCACTATTTTTCCTTAAGATATCATAATTGTTCAATTATGCTCCCCTATGTTTCCACCGACTTATGTGGTCTTACGTGTTTGAGTGAGTTAGTGTCCTCATGACTTCCACATCCAATTAGGGTCAAAGTCAGTGCCACAAATGTTGACAACATTCAAATTTGGACAAATTGTTGATGGAGGGGCTCAATTGTAAAAGGGTGGACTGTTAAGAAATAAATTTCTGTAATCGGAACTAGAGGATGAAAATCACACAATCACAATACTTAGGTGACCAAGAGTGAAATAAGCCTTGATTAGTTAATTACATATTATATATGATCATATTGATTATTATTTTCGAAGGCAACAGTGCAACACTCCCAACATAATATGCTCGATTTCATTGCCTATTAGTATGGCAAAAGTCAACCGCATTTTTATTGATATAAGAGATATTACAGAGATTCAGTACAGACTTAAGGGCCTCAAGATGAGGATGACCTAGTCTTAAATGCCAAACATTACAATTGTTATTTGACTGAGATTTATTATAAGTAGACATAAGAGAACTAGGACACACAAAACTATTTATGGAGGACTTGGATGTGTTTGCAGTAGACTTGTGAGAGTGTGAGACCCAAGAGCTGGAAAGGACTGAAACTTGTAAAGACCATCTTCACCAAGTATCCTATAAAGCAGAATCTGTTATGGAACCTGGGATTTGACAAAACATTCATGAGGATGGAATTCAAAAAATACATTGTTATCCTTGGCAAAGTGACTAACACTTGAAAGATTTTTGGTTATAACAGGAACATGTAAGATATTATTAAGAGATAAAGAAAGGGATGATTGATAAGGAGAGGGAAATAATGAAAAACTGTTAGGGTTCTGTGACTGAGAACGAGTCCAGGGACGTTTTGGGGTAGCAGGGTACCCGGTTGAGGTGATAACCTACCTGCTAGGGTTACTACTCTTATTGCCCGTGGCTGGAAGAGTGCAGTAAGAGCGCAGGGGGAAGGGGGAAGTCCGTGACTTCTCTCTGGGAATTAATTCTTCTAATGATCGATATTTTATTAAGGTTGAAAAAGGAATATAAATAGGCATCCTGCCTTTACATCATAGAGCTCTAGTCTAACTAAAACTCTAACCTCAAAATACTTCTATTACTAATAGAACTTCTAATCTAATAGAAATTGTAACCTCTAATACTTATATTCCTAATAGGAAGTAATAAATAAAATATAAAAATAGCATCAGGATAATTTCCCTCTTCTAATTAAACTGTTCTAATTAAATCTCCTGCTAGATCCATAAAATGCATCCGTAACATCACTCCCTCCCTCGAAACTGAGCCTGTCCCCAAGCTCATATCCTGGATAAGCAGTGATAAACGTGTCAAACGGTTCCCAAGTGGCCTTGTCTGGTGTGCTGCCTTGCCATTGAACTAATAGTTCCACTTATAGCGTTGGCAGACAACTCATTATTTTCTTCTCATCTTCTATCTCAACTAATAGTGCCATCATCTTCTTCCTTCTCATCTTCTATCTCGATCAAGAAAAGTTTTTTGCATCGGTGATTCATCATCCACTGTTCATCACAATTATAACATAGCCCTTTTGCTCGTTTTTCTGCCATTTCATCCTTCGTGATTCGCTTAACAATAGGATTTCCTGCCTTTGTTGTCACAAGCGCTCGTCTAAGCTATGGAGGGCTGTTGTGTTGTTTCATATCTGTTGTAGGACCCGAGACTTTTACAAGTGCAAGCGTCAGTGTTTGCCTTGCTTCCAATGTCCGTGCAAGGTTCATGGTGTAACCCAGGTTGCCTGGTTTTGCTATCTCCACATCAGCCCGTAAGTGGGGATGGAGACCTGCGACAAACAAAGCAATCTGATGGGTGGACTGTATTTGTGAAGTTCTTGCTAAGGCCTTCTGAAATTGAGCACAATATTCATCAACTGATCCGATCTGCATCAGAAGTTTCAGATCTCCAATCGGGTTAGAACTCAAAGGGGGCCCAAAGCGCTCAAGACAAAGATCTTTAAACCTCTCCCAGTTGACTTCTCCTTCTTCCTCTATCATCTGATCGAACCACAATTGTGCATCATCTATCAAGTGGAATGAGACCATATTCATCTTTGCAACACTAGGAGTTTCTTGGTTCAAGAAGAATTTTTCGCAACTTTTCAACCAACTGGTAGGGTCGTACGTGCCATCAAACAAAGGAAATTCCATCTTCGCATACTGTGGTTTCCAGGGGTTTGAGGTGTTGTGTGATATCAGGCTGTTATCGGGTTGCTCTTCATGTGTTTCTGTTGATTTGGAATCCCGTTTTTAGACTGCCAGAGATAGAGCGGCAATCTACCCTTCTATGGCGGTTACCCTAGCAGTCATAACCTCCACAAACTCCTTCATCATGGTGGTTAAATCATCATTCTGTGGTGCCATGGATCGTGACAGCTCTGATACCAAATTGTTAGGGTTCTGTGACCGAGAACGAGTCCAGGGACGTCTTGGGGTAGCAGGGTACCCGGTTGAGGTGATAACCTGCCTGCTAGGGTTACTCCTCTTCTTGCCCGTGGCTAGAAGAGCGTAGGGGGAAGGGGGAAGTCCGTGACTTCTCTCTGGGAATTAATTCTTCTAATGATCGATATTTTATTAAGGCTGAAAAGGAATATAAATAGGCATCCTGCCTTTACATGATAGAGTTCTAGTCTAACTAAAACTGTAACCTCTAAATACTTCTATTACTAACAGGACTTCTAATCTAATAGAAATTGTAACCTCTAATACTTCTATTCCTAATAGGAAGTAATAAATAAAATATAAAAATAGCATCAGGATAATTTCCCTCTTCTAATTAAACTGTTCTAATTAAATCTCCTGCTAGATCCATAAAATGCATCCGTAACAAAAACCTATTAATTTCCAAACCATGCCCATTGCCCATAAAGAGCTTATCAATAGTAGCAATTGGCTCATCGTGTTGAAAGTTGAGAGGATCGGCTGTGACATGGTGTGTAGCTCCAGAATCTAGGAACCAATTCTGAGTACGGGGAGGTGGTCCTAGCACAGAAGAATTTGCACATGCCTAGACTGCAGTTGGAACAGTGGGGTTATGAGATGGTGTATAGGGATAAGATGGTGACCACAAATTAAAAGGTGATGGAGTAGATTGATTGGGTGAATATCTTGGTGCACCAGAAGAAATTGATTGATATTGATAAGTTATGGGAAAAAGGATGATGTTGAGACTGTTGAAAGTGGTTTGAGTATGGATGAGGCTGTTGCACGTGAGATGAGTAAGGATTCCATTGATTTGATGAGCTAGGGTTAGAAACAGTGTAAGTTGGATTGTATCTATGGTAACAAACAAGAGCGTTGCGGCCTTTTTTGCCACACACTTGACGGGTTACTGAGCTTCGACCACCAGAGCGACCACCTCTGCCTCTGTTAAAACCTCCACGACCTCGGCCTCTATAGGAATGATTTCCACTAGGCTTATCTAACAGAGCAACTTGAGCTGAGGCATTTTCTGAAGAATTTTGAGTTCTAGTTTCAGTGTTTTGAGAAGAATCTTCAAGTCGAGCAACATTAGCAGAGAATATTGTTTGTTGTGAGGAATCACGAAGTTTTCTCAGTCGTAATTCCTTAGCCAATAAGAGACCTTCAAGTTCAGAAATAGTGACAGGATCTAGAATGCTTCAAGACGTAACATAAGATATAATCGACTCGTAATCCTCAGGAAGACCTTCAAGGATCACATTAATATGATCCTTGGTTGATATAGGCTCACCGACAGACATTAGGTTATGAACTATTGTCTGAATGCGAAGTAAATAATCAGAAATTGAGCGATCACCTTTTCCGATGTTATAGAATATAGAGTTCCAATTTCAGATGACGAGCTCGAGCGATGATACTTGATTGAAAGAATTTCTGAATTTCACTTCACAGCTCATGCGAATGCTTAAACTGATGACGCGAGCATGAAGTGAATCAGAAAGCAATGCCAAAAGCCAGGAAAACATCATTTGATCTTGTTGCTCCCAGATGCTGTAGGCTTGTTAATTGTTTTTGCTCCATTCTCGCTAACAATAAAGCGTTATGAGCACGGATTACAGTTTCAACATGATGTCGCCAAAACAGGAAGTTGTTGGAATCAAGTTTAACAGGTAGAGGATGATGAAAAATTACAGGAGAAGTTTGCGAGGCAGTTTGAGAAGATGTTTGCTAGGATGTAGTGTCAGATGTGGAGTTCGTCATGGTTGGAACGAGCAAAGCTCTGATACCATATTAGAATAGAAGCTAGGTAGAAGATGGAAATGAAATCATCTTAATGAGAAAGAGTTGTTACAAAGTATTTATACAGGCTGTAGTCACAACTAACTATCAGCTAACATAACCGAAGCCTAACAGAATAAAGAGTTGTACTGTATTACAAAGAAATACACGTGTAGTTTTCATACACTATTCCTAACAAGGTTCTGCATAGTAATTTGTCCGCATTTAATATTTAGTTATAAAAAGAAATAATGACATATATATATCTCAAGTAAAGATGATGGAGAAAAACATGACCTCTTATCTAATGGGCTATATTAGTAACTTGTAGTGATTATGAGCTTTACACCGTAGTGATCATGATGTTCTACTTATAGTAACTTCATAGATTTGATTTCAGTACAATGTTAGGTAAAACCCCTTATAATAAAGTACATATCCCTTATGTGGTACTGGCCTAATTAGACCATTCATGTATATATTTGTATGTGTATGCATACATATGTATACTTGCATATGCATATATGTGATTTCATATTGTATTGATTTTTTGTATATGCGTGTGTCTATGCATGTATATATGTGATGACATATTCCCGTCCCAGAGCCTATGACGAATGCCTTGCAATCAGGCTTCCCTAGTAGGCTAGAAGCTGATATCATATCTCAAAACCAGATCACATAGAATTCACGGCAGACTGGCAAATAGGGTCATGCATTTTGCCCCAGATAGGGTCACATATCATTACTCTGATATAGACAGAAGAAGCCTAATATTGTTATTAATTTATTATTTCATTTTTATTATTAGTTTCATTCATAAGTAGCAGTATTAGTTTCCTATTGTTATTCATAGTTGTATTTTCTTATTAGTATAATTACTCTATTTTGATTAATATTTCTAATAGAACTATATTGTGACATAATTAGGGTTACTCTAATACTGGGCCACCAAGACTCTTGGGACTGATATAAATAGAGGCACATATTCATTAATACGACCATCATTTTGAGAGAGAATTCCTCTTGTGCGTTTGGTGGAACTGACAAACATTTCCTTGCCAATGGCAAGAAGCTATGCTGTTTTCCAATAACCATACTTCTCAACCTTCTTTTCATCTCCCGAACATGCTCGTAACAATTTGGTATCAGAGTCATCGTCATCATGTCCTATAATCTTTTTCCTAACCTTTGTTTCAATTTGTCATTTGAAAAACATTCTAAAAAACCCTTCCCAAATGGAGAATGTTTAGGAAGCACTATAAAAGAAAAAGGAGAACACACCGCAATCAGCCATAACCAGAATTTGTGCCTTCACAATTAACATTCTTCCACCCTTGGTCAAACACATCTCTCGTTCCTGGTACCATGACATTTCATTAGTGATTGTATTTTGTCGTAGGGTTATTTTTGGTGTTGTGTATTTTTTATCAAGTGTGTAGAGAAAAAAACCTGGGAAAAAAATAAAATAAAACAGAAAAATGAGCTCTCGGACTTTGTGTACTAAGTTTAAGATTGTTTGTTTTTGTATATTATAATTATTAATTAATGCGAGTCACCTTTATATTCATTCCTGGGCAGCCGACACATTTAGTTATAATAATCCTATAAGAATTTTTCAAAATATTCATGTATTTTCTCTCTACTGTATTAACTAATATCTTACATTCTTCTATTTTCTATATCTTCATTCTATATGATTCATCAGGCAAAAAGGTGGCGACTCGAAGGGAGGATCTCTCTGAATTAGTAGACCACTTTAATGTGAGGATGTGGCTTTTGAATGTGTTGTGCCATATTCTTTATTTTTTTCCCCATTGATATAGGGATTTGATTTCTACAGATCGATGTTGAAAATCCCTGTGTTATAATGAGTCAGGACAAAAGTAGGGAATTCTTACATTCAGGAAATGATCGAGACAAGTTCAAGGTAGGTAGCTTACCTTGCATTGCCAATGTTGAATTTACTCTTGTTTCCTTTTTCTTTTCAATTTTTTATTCTATATATCATCATGCTACTAATTAGGAAAGCATAAATGCTATTGATGGAAAACGTGTTCTTGCTAATATTATATGCAGTTCTTTTTCAAGGCCACCCTTCTTCAACAAGTGGAGGACCTTTTGAAGGGTATTGAGACCCATATAGGCAATGCAGATAGTCTAATTGACGAACTGGAGAAGTCAATTAGCCCAATACTAAAAGAACTTCAGGAACTCCAAGCCAAGATAAAGAGCATGGAGCACATAGAAGAGATATCACTTCAAGTAGAGCTGCTAAGGAAGAAACTAGCTTGGTCGTGGGTCTATAATGTAGACACTCAACTGCAGGAAAAATGTGAGTTGATTGAGAAGCTAAAAGGACGGATTCCTGTGTGTCAATCCCGAATAGATCAGTGCCTGGTAAATGCTCTACTTATGATTTAAATAGATAATATGGTCAGGACAATTTTTGCCTAGTGGTAGCTGATGATATATTTTAGATTTATGGTCGTCTCTCATCTTTTCTTGTTTTTTCCCACCCGGAGAAGACTACTTCTGATTTGACTCTTTTCTCCTAGATCATTCCCACGGGTTTCATTTTTAGTTAGTAAATTCTTAACACGTTGCTTTTATGTTTTCTATTTAGTATCATATTTTATGGAATTATTATGGGATGCCAAATTCCCAATTAGTCTGTAATTAAGGTTCCAGCCACTTTTATTTGATTGCCTATGACACTTTGTTGTTTCTAGTTATATTTCAGATGTTTTGCACCACAATTTAATTGTTTCTTTATATGCATTTTTTTCTTTCTAAAAAAATAAGACTTATTTATAATTGTTAAGACCTAGGGTTCCATCCTAAAAGGTCAACCTATAGGAGGAGTAGCTCAAAGCCTTAAATAGTCTTTTATTGTTTTATAGCTTTCCGGTGTGGGACGATATCGGGGTGTATAAATGGGCCAAACAAACCCTTAATAAGCTACCTGTGATCATGAGTGCTAAACAAGCAGTCAAACCACAACCGGAATTGGATCTGATACCATGTTAAGACCTGAGGTTTCATCCTGAAAGGTTAACCTATTAGGAGGAGTAGCCCAAGGTTTATATGTTGGTTTGTATTTCTACACGCAACCGGTGTGAGACAGCTTAATACGCCCCCGCAAGATGGTGGCTTGTTGGAGCAGACCAATCTTGTAGTCCGTATGCTCGTTGTTGAGGTTTACCAGGATCTAATTACTCGTTGGAGCTTAATTTGTTCTGATATCATGTAAAAACCCGGGGTTCCATACTAAAAAGTCAACCTGATAGGAGGAGTAACCTAAAGCCTTAAATAGTCTTTTATTGTTTTATAGCTTTCCGATGTGGGACAAATACTTTAACAATTATTACTAATTAATCAATGATAGTATAATTGTGAAAGAAATGAGGTTTGAGTCTTTTTTGATAAAAGATAAAGAAGATGACATCTTTGTGAATTTGATCATAATTAAAAATATATTAACTTGATAATTCTTAAAGCACTATATACATACAAATATCTGTTCACATAGTCTCATGCATATAATTACATATAGTACTCAATATTCGAAACATTATAGTTTATTGAAAACTCGATTTGATAATATTCAAATTGGCTGTGATTGTTTAAACTTGAGTTGTCTTGAAAAAGATTATCTGATAGCATATAACTAATTAACTGTATCATCCTTCATCAAAGTCGGTATAAAACAGGGCATGTATTATTCATTTTAGAACAGTACTGGTGTATGTAGTTCTTGGAAGACTAATGTTTGTGATGAGCCATGTTCTTTCAAAGAACTGTCCCGTTCCTTGACTCCTTCCCATGAGCCTTATGACATCGAGTCTTGTACTGACGGACATAGTAATATTGGTTTTTGTCAGTTTCCTATAGAAATGACTTTTTTATTTTTTTATTTTATTTTTTTCTGTTGCGGGTGTTTATGCATGTGTATCAAAGGTGAAGAATGTGGGTGTGATGCTGATGGTAATATACACCCTCTGATAATTATAGTAATGCTGAAGCTTATTGTCAGTTGTAGGGGTGATGCTGGGGGCTTTCTCTCCATTTCTTTTTAGTGTTTGCTTTTGGTTGCTATGAAACAGTGCCCCTTTAGCCATCAAGATCTGCCTAAGAACTACATTTTCATTGCTATCAAATTACATAGCACTAGTCAATAGAACGGTGCATTTTGGTTACTATATTTCCAAAATCACTTGGTATGTATTAACATGTGCGTTTGCAGTTTTTTCTCCAAAAGTTCCCTCTTTAGCCATCAAGAACTGCCTAAGAACTACATTTTGTGCCCTTTCTGGATTACTGTCTTCTCTGAATTTGCTGAGATGACTGGTTGTGGCTTGTTAGAATGTTTAAAACGTTTTAACATAGCAAGCATTTGTTAGTTTATCGGTGTATCTTGCTTTTCCCTTCTAACGCTTTTTGATCATATTGTGCATTTTATCATCAAACATCAAGATCTATACCATTTTAATGGGCAGAAAAGGATTGACGAATTGAATGAGCGAATTGACAAGAAGAAAGCACAAATTGCAGTATTAATGGAGAAGGCATTAGAAGTTAGGATCAAGAAGGATGATCTGAAGCAAAATGTTTCTTCGGTATGTTATGCCCCTAGCCGTTTCTATTTGTAAAGTCAGTATTAGTTTAATAGTTTGTGGCCTAGTGTTTGTTGACAGTTGTGTCATGTGTTCCCCCCCTCTGATCTTATCTAAAACCATGCATATGACTCCCTCCGTCCCGCAAAATAGTTCCTAGTTTTCTTTTTGGGCCATCCCAAAAAATAGTTAACATTTCCCTTTTTGGAAAGTTTTTTCTGTCTACCATTCATTTGCCTTTTTCTTACTCAACCACAACCATACTTTCCACTTTATTCCCACTTTCTTAAACTCCGATCCAAATCCTAGTGAGAACTATTTTATGGGACGGAAGGAGTACTATCTCTTAGAATGTAACATTCTTTGCTGTACAACCTAACTAAGAGCTTAAGCTGTAATCGATTAGAGAGGAGACACATTCTGTGTTCTAAAATCATTGATGCAACAAGTTGTTTCCTATATTCATCTGTTTTTTTGCTTTATTCTAGTTCAGTTAGTATACTGCGGCAACCATGATAATCTGGTATTTGGTCTTTATTTTTAGGCTACGAAAGATAAGCTTGGCTTGGAGGAAGATTATGTACTCAAATCCAATTACATTCAGAAATTAGAGAAACGACAAAAGTTACTGCACAAACAAATTCATGAAACTGAAGAGCAACACATTAGAAACACTCAGGTATTTTGCCGCATAAATTCTTCAGAATTTTTAATCTTCAGTTGTGTTAGAAAATGAAGAGTCTGATTTTCTGTATTATCACCTCTTTAGAGTATTTTATTGTATCAGCCTCAAATAGTGAAAACCAGAGAGACATTTACATTACACAAATGGGTAGATATAGGCACCACATAGCTTTTCTTTCTAAGGTTCACATCATACAAAATACAGAGTACGTAAACTTGTGTTTGACGGAATCCATGATTGTCATGGCGTCGCCTAGTCGCCGACTAGGCATCCTGGCAATGGAGAAGGGTCGACAAGGGAGATTGATTCGCTGGAAGAAGGTTAGTTGCCTCTGGTGTCGTCCGGGCATGAACATGTCATCCAGGCGCAGTCCTGGCGTCACGCCAGGGGAGATTTGAAATATCAATAAATTCATTTTTTGAAGCCCAGCCCAAAAGAACAATCGTCGACTCTCAAACTCGAAGGCCAATCGACGACTCCTAAAGGCAGAGCATTGCTAGTTGTTTCTTCTCTGATTTGTGCCTCTGTCGCAAGGTTGAAGACGAGTAGGCAACCTGTAGTTGATGCGTTCTTGCGTCTTAAGGTTGAAGACGATGTGCGCTCTTCTCCAACCTTTTATTTTTATCGGTCATTCATCTTATCACTTTAGTGACTTCTTATTAATATTATACTCCCCTGTCCCTCAAAATTTTGTCAACTTTACTTTTTTGGATGTCTTAATAACTTTGCCACTTTCCCATTTAAGTAAAGAATTTGTGATTCCAGTTACTTCTCTCTCCTCTGGACAAACCTCAACCACACAGTTTTTACTTTATTAATCCTTGTGCCGGTCAAATGTAGCAAAGTTTCGGAGGGAGTATATTAATATTAGTACTTCGTACACACTAAGCAGTATACCCACTACAGTTTTACATATTTTAATATAATATATTATATTTCGTACACACCGTACAACATGTTTAGATACACACTACAATATATATTAGCAATGCATATAACTTGTATATTAATAAATTAACAAATTAGGTATATTAATATTGAAATTAATAGGCTGAAGGGTCAAATAGGCCCGTGTACCTGTCTGACTGTCTGTAATGCTCAATTCGCTCTCTGAACTAAAAAATGCTCCAATTGGCACTCTGATTGGATAAAAAGTTTCAAATTGGACAATTTGCAGGTAACCATCTGGTCGACGTCATGTCATTAGGTTATGTGCCAAATGTGCATTTGAGGTGGCAGCTCAAGGGGTCAAATAAGCCCCTGAACCCAACCAAATTGTTCAATTCACCCCTTCAAACGTTAGGAAGTGTCAAAATAAAACACAATCTAAAAATATAAAACATAAATATAAAATGTTTATATTTTGCGGTAAATTCATGATAGAAAATTAAATATACACTTAAAGAAATTCTTTAACTCTATTCTATATTTTATATAAGAGAATAAACAATATTTTTTCACCAACTATATTTAAAATTGTATTTTATGTAATATATCTAAGATTTTGTTTTTTCGGTTTTTGGTTTGATGATTTATATTATGTTTATATTTTCCATTTTTATTTTTTCGTTTTGTATTTTTGATTTATTTACAAATTAGATTAAAATATATTAGTTTGGTATAATTAGATATTAAAAGTATTTTATTTAGATGTAATTATGTTTTTTCGAAGTATACTAATTAGACTAGCTGTTTTATATTTATCTAAGTAAAAAAAGACATATAGACGATTAAATTTCATACTTTGTACTAATTATTTAGACCATAAAAACTTTACACAATACTATATAAGAATTAAAATATAATAATATTAATTACATACTTTTATTATTTATTTAATATATATATATATATATATATATATTTAATTTATAGTAGTTTTTTACATATTAAATATACTACTAGTAATTATGTGTACATTAGATTGTATAAAGTAAGGTAATACATATATGTGTTTATGTATGTATGTACACATAACTTTCACATTTTTTATATAAAATATAAATAAAATATTTGGAAATAAGGGTAAATAAATTATTTTAGTTTATATTTTATTTTTATTTTGAATTAATTGCAAAATAAAAATGTTTCATTTTTATATTTAATATTTTTGAATTGTATAGTATTTATATTTGTATTCTTTTATTCCCCCCCATAATTTTGACACTTTTTAATGGTTGAGAGGGTGATTTGAACAATTCAATTGGGTTTAGGGGCTTATTGACCCCTTGAGTTGCAACATAAGATGCACTGTTGGCACATGACCTGATGATGTGGCGCTGACCGGATGGTTACCCTCCAAATTGTCAAATTTGAAACTTTTTAACCAGTTCAGGGTGCCAATTGGAGCTTTTTTTAGTTTAGGGGGCGAATTGAGCATTATGGACGGATACATGGGCCTATTTGACCCTTTAGCCAAAATAATAACTTGTATATTAATCAATTAGGTATAATAATATATTAAATAAATTATTAGGCAATATACAGTTGCATTCTTAATATATCATTTATAATATATACTCCCTTCGTCCTCCTATAATTGTCCCATTTTTCCATTTTTGGATGTCCCTCTATTATTGTGCCATAGCATATTTGGTAACATTTATGTGGCTCTAATTCATTCTTACTTTATTCTCACATTATCAACTCATTATCAACCACAAAATATTACTTTTCTTAAAAACCACACCACTCTCGTCCGTCCCAATATTAGGGGGACGGAGGTAGTGATTAATTACAAATTAAATACAGTTAAATAGAATGTTATATTGTTATCTATAAACATATATAATGTGTGACAAGTTGTCTCATTGTCGCCTAGGCGATATGGCGGTCGGCTGGATCCGCGACTCGCCTTACCGCTGTGACAAGTATGATGGAATCACAGAATTTCCAGTATTAAAGCAAGTTGTCATGGGTTAGCATTGAGCAATACAGTCCAAATCTGACAGTACCATGAACGAACAGATGCTCCTTTAATTCATGTTTTGTCAAAATTGCATCACCTATCACATCAATACTCTTGCCCATGTTGAAGATCTTGTCTACCACAGAAATAAGTGCTGCAGTGCCGCTCTCTTTAAGTTCTCCCCTGTGGAGTTCCCAGTCTTCAGTGGCAATGTCCATCCTTTTTGAATGGCTTCACTTCTGTGAACGTATTTTCTGCAACCAAAAGATCACGGACATTGCCACGGTTTCTTTGGATTCATATACGTGACCGGAAAGCCCAACTCTGGTCCTACAGCTCGGAGGTGATCAGGGAGCTTACTTTATCATGACATCACTCCAAACAGTGCTGTAAGTTAAGATTGGGCTCACCAATGACCAACAACACCCTCAGAGACATTGCCAGCTTTAAGCAAAATAGGGGTTACTTATAGAATAAGAACTTGCAGTCCCTACTTGCATGAGCTACCACCGTTCACGAGGATTATTGGTGGATCTAATAACATTAGGATTTGGCGAAGTCCTTTGCCTTGATGACCGGGAACAGTAACCCATTAGCCTTGATTCATACATGAACTTGGCCCATTTTTATGATGACAAAGACTGTATTACTCCTCTGGTATGATCAGGCATCCACACAACAATCAACCATAAAGTCAGCCCACTATTCCCAACTTCACTAAGTTCACCAACCCATGATCGTGGTCCGCGATGATAAACAGCCAGTGGTATTCCGCAGAGAGCATGAATGATAGGTACAAACACAATCCCAGCCAAAAGATATGTGTATTGATCAAAGGAAGAGAAAATTACACAGTCCGTAGTAATAAGAAGTAGCAAATAGAAAGATAATACTGAAATGATAACAAAGGGATGAGACCAATTTGAGAGCGCTCCTCTCTCCTAAACCAAACTGTCTGCCAGAATGACATCTCTCCAGTGGTCCTCTGCTCGTGTATTCCCTCCACTTCCTGAGTTTGACACCGCAACCAATTCTGTTATGCGTGCCACCTTCCTTTTGTTTACTTCTTGGCTCTTTTGCCCCTTCTAGTGTAAACCTTAGAGAAATCCCTATTAGGATTAATTCTTAAGGTGTTCAGGTTCTCATCATTACCCCCTCCTTTGAAAATCACCTTGTCCTCAAGGTGAAAGTCAGGAAACATCTTCTGAAATTGTGACAATTCTTCCCACGAATCTTCAGTCAGTCAACTGCTTCCAGTGAATTAATATCTCCTTGCCTTCATTTCCCGTGTCACTGGAGTTCAGGATCTTCTCAGGTTGAACATGTAATTGTAATTCCCAATCCTCTGACATACATTTAGGTAAAGGCTGACTAACCACTTCAGGAGCCACAGATTTCTTAAGCAAAGATATATGAAAAACAGGATAGTTTTAACTTGTAAGCCACTGAATTAACCTTTTCCACCACCTCAAAGGGCCCATAAAATCTTGGGCTCAACTTCTGATTAATTCTTCTGACCAAGCTCTTCAACTTGTAAGGTTGTATCTTCATGAATACTTATCTCCCACTTCCTGCTGTATTTCTCTTCTGGTTTTGTCAGCTTGCTTTTTCATCCGGTTTTGGGCACTTGCCAGATTTTGTTTGAACTCCTTAATCATCTCATTCCTTTCTGCAGTTAATTTAATCACTTCTTCCACTGATGTGAGGTTTACTTCTCCCATGATTAAAGCTTGTGGATCATGCCCATACAAAGCCCTGAATGGAGTGGTCTTAAGTGAGGAGCGATAGTTGGTATTATACCAGTATTCAGCCCATGGAAGCCACCTAGGCCATTGGTTAGGCCTGCTACCAGTGATGCACCTCAAGTAGGTTTCCAGGCACCTATTTACCACCTCAGTCTGACCATCATTCTGAGGGTGATACACACTACTATATCTCAATTTAGTACCTGCAAGTTTAAATAATTCAGACCAAAAGGAACTCAAAAACACAGTATCCATGTTAGAAACTATTGTTTTAGGAAACCTGTGCAGCTTAACTACTTCCTGAATGAACACTTCAGCTACTTCCTTTGTGGTCTAGGGGTGATTTAGAGCAATAAAATGAACAAATTTTGTAATCCTGTCTACCACCACCAGTATAGTATCCTTGCCCATTGCCTTAGGCAACCCTCTATAAAATCCATACTTATCTGCCCAAATCTAGTTAGGTATAGGCAAGGGTTGAAGTAGTCCAGCTGGGATTAGGGCCTGATATTTATTCATTTGACATACCTCACAACTCCTGACCTAATTCTGAATTTCTATTCTCATCCCTTCACAATACAATACACTAGAAATCATCTAGAGTGGTCAAATAACCTGCATGATCCCCAAATGTCGAATCATGGGATTCTTGCATCACCATTTGAATTCTGGTAAAATCCTTGGGTAACATGAGCCTTCCTGATAACCATGTGATTTAGGTTGAGCAATTAGATCCTGAATTAGTTGGTTGCATTTTGGATTTTTCAGTAGCTCTTCTTCTAACTCTTCCCATTCCTGACAATTAACTATTGATAAGGCTTGGTAACTTTCCTTTCTGGACAGAGCATCCACAGCTTTATTCTCTAATCCTGGCTTATATTTAATAATGAAATTATAGCCAAGTAGTTTAGTGATCCATTTCTATTGTTCCTCCCCCATTAGTTTCTGTTCTATTAAAAACCTGCGTCTTTCTGTCAGCGTGCACTTCAAAATACCTGCCTAAAAAGTAAGGCCTCCACTTCTAGACTGCTACTACAATAGCCATTAACTCCTTTTCATAGATTGATTTCTTTTGATTTCTTTTTGACACTACCTTGCTCATGTAGTCCACTCAAATTTATCAAGCATTATATGGATCTTGATTTTTAATGTGCAGAGGTATGGTACTTCAATTACTCCCTCAGTCTCAAATTGTAAGATACATTTACTATTCACTTGGTCAACATAAATCACTCTTAATCTTTTACTTTATATATCAAAAGTTTATGAAATTTGAATTATTTTTTGCAGATTTTTAGCGGTTTTAATGTGGTTTCTGAATATGTAAATTTTATTTTCTAAAACTAATTTGAGTGTTGACAGGGATCAATTTGCTTTATCGTCGGTTAAACATCGTAAACAAATTGAGTATTTGTTTTTTGTTCAAGACTCTAATGCCTCTTTATTGGTTATTTAGTGAGTATAAATTTCATGACATTCGAGTAATACGAAGTATATTTGTGATTTATAATTTCTTGGAATTGATATGTGCATGCCAGATGATGACATGCAATTGTATGCATACATATAATATGTATTTTGCATATACTTACATACATGCATTCGTACATACGTACATACGTACATACATACATACATACATACATACAGACATACATACATAAAGACATACATACACACATACATACATACAGACACACGCACATGCGCGCGCGCGCGCACACACACACACACACATTGACCGTTACGCTCCGCTAGCCGGGATTGAGAACACTGCATGAATTATATGAAAAAATAGCTAAAGTGGTCCTCTATAGTTACTTCAACCAATTCAATTAGAAAAGTAACTCGTACCTTGCTTGTTTTGATTATTACACAATTCAACGCACCAAATCACTGTTACACGTTTGGTAAAAAAGATAAGGCTAATAGGCTGAAAATGAGGGTTACCAAACAAGCTCTTAATTTCTTTCTTCTCTTAAATTATCGCTCACCCTTTTAGCAATTTATTTTTTTCCTTTTTTGTTTTATAGGTTTCAATATAGCTTGAAGCCAACTCTAGCTGACACCCAACCCTTTTAGCTTTTAGCATGTAGTTTGATTTGCCAAAGGCACCCACTTCTGCTAAATGTTTTTAATGTGATAAACTGGTGTAGGCAGAAGAGCTTGAAATGGAGGAAAAATTAAAAGAGTTAGAAGAGGTGGTGGAGAAAGCTCGTTTAGCATTTCAAAGGTTATAAAGCATTTTTGTTAAGAAAATCTGTGGAACTTGCAATCATTTGTACAAGAGATTGTTGTTTATGCATTAAGTCCATGTAGATATCAATAACCATTTTTCTATATCAATTCCATGGTTCATAGATTGAGAACTGAAGAGGATGCCCTGCAAGAGAATCTGGTACGAGTGAAAGATGAGGTCAATGCTGTTGTCTTCCAGGTATGGCCTTTTAAATTATAATCTTTATATTGCATCATCATGATGACCTGTTCATCTTAATGAATAATTCACGTATACTCAATGTTTCCCTCCCTAAACATTGAACTGATAACTATTTTTAGATGGAGGAAAGTGCAAAAAAGCTTTCTGGTATTCGTAGTCATATTCGTGAGCTTCAACTCAATAGAAGCAGCAAGGTAAATATGATTTTTCATCAAATTAATTATTTCTCTGAAATTCCAGGCTGGAGAGGATAGTAGTAAGATGCAATTCCATTTACTGAACTGTTATAGTCACATCGTCTTGTGCACTGTGCCTTCTTTAGAGTTTTAAGTGTTAAGTTTGTATTTCACATCTGGAAAGACTGATTGCATGTCCATACTTGGATGTCTAATTGACAGAAATTGATGGTATTGATAAATACCTTAAAATGCCAGCAATCAATTAATTTTCTTGCCAAATGGGCATTAGAGAAAGCAAGTTTCTCCTCCTAGATTGTGTTGTCAATTTCTTGATATACAAAATTAATAACCCTCTCATACGGTATAATCTAAATAGGAGAGAACAAGTGGAATATTCCATTTGCTTTAAGGAAACTAGTGCTTATGTATTGTGCTCGAGTTTTACTCTCTGTTGGGGGTTTCTCTTTTCTCCTAGGTTACAGCTTTTGGAGGAGGTAGAGTGATTCGCCTTTTGGAGGTCATAGAAAGAAAGCGCAGTAGGTTCAAGAGACCGCCTATTGGTCCGATTGGTTCCCACGTGGTATGTGACGGAAAACAATTACTGCTCTTTTTCAATTTGCTGATTATGAAATATGAGAAGTATCATCACTTGTGTTTTATACTTTTATTCATTGACTATTACATAAGATTCATGACTTGTACAGTGTTGTAGTTCAAGAAAATTACTGAAGAAAAGAATGTTCATTTTATCATTTGAAAATATAAGTTATAACATTTTGTGTGTGTAATGAAAATCTACTTCAATGTGCTTAGGCATTTTATTGTAGGTAATGTAGGTTGGATGAAATTTGTAAAGTTGCTTGGTTATCTCTCAGTCAAGCTCCATACCTTTTCTTTTCCTTGTTTTAGATGTGACCCAAAATTGAACCGTGCTCTCTCTAGTAGTGTAAGATTTTAGATGAGGCAGAGTGAAGATAAAATATTGTATGAAAGAGAGCGCAGGTCCTAGATTGATTCCTCACTTGTTATATGTCATATTCATACAAATACTGTGTGTGGTCCATCAAAAAGAATCTAACCCATGTGACCTTGATGTTGATAGTTAAATGACATATCAGATGATTTCCTTCTATCACAACTTAAGCTTCGTCTACAAAATCATTATTTATCACATATTCATTTAGAGTAGCAATTTTTCTCCATCCTATGTCGTAGAGAGGATGTAAAGCTCAACTGCAGCTTCCCCCACTGCAAGAGTGCACAGATGTAAGATTTTGGTAGATTGGTTTGGTAGGTTCTGGAAAGGGTTTTATCATTGTAGTGAATTTGTTCATTACATATTACTCTGTATAATTTTGAATAAAGTTTATTTATGTGGTATTGTGGTGTTACCATTTTATGCCTCTATAGTGGAGAAAATGACAACTTTCCATTTATGGGATTAAGTATATGTGTTGGTAGCGTTCTCATTCGTACTGTGTTTAGCAAAAAACATTTATTCACAAATGCATTTGTGATGATTGTCTAGTTCTCTTTTTAAGGTTATCATACTACTCTAGTTCAGAAAAAGTACACGAGTGAAAAGAGGAAATGACATTGCCTACTATGCGTTCCATGTTTAATATAACAATGCGTTGTCAATTAGCAATTACTTTGTGTATATCATTTTGTGCATTACAGACCTTGGTTCATGGAGAGAAGTGGGGGCTTGCTGTAGAAAATGCCATTGGAAGACTTTTAAATTCTTTTATAGTTACAGACCTTAAAGATTCTCTTGTTCTAAGGGAATGTGCAAGGGACGCCGGCTATGAATACCTTCAGATTTTGATATATGACTTCTCAATACCGAGGTAGAAATCTGTAGTACAACCATATGTTTATCTGCATTTCAGGTTATTCTTCTGTTTGAGCTATTTCTAAAATCATGTCTTTTCTTATTCTAGGTTAAATATTCCAGGCCATATGCTTCCAGATACTAATCATCCAACTACTATATCTGTATTGCAGTGTGATCATCCAACTGTAATTAATGTCCTAATTGATATGGTAAAGTTTCTAAATGTCAATCAAGTGGTGAATCACTTAGAAAATGGTGCTTTTTTGGCATGCATTAATGTTATACTTTCATCTCTTCTTTCCATCCATCCTGAAAGATAAACTTATATACACTGAAGTTGGCTCCAATTCAATAGCTGGGCGGCTGGGCCCACTGAAATTCTAAAAAGCTTACTTATATACGGATTTTTTGCCACTTTTAGTCCTCAGACTATTGTGTGAGTGACACTTTGGCACTCGACTTTGAATTTTTCTACTTTTAGTCCTTCAACTATTGTACTACAGAGACTTTTGGTACCCATATTTGAAAATTTCCATATTTAGTCCTTCGACTTTTATAGTAGCGACACTTTTACTCCTTCAACTATTACTCCCTCTGTATCAGTTTATTTTTCCCACTTTCCGTTTTGGGAGATTTTGTCTCATTTCCCTTTTTGGAAAGAAACCCACTCAAAAAGCACCCACATACCACTACAGTACTGCTATAGTACCAAAGACCTCTTACTTTTTAGTTTTTATAGAGTCTACAATAATTATCTTAAACTACGTGAAAAACAAATGGGACAGATAAATGAAGGGAGTATAATAGTGACTTCTTTAGTCCTTCACTTATTGTGGCAAAATCATAGTGGATGGAATAAAAGTGTCAATTTAGTAATACTTAGGGTACTAAATGTGGGAAACTTTGAGGTCGAGGACTAAAAGTGTCTCTTGCACAATAGTCAAAGGACTAAAAATGGAAAAATTAAAAGTTGAGTATCAAAAGTGTCACCGACAGTGACTGACACAATAGTCGGGGACTGAAAGTGGCAAAAACTCCTTTTATACATGTATGTTTGGGCATGTGTATTTGTGTCAATCTAATATTTCTTTTGTCTGTGTTATATATGTGAAATTTATGGTAAAAGTATGAATATGGATCCCCCCCAAAAAAAGCTAGGATTTGCGGGGAAAAAGTTAGATAACAATATACATATAGTTATAGTAGTAGAGTTTATGCAATTAGTATAGCCTCACACTTGGAAGATTGTCACCTATAGTAGGGTGTTTGGGTATACATATAGTGGCTCTGACCTTCATAAGAATATATATAAATAATTCCATCATTTTGTTTCTGACTTTCAACATGGTGTGAAAGCCATAAGGCTTTTCACTCAACCTATTGTTTCTTTCTGCACAACCAGATTCTCTTCCTCACCTCACTGCTGATCGCAAACGTATGCATGCCATTGCAGACCCTATTCCGCTGCCTTAACTCATCGTGCTTGAACCACATGCGCAAGAAAGTTCCCATCGCTAGTGCACACATTGTTCCTTCTGAGTGCCTGTAAATGTCCACATTCAGAAAGCATTCTACGGCTCTCCTGAGTGCCTTGTGTCGCCGGGCGCTGCATGTTTTCCCGATTTGCTTAACTTCAATTTTTCCCTCCAGAGCCTGCCTGCCTGCTTCGAGTTAATTATGCTAGGCTCAAATTCGCCTACTAGTCAGTTCCCTTAAGGAAGCTTTTAATACTACTTCTGTTACTATGAAATCTAGTAGATCCATAATTATCTCTAAAGATGATTATGATAAATTCCTTTGCTAGCTAGAGTGTTCGAAGCTTTCATCTACTATTAACTCGACTATCACTAATTCATGTAACTCAAACACATGTCTTGTCTTCTCATCTTCAAAATGGCTCATCGAATTGGGTGCGGCAGATAACCTTTTTTCATCATTTCACACAGCCTTACCCACTTCCAATATCATTTTAGCTGATGGGGTTACCTCGCAAGTACTTGGCTCAGGTAACAATTACCCCAACATCTGCATTACTACTATCACATGTCATAGGTCTTTATATTGTCACTTTCTACTTAATGTTGATAAGTAACATCACTTTTTTCTTAATTGTGTTGTAACCTTTATCTAGATGATGTTTTTGAGGCCCTTTCGATGAAGCAAATTGTTGGTAAAGGACATGGGTCAGCCAGTTTTTACCTCTTGGGTACATCCGTATGCAAAGCTGTACTCTGTAGTGGGGTAACAATTCCATTAGCGGCTCATTATTGATTAGGACATCCATCTCTGTTGGTGCCTCAATTCCATAGTGTGTCATTCACAATGTCAATTGCGCCAGTTTTTCAAACATCTTCGTGCTAGTTTGAGTTCTTGAGTCAATAAGCGAGCAAATGCTCTTCTTGAACATGTTCATTATGATGCTTGGGGTGCATGTCTTGTTGTGTCTAAACTCTAAAGCTAGTTTTTAGTATTTTGTTACCCTTTGTACTTAAACTGAAACTCACTTTAATGTTTCTATTCTTACGATATAGGGATAATTCTCAAGGGCCATGAATAGCTTTCCATGCCTTTTTATTCATATATCGTCCAATTCTGCATTATTCATCAACCTTCATGCGTAGACATATATCCTCAAGATGGGGCTGCTAAAAGGAAGAACCAGCATTTGTTAGAGACGGCAATCACTCATCTCTTCCGAGTACATGTGCCTAAATTGTTTTGCGGTGATGTTGTGTGCACAACGTGTTTCTTAATTAACTGTACGCCCCTATTTGTTTTCGATGGAAACACTCTTTAAAAGTGTCCATTTTCAAATAAGGAGCTCTTTCCTATCTCGGCTAAAATATTTGGTTTCACATGTTTTGTTAGGGATGTCCGTCCTCACTCTACAGTCTACATGGTTTGGCTCCAAATCATTATTGTATTTTTTATGTTACTCCTGATTCCAAACAAGGCACACATGTTTCTGTCCTATTATAAGTCAGTATCTTGTCTCACTCCTTGCCTCATTCACGAGAATCTATCAATTCCCTCTTTTAAGAGAAATTGTCTTGGAGACGATGATATCCTCATTTATACTATTACTATATGTCTATACTTGGTTTGTGCCATCCCCCACTATACCACCTTTTGCTGTGAATGTTGTCCCTTTCCCTAGGCCTCTAATACACTTGGTCTACTCTAGTCGAAATATATCATCTGATCCCGCATCAGCTCAGGTTACTTATCCTGATCTCATCTCATGGGCTGATAGCTCCATCTTCATCTTCAGATCTAGTTCCCACTACTACTATTGATTTTGGTTTCCCAGTATTAAAGTGTAAAGGTACAGTCTTGTTCTCACCCTGTTCCAGTCGTATATATTTGTATCCTATGGTCATAATGTCATATATCACTTGCCTCCAACTCTTTTATTGCTTTTAATTTTTCTTGTTCCAAAATATGTTAAAGAAGCATTGCCCTGTCCTGGATGATTGCCATGATACAGGAACTGAATACTTTGAATTTTAAGGGTACTTGAAATTTGATAGATTTGCCTGTAGAGAACAGATAGATTGATGTAAGTCGGCCTTTATTGTGATGGTTAATCCAGATGGATTCATTACCCCATTGAAAGTTAACTGATTGCCAAGGTTATCACTTATGCTTAAACTTAGTGTTGAGTATTCTAACACTTTTTGTCCGATGGCCATCCCAAAATTTTCACACTTCTTCAGAGTCTTTGCTCTATCACAACCCAAATTAAAATTTATCCCAAAAAGGAAAGTGTAGCAAACAAAAGAATATGCAAGGAGTATGTAATATCTAATATAATGTACAATACATGAGGACAATTCATGTCCAGCCGGAAACCGCTGTCCGGCCAAGGGCATTCAGGACCTTCCCGGTCGATTTTTTTGATGAATTTTTTTGAACATGTTTTTCATCAAGTCTAATTTATCCATACCAAATTTCACCTAAAAATTCAATCGGGAAGGCAGTCAAACGTGTAATTGAAAAAGACTGCGCTGTTTATGTATATAAAGCGCAGTTATTTTCAAAAAATTATTTGACTGTCTTCCTGATTGAAGTTTTAGTTGCAATTTGGTATGGGTAAACTAGACTTGATGAAGAACATGCTCAAAAAGTTTCATAAAAAAATTCCGCCGGGAAGGTCCCGAAATGCCCTCGGCTGGACAGAGGTTCCCATCAGGCCTGCTGGACAGGAACGGGACTCTTTCATTTTCATTTTCATTTACCCCAGTGCCGCAAAGGCTCCCACCTACGGTGGGGTAAAGGGGGGTCGTATGTACGCAATCTTACCCCTGTGCTAAAGCACAGAGAGATTGTTTCCGGATGACCCATAGTGAAAATCTCGTTCAAAATTGCATGGACTGATTGCTGCTTCATAACAAAGAAGCGCAGACAGTTTAGTGAGTCATTTTGCTTTATTCCATCATAATCTCAAGCCAAAAAATAATGAATCTTTGGCTCCATTGCAAATGACAGGAACGGGACTCTACAATACATTATTTCATCATATTTAAATATTACTATACATGGCATGACATGTCGCGTAGTTGTCGCCTAGGCATGCGCCTATGCGATATGGCAGTCAGCTGGCGCCACACCTTGCCTTGCCGCCGAGACAACCATTGTATATGTACTCCAACTTAAGGGGTTGTGAAACATATGATAAAAGTATATATGGTAGTATATATATCAGTGATTTCAATAATCTCACTGTAGTGGCGCTATAACAGCTTAGCTGAGCAGCACCCGGGCGCTATAACAAGGTAGCCAAGTGGCACCTGAGTGCTACAAGAGCTTTTGTAGCAGAAATAGCGGGAATTACAGCTACTCTATTGAACTTCTGAGTTGTTTGCGCTAAGATTAAGGAACTTTGGTTTTTAAATTTTAAAGGGGTAAAGTAGGCTTTTTAGAATTAAAGAACCCCACTAAAAACCCTCCCATGTACATAAAGTCCATCTCAGCCTTCTACATATCATTCTTAGTAATTTCTTCTCCACTTCTTTGATGACCAGCGTTATGGCTCAAAACTACATACCAAACCAGAAAATTTTGAACGACCAGAGAGTCAGAGACCTTGCTTCTTCAACTACTTTCGACTGCTCTCAGTCAACTATGACTGTTCTAGTAGCTTGTTTACTTTGGAGTGTACTGGATTGTTAAAACTCACAGGAGATAACCTTCATGCTTGGTACTTGGTAGTAGGGCTGAGCATAATCCAGTCCGGACCGGAAAACCGGACTGAACCGGACCAGAAAACCAGACCAAACCGGACCGGCCGGTCCAGATTGGACCCAGACTGGATAGATACCGGTCCGGTCTTCGGTCCAAGGGCTTTACCAATTCCGGTCCAAAACCCAGAATATTCCGGTCCGGACTGGTTAGACCGGAATTAAATTATTATTATATTTATATGTGTGTGTGTATACATATCTTTATTAAAATGGTATACACACACATGCATTAATTAAGTTACCTAAAAAGTACATTAATTAAGTGATACAATACCTTAGACATTAACTCAAATTACATACCTAATATTATCTACATATTTACACTAGTAAAATTTTGATAGCATAACAGTAAAAACATTAGGAGTTAGAATGGTGCATTGCATTTACTTATTTTAACCATAATACATAGCGTGATTAATTGAATTCTTCTTTGTTAAATACGCAAAGCTATCGAGTCAAATCATTCACTAAATTAATCGAGCAAGGAACATTAGTTTCCCGTACTAAAATGGTCATGCATAAAATTTTATAAAGTCAAAATTGAGTCACATATTTTTCATATTTCCACTAGGCATAGTTCATGTGTTCATTTCTACTTATTTGACGTATTATAATGTATATTTATGTTGATTAAAAGAGACATAAAAATGCAAATCATACATATAAAAGAATAAATTAGAAATAATCACATACTACGTATAAAACATCATAAAATGATACTCCGTAATAGAAACAACGAGATAATAAGTAAATTTTTGAACAATCAAAACTACTTTTTTAAGAGATGAAACATTGTAAAAATAATAAATTTAAAAATCCGTCCCAATATCGGTCCGGACCGGAAAAACCGGAATAATCTGGTCCGATCCTGGACCAGAATTATATAGGTTCGGTCTTCAGTCCACTTTTTTTAGATTTCCGGTTCCGGTCCAACCAGTTCCGTTCCGGTCCAACCGGTTCCGTTCCGGTCTGGTTCGGTCTTGGACATGTGCTCAGCCCTACTTGGTTGTAGAATAGTTAGAGTGATTTAATTTGAATGTCATGAAGTTGGAGATTTTGCATTATATTTTCCCATTCCCTTTTTATGGATTTGATCTGTGTATTGTATGTAATTATGTATTCTACATTAAAGTTATCCAAATAGAGGTCATCCCGCTGTCCGCTATACCCGCTATAGCATTTTCAGGGTAGGCTTCTCTGCTCCGTTGTCCAGGATCGGAAAATGACTACACAGGAATACATGCCATTAGTATAGCTTGATTCTAGGAGTATTGTTTCCTATAATGGGTTCATTGTTATGTACTCCCTCCGTCCCGCTAACAATGGGACAAGAAGGAGTGGCACGCAAATCAATAAAAAGTGGTTTATGTGGTTGATATTGAATTGATAAAGTAAGAATAAGATAACAATGATTTAGAGCCACACAAACTTTGCCAAATTTGGTATGGGACAATCTTAGTGGGACGGACCGATAAGGTAAAACGGGACAATCATATCGGGACGGAGGTAGTATATATTAGTGGCTCCTATGTTCATATGAATATATCTTACTTTGGAGTTTGGACAGGTTTAATATATTTCCAAAATCCTGAAATATGTTTTGTTTCACTAGGGTAGTGCTGAGAGGCAAGTTCTTGTCAGGGATTATGAAGCCGGGAAAATGGTTGCTTTCGACCAAACAATTTCAAATTTGAAAGAGGTTTACACTTCTGATGGATATAAAATGTAAGTTGATTTCTATTAATAGTTTGTGTGATTACTCTGTTCTAAAGTAAATATGTGAAATGTGCTGATGCAAATTGCAAAGTGATGGCTTAAATGTAGATATAACATGTGCAAAATGTTGGGTCGTTGTGAGACTGTCTTCGTCTTTTTCTTAAGCAAATGTTCTTTGGGACGATTGTAGATGGATGCTTTTATATGGATATGTGATATTATATAAGTAATCTTTGAGTTTGTACTCACCCTCAAATATGTTTATGCCACATGTTCAATGGTTATGTGTCTTGCACTCTTGCTATACATTCTTCATTTAAAATGTATATATGAAGGCTTTACAGATGAAGAACCTCTACTCAAAGACTACTTTGGCTGTTTAGGAATTCTATCCATTGCATTTAGGTCATTGCAAATTTTGTGTTTGTAGGTTTTCCCGGGGTTCTGTGCAAACAATTCTTCCACCAATGAAGAATGCGAGAAGTGGGCGTCTTTGTGGTTCATTCGACAGTGACATAGAGAGTCTGGAAAAGGATGCATTACATTTCCAAGAACTGAATGAAAACTCTAAGGGTGCGAAGAGGAGACTTGATGAGGAGCTTAGAAATCTTAATGAAAATATGCAGAGCGTCAAGGTGAATTCCATGCGTACTAATTAGTACTTCCTCTATCCCATTATGTCTGACCCTTTTTTCTCATTTGATTCATCCATAGTTGTCATAGCGCATGGCGCAACCCATGACGCACAGGCCATTTTCCATGGCGATGGCGATGGCGCAAATATGGCGTCGCCACGTGACAAAAAACATAATATTCAAAATAGATACTGCAATTCATCAACCCAAGTTTACCCAACCACCAAAACATGATAAAATAGTTCAAAGTACTTCCAAAAAACATAATATTCAAAAAAAAGTTTCTGTCTTGCAAAAATAGTAGTTAGGGTTTATGTTAGTTGTGTTTATTTATTTGTAGTTAGGGTTGTTGTTAGTATTATGAGCTAAAATAGTAAGGTTTTGTTAGTTTTTTTTTTGTTAGGGTTTATGTGTGTGTGTATATATATATATGTATATGTATATATATAAAACTATATATTTATATATATAGCTATATTTTTATAACTATATATATAATTCTATATTGTATATAACTTAGTATTGAAACTCACAATTAATGAAAAAAATTGCAAAAGAAACTCACAATTAATAATTGAAAACAAGGTTTATTAATGAGAATTAAAATTAAAAAACTAATCAAAACAAAATGTGAAGTATATCATAGAAGGTTATTTTAAAATAGAAGTATCACAGTTAAAACGCACACACAAAAACAAGGTTACAACAACAAAATTATAAATACACAACTTAATTAATTACAATTTAAAATAAAATAAAAACTGAAGCCAAAGATCAAGGACCTGGGAACTGGGAAGTCTGCAAGTTCCTCTGCTGCTCTGATTCCGCGAGGGACTGAGGGAGGGCGACTATGTGAGTTCGTCTTAGTTGTTTGCTTCCTACGTGCAACTTTGGGCAACGAATGATCCGTAAGGTAGATTAGTTTGGGCTTAGCTTTTAATTTAAAGCCTGAAACCTTAATTAAATTAGCCCTAATTAAGGCCTAAATCTATTTTATCTGGTTCTGGGCCTGCCACTGCGGTTCGACTTGTGAATAAGTCGAGGATTTCTTCGCCAACATCGAGCCTAGACGACTACTGGACGACGCAAACGCCATGGCGATGGCGCCCAAATGGCGAAGGCGCAGGAATGGCGACGCCATGTGTATACACCTCGCCACAGCCCCTTTTCATAGCGCAGAGGGTTTTTCGCGCCACATGGCGCATGGCGCGCGCGCCATATTGCGCTATCGACTACCATGGATTCATCTCAACATGTTTGTCTCATACACTATTGAGTAATGTAAATGTGGCTGATAACATCCTTACTTTACCATTTCAATAGCAACCATAAATTCCGTGTGTCCTTAATTTACTTTCCTGTTTTCACTTTCCTTTGTCCTGTACTTAGTGGGGCGGTGGTAGCATTTGATTCTACTGTGTCTATCTTCCCATTACACAATAACTTAATCAAATAAATAATGTTGTGCACTTGTGTCTGGGGACAATATTTTGCTCTTCACCTCATACACTTAAAGAAGATCGAATATCATCCTATAGTAATAGTTCTTGTAACGAATATGAATGTTTGGGGATGGATACGTTTAATCACTTTAATAGGCAGTGGCTGTTTCTATCATTCTATAAATAAACAGATGACAATTAACGGGATTTCAATTCTTGTTTATAATTACTAGTAGGGAATAGTTATATATATATATATATATGTTTATTTAATAGTAAGCATGGGCATAATAGGGGTCTTTGGGTGGTTGCGATCGGATAAGTGACTTTTATCTAATAGTTCAACATATCATTGATTCATTTTCATTTACCCCAGTGCCATAAAGGCTCCCACCTACGGTGAGGTAAGGGGAGTCGGATGTACACAGTCTTACCCCTGTACTAAAGCATAGAGAGACTGTTTCCGGATGACCCATAGTGAAAATCCCGTCCAAAATTGCATGGACTGACTGCTGCTTCATAACAAAGAAGCGCAGACAGCTTAGTGAGCATTTTTGCTTTATTCCATCATAATCTCAAGCCAAAAAATAATGAATCTTTTGCTCCATTGCAAATGATGGGAGATAGATGCGAGGTGCATATGTATGTACATTTCATTTCTCCTATGACCATTATACATTGTTGAATGTATAATGGCCATATCAAGTTGATTGTTGAAACATATCAAGTTTCATATTTTTATTGGCTCCCCATTTCTGTTACCTGTTAGATGCCAACCATGTCATCTTAGATACCAACCATGACTGATGATTCTCTGACATAAAAATAGATTGATCACAATATTCCATGAGTGATCTAGTTTTTAGTCTAAATGAGTGATATACTTTTGATACTTGATAAAACTGTTTGCTCCTTTGGTTCATTCAGAGGAGACGTGTTGATGCTGAGCGAGACTTGCGGTCTAAGGAATTCCGTTTGCAAGATGTTAAGAAGTCATGTTCTGCAGAAACTACCACAACGATTACGTCCAGTGATGAGCTTCTTCAAGAACAATTGGTCTTTCCTTGAAAACATTTTATCCTAAACTAGAAATCCACCTTGCTGTTTACTTGCTTTAATTTTGTTATTGTTCTTTTGTTACTTAGACAATATTATTCTGATCTGGTGTTACTTTATTTTGACACTATTGTCTAGAAAATCATTGATGAGATTCAAGATGAGAAAAAGTCTCTGGAGCAAATCCAAGTGAGAATGAATGAAGCAGAAACCAAAAGAAATCATTTTAAAATGTTGCTTGAAAATATGTGTGGTATGCCACAACTTTTAGGTCTCTTTTGATCTCTTTATATCACAACATGCACTATGACTGCTTCAATATTGAAAATGCAGAGTCTGCAAAAGGAGATATTGATGCCTTGGGAAATGCAGAAGAGGAGCTGATGCAGATAGATAAGGATCTAGAAGATGCAAATACGGTCAAACTTATCCTCCATCCACCTTTTTTCTTGCTAAAAGTTTTCCCCAAGCCAGAGTTTCTTTGGAATTTACAAGGTGTTGTTTATTCAGAAGTACAAGCATTATGAAAACCTCATGAACACTAAAGTCTTAACTGAGCTTAAGGAAGTTGAAAAAGAGTATCAGGAACTTGAACATAGCCGTAAGGTATGTTTCTTTTACCATTTTTTTTCAAATAATAGTCAAGCTTTACACTGACATTAATGCAATGATGTTTAGCTGACTTGACTCGGGCTGTTAACGAACCGAGCCGAGCCCGAACACCAAAGGCTTGAGCTCGGTGCGATAGTGTTTTGATAGTGCTCGAGTTCGAGTTCAAAGCTCGGCGAGCTCTATTTATTAGGCTCAAGCTCAGTTCGATATGTGTCCGAAGCTCGATTCGGATACTCGATAGGCTCGGAAAACAGTTCGAACAAAAAAGTTCGATTAGAGCTCGAGTTTGAACACAAGCTCGTTTAATGAAGAAAAAATCCTCTCAATTACTAAACCTATAAAATTCAATACGAATGTCATCACTTCCTTTCCTCTTACGTACAACTCCAAAAACTATCAATTACGTACAACAAAAATTCAAAAAGGCATCACAATATTCCTTTTTGGACAATAATGGACAGCCAATAAGTTGCAATGAATCATTTTAGAAGAAAAAAGGAACAACTAATTAAAGCTCAAGTGTCCAAGCAACATTACTACAACTAAATAAGATCTGTCCAAGCTTTTGATACCTGAGTGTCCATCTGTGTACTCTTTTGCATTTGCTAAGAGTAAATGCTTACATAAACAATACCGTAAATAACCCTTTAAAGGTCATGGGTATAAATAAAAATAAACAGCCAATTTTGATGTTTATATTACAACTAGAGAAGTAAGAGAATCACAATAATAAATAAACACATTTACAAAAACAAACATAGGCAAATGATCCCTAGTGCAGCAGATAAGCATTACAAATTCAGGAGCCAAACTAGTTCATATGTCCAAAAATATTCAAAATCAAAATAGACAAATACAGTAAGCAATATTTCATAGTCCAATCAGTAATTCACAAAATATGAGACTCGTCCACTGCATTAAAACTTCTTGTTTGATCATCTATGATATTGGTAGATCAATTATTATCGGTTCTTTGCACCCCTGCAAAACAGAAACTTGGATTATGAAATGAGCACCATAACTTTTTAATCATAATCATTATCAAGAATAATATTTCAATCACATAAGCCACTCACTTTGCTTTTGTTTTTTACATGAAGATTTCTAAGCCAATCTCCTCCTCAAAGCAGCGCCTCTACTGTCTGAACTGATAGTGATGCACGATATGTGTCAATTACTCTTGTTCCAGTATAAGTGTAGCCTCAGAAGCCACTGTAGTTATCGGAATCACCAAGATATCAGCTTCCATTTTTGAAAGAACATGGTACTTTGATTGGTTTCCTTTCCACCAAGCTAAGATATCAAACAATTCAGTTGATCCTTCTGAGCAAATATAGCAACCATCTTCAAAATACATGTCCAAATCTGTTCTATTTGGCCGGATAGTCTCTACCTCTTTCACATACGCATGCAACTCATCAAAGTCGGATGCTGATATATTCATTCTTGAAGAGGACGGAGAAGAACTAAACTTTCTCTTTCCTAGAGTAGAGCATTTTTCCATGGTCACATACTCATTATATAGCTCAAGCAAAGCACTTTTCACCTTTTATATGTTGAAGTCTACCTCTGATTCACGATATATCTTAGGAAAACAGAAGTCCAAAGCCCTCATTTTCACCCTTGGATCAAGAACAGCAGCGATATACATGAGTAAATTGCACTCTCCCCAATATTTGTCAAACTTTTTCTTCATTTGGTCGACCATATCCTTCACAAATGCACTTTCATCACTTCCACGATTGTCTAAGCTTTGTTTAATCCTACAAACTCCAACCAGAAAAAGGTTGCTCGTTGGGTATTCAGTATTCACTTCCAGATATTATGTTTGTCAGATTAGAGAAAACCACCAAAATATCAAGAATTTTATCTACCTTCTCCCAACCTTCTTTTGATGGACATGGCGTGTGATAGATCAATGATATCATACACATAAAACCAGTGATGTTAATAGCGGCGCTATAGCGCGCTATAGCGGTATTGCGGAGCGGAGGTCAAGGTTGGCGCTACCAGAGTACCTGTAGCGTCGCGTGTGGGTGTAGTGGAATGCGGCCGCGCTATTCCGGTGAAGGCGGGTGCTATATTGGCGCAATTGATCGAATGGAAGTATCTGCGTATTATCTGCGTACTCCGTTTTATTTACTTACTGCTGAGGTAGAAGGGTAATTTTGTCTTTTAAAATAAGATATTATACACTTAACCCTTCTATACGTTCGTAGAAGTGCAAACACATATATCTGCTTTGCGTATCTCATTCTTTCTGCTCTGCGATGACATCTCCTTCAAGAACGACAACCTTTGCACTCCTCTTCGCTTCTTTCCACTGGTAGAATCTGCTGCTTCATCTTCTTGAGTTCTTTCATTCTTCTAATTCTGCTGCAACATCTTTTACAAGAAGATCAACCTTTGCTGCAGTCTTCCTTTCTTCTTCTCATTATTCATCTTGTACAACAAAGTTCTTTATCATCTCGTATGGAGTCTACTGTCATTAATAGCATCTTATGTTTTGCTAATGAAACTAAAGAGTATTTCTAAGTAATTTAGGATTTATGAATGTGATGTTTTCAACCTTCATTGGAATCATACTTTTTGAATTCAAAATGTGTATGTAATGTATTATATGGAGTATATGCTTCCAGTAGTTACTTATCTATTATATTGAAAGTAGTCTAAATAGCGGTCATCCCGCTATCCGCTATACCGCTATAGCGTTTTTAGGGCTCGCCGCCACGCTCCGCTATCCGGGATTGACAACACTGCATAAAACTGTAACAGATCTATGGAGAATTGTAGTAGAAGTAATCGAAAAATGTTTATTGAATGGGAGGGAAATACAGGTCGTATACAAGTTTGGGACTGTTCGAGAAGCCCACTCTCCAAGCCAAAAGCCAACTGAATAACAACCTGCCTTATTTAGCTACTCCCGCTTCTATTTATAGCTAATATTCCCGCATTTATAGAATACTAATTAGTTAACTCATTATTTAACTAACTCACTACCCCTTTGTATTCCTCCTTTCATAGACTTTATTGAAGCATTTAATAGGCTCATCCCTCCTGTCTCTCTCAATACTCTCCCCCTGAAGACTCACCTTGTCCTCAAGGTGAAAGTCTGGGAAATGCTCTTTTATCATCTGCAACAGTTCCCATGAGTCTTCAAAGCTTGGAAGGTTCTTCATAAGGTTTTGAGCCTGAGCTAAGTTCCCCTTCAACTCTTCCAGCATAGCATTTCTTTGTGCAGTCAATCTAGATACTTCTTCCACTGCAGTGAGTGTCACATCCCCTCTGATTACTGCAGGTGGGTCCAATCCAAATAAAGCTTTGTAGGGAGTTTGTTTCAATGAGACATGATAATTTGTATTATACCAAAACTCAGCCCAATGCAGCCATTGACTCCACTGCTTTGGCTTCCTTCCTGTGAGGCATCTTAGGTAAGTCTCCAAACATCTATTGACCACCTCAGTCTGGCCATCAGTCTGAGGGTGATAGGCAGTGCTGTATTTGAGCTGAGTTCCTGCCAGCTTAAATAATTCTGACCAAAAGGAGCTCAAAAAGATACTGTCCCTGTCACTGACAATAGTTCTAGAGAAACCATGCAGTTTGACTACTTCTTTGGTGAATATTTCTGCCACATCCTTTGCGTTAAAGGGATGAGATAAGGCCATGAAGTGAGCAAATTTTGTGAATCTGTCAACCACTACTAATATAGTGTCCTTCCCCTGTGATTTGGGTAATCCTCCAATGAAATCCATACTAATATCTGTCCAGATATTGTTTGGAATAGGCAATGGTTGTAGTAATCCAGCAGGCTTGAGTGCTTGATACTTGTTGGTTTGGCAGATTGAACATTCTTCAACATATTTTTTAATATCATTCCTCATCCCAGACCAGTAAAACAAACTCTCCACCCTCTTCATTGTCCTGAAGTACCCAGAATGTCCGCCTAAGGATGAATCATGATATTCCTTCAATATTTTCAAAATCCTGGGTGAACCCTTTGGCAGTACCAACCTTCTTTTGTAGTATAGCAAACCCTTGATGATCTGAAAGTCCTTATTCTTGTCTGGATATGCTATTACCTTCTGAATCAGTTCCTGACTTTTAGGGTCCTTATTTAATTCTTCTTCTAATCCATCCCATTCTTGGCAATTAACAATGGATATGGACTGCAAGATAGGTTTCCTGGACAGGGCATCTGCAGCTTTATTCTCTACACGTGGCTTATACTTATTAGTGAAATTAAAACCCAGTAATTTGGATGTCCACTTCTGCTGCTCCTCTCCCATGAGCCTTTGTTCTGTAAGGAACTTAAGACTTTTCTGATCAGTATGGAATTCAAAATGCTGGCCAAGTAGGTAAGGCCTCCATTTCTGAATGGCTAAGACAATTGCAAGAAGCTCCCTTTCATAAACTGACCTCTTCTGATTCCTTGGTGATAGCTGCTTGCTCATATATGCTACTGGTCTCCCTTGTTGCATCAGAACTGCCCCCACGCCTGTTCCTGATGCATCAGTTTCTATCACAAACATCTTGTTGAAATCTGGTGTAGCTAACACTGGCAGTGTGGTCATGATTTTCTTTAGTTCCTCAAATGCTTGACCTGCTTCCAGATTCCAAGAAAAACTGTCTTTCTTTAAAAGTTGTGTAAGAGGAAAAGCAATCTTGCTGTAACCTTTTACAAACTTTCTGTAATATCCAGTCAGCCCAAGGAACCCTCTCAACCCTTTTAAATCTTTTGGTTCTGGCCACTGCAACATAGCTTCAATCTTTGTGGGATCAGCTGATACTCCTTGCCCAGATATTATGTGACCCAAATAAACCAACTCAGATTTCCCAAAGGAACATTTCTTTAAGTTTATCACCAACTGATTCTCCTTTAAGGCTGTTAATACACTTCTCAGACGCTCTTGGTGTTCTTCCATTGATTTGCTGTAAATCAGAATGTCATCAAAAAAGACTAGTGCAAACTTCCTTAAGAAGGTCCTCAGTGCCTGATTCATCAAGGCCTGAAATGATAGGATCTGGACAGATCTGTAACAATTTCTCTAACTATTGGACTAAGAACAGACCGATCCATTGTTTATTGCAGTAAGAAAAGCTCACGTAGGAATACAAATGCTGGGACTGTTCGAGAAGCCCACTCTCCTTAACCAAAATGCCAATTCAATAACAACCTGCCTTATTTAGCTACTCCCGCTTCTATTTATAGCTAATACTGCCGCAGATAGAATACTAATTAGTTAACTGATTACTTAACTAACTCACTACCCCTTTTTATCCCTCCTTTGATAGACTTTATTGAAGCATTTAATAGGCTGATCCCTCCTGTCTCTATCAGCGTGTAATTGGGTTTCTTGCTTTGATATATTGGAAATACATCCTTGAACATATATGCATAATGCAGCATATCATATGTTAAGTTCCAACGTGTTTTGCAATCAAGTATAAGTTTTCTGCCAGACACTTGCAACTGTTGGACAACTTTACAGAAAGTGTTCATTCGGGCTTCACTTTGGTTAAGAAAAGAGACACTATCCCTTATATCTTGTATTACAGATTTGATTCTAGACAAACCATCTTGAACAATAAGATTCAAGATATGTGCACAACACCTCACATGAAACAGCTTTCCACCACAAACCAAATTTTTCTTCATCGCAAAGATTTCCCTCAAGTTCTTGATGGCAGTGTCATTTGCTGAAGCGTTGTCTACTGATATAGTATAAGTTTTTTTCTCAATTCCCCAATCTTTCAAACACTTGTACAAAGCATCTGAAATATTATCGCCACTGTGTGGTGGTTGAATATGAACAAAATTCAGCACCCATTTGTTGAGCTTCCATTCAGCAACCAGAAAATGGCCTGTGACTACCATGTAATCAATCTTTTGATTCTTTGATTTCCATAAGTCCGTCGTCAAACTGATCTTTGAAACGTTAGAGAGCATAGATTATACCTTTTTCTTTTCGTGCTCATAAACTTTGATGCAGTCATTTCTTAAAGTAACTCGACTGATTCTTTCATAAAGGATTAGCTACTTTCATCATAAAATTGAACCCTTCTTCTTCGACGATGGAGAATGAATGTTCATGCATCATGACCAGTGACAAATAGCTTCTTTCATTTTTCCATGATCGTACCCCCCCCCCCCCCCCCCCACAATTGCTGGAGCTAGGGAAGGCATACTCAAATTGCTTGCTTGAAAGTTTAGTAGACCCTGCTGCCTCATGTACGCCTTCCTTTGAGAACACGTCTTCATATGTCTACTCAAATGCGTTGTTGTGCCAGTCGTTTGCCAAGACAACTTCACTTTACAGTGACTGCATTCAGCTTTTACCACCACTCCTTTGTCATTCTTTATCTTAGTGAAACATTCGTCCCAAATTTTTAATCATTTTGCTCTTTCTTTGTTCAAATTCAGAGCTGATTCTTCAATTATAGCCTCTTCACCTCCATCATGCCCCGCCTGTGTCTCTTCAGGTATATCTGCTATCTCCTCTACATGTGACTGATCGGTGTTGATAGAGGTATCAACTTCTTCTGCCATGATATAAAATTGAGTTTGACCCTTCACTAAATGGTAGAATGTTGGTGGATGGTGCTTGCATAAATCTGAAACACAAGCAATACATCACATAAATGAATGCAACACAATAAGGTACATGAGTACATCCCTCCTATTATAATAAAAAATGCACAATCATCTCATTAGTTAAAGGTTTCTATATCCTTACAACCATAAAAGAATCATGCATGCATCAGACATTCACATATTTGCTAAAAATGTTATAATTTTGCAGCATTTTAACTATTTTAGCTACCTAGTATGTAGTTCCCCTTTAGTCTTTTTTAGGTACCAAGTATAATAAAGAGCATGTACTCTTTCTAACACTTATCAATAAAGTGCAGTGATGAATTCATACCTCAACTTTACACACCAACCACAGCCAATCAAGCTCCTACTTAATATAGAAAACTTTATAACTAGTTCCAGGTTATTCAATCAAGCTCCTACTTAATATAGACATTTTTATAAGTAGTTCCAGGTATTCAATCACGCTCCCACTTAATATAGGCATTTATATAACTAGCTCCAGGTTATTTAATCAAGATCCTGCATCATGCTTGAAGTGTACTTTTTGTATTTTAGGTAACTGTGCTTGGAGCAAGATTGTTTCTTACCCCACCAAGATAACTTTAATACATAGTTACGCCAAAGTCTACCTGGCTACTTTTAATAAAAGAAAAAACTTAAATAGGACACTTGAATCAATTTCAAAACATCAGGAACACCCATGCCTCTACATAATAGAAATAATAAACACATCTTTGAAAATTTTGCTCATTTCATTTTCCCTTTGTCAATAACGCATCTTATATTGAAATGGACTCAACAATACAGAATCATACTATACAATACTCCGTAGGATAGTATGTTCTTCTTAGTGCAGCCACTGCAGCAGTTGATGCTTAGAAAAATGCAATTCATGACTTTATGCTCTTCTATAATTAAACCCACTCGCCAGTTTTGAATTGACCGTACAGAAATATATATGATTTATACTTTGTATTCAACTAATAAAACACATTGATACATATAAAAATAAAAAAGTAAAGTTTTAATGTAACTGAAGAGAACTAACCCACGAATTGAAGGTATGAAGAGTCGAAGTCTATGAACCAGATTCCGAAGCTTTCACATTTGGTTCCCAACTTCTTTTCGGATCTTCCTATTTACTCTTCAAAGTTCAAATGTAAGAACAAAATATTAGATGGTTGAATGTTATAAAGAGATTGAAGTGTCAAAGTTCGAACTCTGAAATAAGCAGACTTACCCATTCACGATGGGAGAAGATGAAGTTGGAGATTAAGAAACCCAAAATTTTACTATGCATTTTAGGCTTAAGAGACAGATTTTACAATTTTAACTTTTAGACTATTACTTTTGGAGAATTACGACCTGGTCGGGTAAGTATTTAGGATCAGAGTATTTTCATAAGTGACACTCCCTCCGTCCCCCTGTTATTGTCCCATTTCCTATTCACTTGGTCAACACAAATCACTCTTAATCTCTTACTTTATGTATCAAATTTTTATCAAAATTGATTCCGGTTTTTGCGACTTTGTAAATCTTTTAATGTAGTTTCTGAATATGTAATTTTCTATTTCTAAAAATAATTTGAGTGCGGACAGGGATCTGTTTGCTTTATCGTCGGTCAAGCATCGTAAACCGCAATGGGACAATAACAGGGGGACGGAGGGAGTAATAAATAAATAAATAAATAAATAAATAAATATCTGAATTAGTAGATAAGCATGTAAAGTGGACATATTGGTAAAAGTGTAAAACATTATTTATTTATATAAGTGTTCCATAGGCTCGGTAACGTATCAAACCGAATACCGTCATGTTCGAGCTCAGCTCGTTTTTTTCCTGAACTGTAAATTAAGATCGTAATTGGACTCGGAGTTCGTTAAGCTAGGTTTGTTAGGCTCGACAACGAACACAAGCTCAAACTGCTCAATAAATGTTCGGTTCGATAACAGCCCTAGACTTGACTGACCTTGCCAGACCTTTCATTTTATTGCGCCACTACACTTCGTTATTCTTTTTAACCCTTGACTCTAAGGCAATACTCATTGTGATAAAGGTTTTAAAAGGCTAAAATGAGCATCGAGGCATTTTGCTTTAGCTTCACGAGACGTAAGTTTCGAGGTGAACCTGACGCAAGCCTCCCTGTAAATAAAAAATACTAAATTTTACATAGCTTATTATAGTGTGAGGTAATCATATTGGAGTCCTAAATAATAACTAAGTACTGCATAATAATTAACAACAAATATAAATGCATAATAAAGTTGTAATTACGAATGAAGAATTGAAGAATGAAGATAACCAAATTTTCAAGCCAAGTAGTTTAAAGCACGTAAAGTAACCACAAAGAACTTGAAAAGGAACCGGATCTGATCTTGCATCATGAAGAGATGATTAATCTTTTCTTGTTATATAAGTTCTAAATTCATGGCTTGAACAGTGCAGGCCCGTGAATAGGAGACTCCCAGCCACACAGAGAAGAACAAAATAGCTAACTTAACATCAACTTTTCTAACTAGGGACCCGATGATATTGAAATTGCTTAACCAACTCAAAGCTTAGAGAAAACAAAGCCTTTATCAGGCCTGATCTGTGAAATAAAGATTTTAAAGATTCACACTAAACCATTTACTTGGCAAAAATGATGCTTAAGCCTTGACCAACTCGTGAGGCTTATACCTCTATACAAAACAGTAGTCCAGTTTTGATTTGCACTGATGTGCACCTTGAGGCATATGCCTCATGCCTTTTAGACCGTGATTGTGATAAAGTCCCTGCTAGGGTGCTTGAATTTTTACACATGCTGGAAACTTAGATCTCAACTGGAGTACTAGATAATTCTATACTATCAATTAGACAGCTTTAGGGAGTGCATTGTGTTACTTTCCCTTTAGGCCTTCACAACTTATTGGCAAAATTTCAGGAAAGCTACAGAAAAGCCTCTATCATATGTTCTGAGACTGATATTGAATCTCTAGGAGGCTGCAAAGGAAGTACGCCAGAGCAATTAAGTGCACAACTAACAAGGCTAAGTAATAGACTCCAACAGGAGAGTCGAAGGTCTGGATCATAATATTTGTTCACTTTTTTCTTATGATGTCAGTTTAATGGTATGCAGACACAGTTTCATTTTGAAACCTTTCATACAGGCACTCAGAATCTATTGATGATCTGCGAGTTTTGTATGAGAACAAAGAGCGTAAGATATTTAAAAGGCAGCAAACTTATAAAGCACTCCGTGAGAAGCTCTGTGTAAGTTCCACACCCTTATTACTTTAGGTCCATGCTTGGGCTGTGAAAACTTGCACCTCCTTAATTTCACTACCTTTAGTTTTGGTAATGTACATTAGAAGAAGATATATTCAACTGGTATATAAACCAAATCAAACTAAACATTCACTGTACAACCCACTCTACAACAGTAACATAACATGTACAAAGAGGTGCAATATGTAAATAGGCTGCATTGGAAGATTTATCTTTCATATGTAGAAACCAGATAACATTACCACATGCTATCCTGGTCCCACAATTTAGTCTCAAAAACTGGCGCTGAGCTCTCCTTGGACGCTAGACATGTTTCCCTCATATGCCCACCTATTTCCCTATTAATATCAGCTAACCCGATTCATCTTGGACTAGGCGCTAGGCTCCAATCTGCCGCCTAGCGATTTTCACAAAATCACTGTTATTTTCACAAAATTACCTTCTTTCAATTTCAATCACCATTTTTTCTGTTGAGACGTGCTTGTGGCCTCCTTTTATCTTATAATTGTTCTATCATATTTGCTATGTATTAGCTACTGGTCTTATTTACATCTATTTTATAGAAGTTTTCTTATTATTTTATCATTCTGATGTTAGGCATGCCGTAAGGCACTTGATCTAAGATGGAGCAAGTTTCAGAGAAATGCAAGTCTCCTGAAGCGCCAACTAACTTGGCAGTATGCCTTTTACTCTTTATCTTCCCATTTATTTCTCTTTATGTGCCCATTATACCACTTATTCTTTCTGTATCTAAAATTTAAAATGTGCTGCAATTTTGCATACAGTATTTTATCATCATGATTTCCCTACTTTTCTTTTGCTAGATTTAATGGCCACTTGGGAAAGAAAGGGATTAGTGGAAAAATCATAGTTAGTTATGAGAAGAAGACCCTTTCTGTAGAGGTGAGTTGGTTACTAACCATAATATGTATGTACTCATACAATATGCGTGCAGGCTTGTTTGTGTATTTTCTATAACGCTATAACTTAAAATGTTTTAATACTATAAGTAACAAGTGGTGAGTGTTTTGTGTGTGATTGGACTTAAATACTACTTTCTTTGCCCCCATTTTAATATTCCCACTTTTGTTTCTAACCGTTCCTAAATACTTTTCTATTTCCTATTAAAGAAATAATTGTGTGATTTGTATTGATTCTTTTCTTTGAATAAGTCTCAACCTCACACACTCATTTTCTTAAACTCCTTGGGAAGTCAAGTGGGAAGATTAAATAGCGAAAAAGTGAGTTCCTCTGTCTGCTATGAAATATAATTGAGTTTGTCAAGCTTAATTAAAATGCATGTGTCCCACACTCTCAATAATTTTTTGTTTTAAGTAAGCTGTGTATCGGGTGTTTCTGTATCGTTCATATTTACAAGGTATCCAGATCCGTTAAAGTTGTCCACTATGGTTTGAAGTTGTGTATATATGTATGTAGTTCTTGTTATATTATGACGGGTGTACTGGGGTATCAGATGACGTTACATTTGCTGTAGTAACTTATCAACCAAATTTCATCTTTCAACTTTCTTGTATTTCCCTTTTCCTTAACAGGTTACAATGCCTCAAGATGCATCAAGCAGTTCAGTTCACGACACAAGGGGGCTTTCAGGTTTCGTTGTATAGTATACATATGTGCGTGTGTGTAGCATTACTTTTACAAACCGTATGTATACAACCGTGTGCAGTTGCGTAGCTAGAAAAAAATTAGTGTAGGCTGGTACAAGAATTTTTTCTAATTATTTTTTACTTTTACATTTTCCATCATTTGCAATGGAGCCAAAGATTCATTATTTTTTGGCTTGAGATTATGATGGAATAAAGCAAAATGGCTCACTAAACTGTCTGCCCTTCTTTGTTATGAAGCAACTGTCAGTCCATGCAATTTTGGATGGGATTTTCACTATAGGTCATCCGGAAACAGTCTCTCTGTGCTTTAGTACAGGGGTAAGACTGCGTACATCCAACCCCCCCTTACCCCACCGTAGGTGGGAGCCTTTGCGGCACTGGGGTAAATGAAATTTTTTACTTTTACACATTGCCTAGGTGACAAGGCACCCGCCTAGGAGACAATTTGCCGACTAGTTGCACATTGCGTAATATATTATACACACACATAATAATATATAATATTCTGTTTAACTATATCTAATTTCTTACATATTATATAGTATATAATATATTACTAATTAAATTGTATATTACGTAGAATTGAAACCACCAATTAATAATTTTAAACAGGGTTTTTAATGAGAATTAAGTTAAAAAACATCTGTCTCAAATAAGCATTGAAAAATCAAACTACTGAGTTCTCAAAAATTATCAAGGACTAAATCTTCTCTAGGGCCCTCATTGCCCTGATCATCTTTGCGAGCAGTAGGTTATTTTTGGCCATTTTCATCTTCAGCATCTTCAGCATCATTTGGAAAATCCTCTTCTTCATTGTTCATGTGCTCGTCAATCAACCTTTATGAGTTGGATGCACCCTCATGAGTTGATGCACTTACAACTTCATCAACTTGACTATAAAAGATCATCACCGGGATGAACAATATCATTGTTAACCTATTCATTGTTCCATTGGAACTCTTCAGAGAAAGAACAAGCAACTAAAACTCGACCGCTTTCCTGCAAGGCTGCGACTGGAGCCGGTATGGCCTTCAGAAGTTCAGAACTTAGTTCGATGATTGAGTTTAGGAGTGGTAAAGTAAAATCTGAGCTTTATTTAAAGTTCTAATTAAATTAGTTGCCTGAAATTTTGTTTCTAAATACTAAATCTGTTTTTTCTTGGACATGAGTTTAGGACTGCAAAGAAAAATTCGTCATGGTGATGCCCAGATCCTGTTTTCGCCGACGTGACCTGGATTTATAGGTTTTAGAAGTTAATTAGTTGTTATTATCAAGCTGTCGGCCCAAACTCTATGCCCTTCAACCTGGTTGCCAAGTCGCTGTCATAGGTCGTGTCCGCTTGTCTACGTCAGCCTCCATATAGTCTTGCTCGTTGCCGTGTTCTCTGATAGCATGGATCAATTCATGTTAGTTGATCCCAAAATCTTTTGGGAATAAGGCTTGAATGTTGTTGTATATTATTTCATCATATAAAGTATATTATAATATTACACTTGAAGTGACTTGCTGCCTAGTTGTCGCCTAGGCGTCGTGGCTCGCTGCCGTGATAACCATGGTGGTGTGTATGTGTATATGTGTGTGTTCTCATCTGGCATAAAAAAGATAAAAACAATACATTTAAAACTAAAAACATAACAGGATTAAAACATAAGAAAGATAAAGAAGATAGGGATAAAAAAGATGATAAGATATCACTCGTGATTCCTTTAATCTATGTCTGTTTGGGTTTTCCTATCTCTCCTCCCCACCTCTTCTCCACACCTCTCAACTCTTCTAAACAGGTGTATATATGTGTGTGTCATAGATATAATTGTATATATTATAATTTGACTGAGAATAGTGATAGTTGATGCTGCTGAAGAATACTGCAAGTGTAGCCTAAAGCTTCTATAGCCCTCTTGAGCAGGGCCCGATCCTTCACATTGACACAATAACTAGGAAAATAGTGTTGATGAAGCTTTTTTGCTCAGGATGACGTCCATTTTTTGTGCTAGCTAATGTGCTTTTGATGATGTTCTTTCATGTTCTCTTAAGCATCTAATGTGAAACCTGATGAGTTAACACTTCACATCTGTTTTGTGGCTTTTTATGATGAATCAGGGGGGGAACGCTCTTTCTCGACTCTGTGCTTTGCACTTGCTCTTCATGAAATGATTGAATCTCCATTTCGGGCGATGGATGAGTTTGATGTGTTTATGGTAAGATCTTCAAGAATTAGCCGCAAGCTCCCTTTTTATTTGTTTATTCAGATGTCCCATTGTGACATCTTTAAATGCCATGAAAATATCACATGCCAAAACTTCAAATTACGTTGATTTTTGTGTTATATCACATACTTGATATTGTGTTAGGTGATTCCCCAACTCTTGATCGCAATTAGTATTCAGTCCCTACATTCTTAATGACTCGTTCACAGAGAACTATCCAACAAAGTAAAATGACTAAGTTGACCTTCAATTTTTTGGCTGTTATTTTCAGTACACCTGAATTAATAAGGGGTATATATAACGCACGGAAAAGCTGGTGAAGGTAGAGTTTCCTCGTATCGGAAACGTACGCACGTTTCCGAACGTGAGAAACGGCTGAAACATGTGTCGGGGCAGGTTTTTAATTTTGAGAAATTCGGAAGCGCGTTTCCAAAAAAAAAATAGTTTCAAAATTTTTAAACCTCTTCTCTTCAACCTAGTCCTCTTCAGTGCTTCGTACGCTTCAGCATCTTGGTGAGCAGGTCATCGTCTTCAGCAATTTACGGTAACTCTCAGGCTCTTAAATTGTTCTCCTTCTGCGACGGTTGTGTTTCTCATTCCTTCGCTAGTTCGCTCTATCTTTGCTCTTCTCCGCTTCTGGGTCGGTAATTTTTTGGCTAATGGGCTATACGTTTTTTAGCTTGTAAATGTATGCTCCGTAAATTTGTATATAGCCCATAGCCCTATATTTAATTGTGAATATCTGATAGTAGGGGGTAGATTGCAAGATAAGTGCATGACTGATGATGTGTATTCCACTACTATGGAGTAAATGTGTTCTTGGGAGCTTTACTTTAATTAATATAATATTTATAAAATGATCCCTATATTTTGTATATTTACGCGTTTCCTCCATGTTTAGTTTCCTGTTTTTTTGGAAAATGGCGTTTCCGACGTTTCACGTTTCCCCCAGGGATATGGTTCTTAATTTGTAACAATATTCGTGATCACCCTAAACCAACAGTTTAACCTTAACAGATAAATGGAGTAATATTAACATTTAATTTTCCTTAATTTTGAGTGAAATTTACTTAATATTCAGATTTGTAATGGAATAGTTCAATAGAATCTTCTATTGAGATCAAGGTTTTGGAACTACATGTACTACTACATCATCATCATCATCATCATTCCTAGTGCCGCAAAGGCTCTCACCTACGGTGGGGTAAGGGGGTCGGATGTACGCAGTCTTACCCTTGTACTACATGTACATAAATCCTCATATTTTATTACTCTATTAACAATTATAAGTTCATTACTTTTTATCTATGAAGCACAGAAACTCTCGGGAAAGAGTATGTTTCCGTTTCGGAAACTCTTTGAAAACTCTCTAAATAGTTGTATTTTTACTAAAAGATGACGTTTCCTGTTTCCCTGGGCTTGTTATGTTTTCGTGCAACATAGCTTTTATAGGGGAATAAAATGCTGCACGTGAATACATTGTGACTCATGTTCCTCTACTTTTTGCCCAATCTGAAAGGTTTTTGTTCATGAGGCATGTATTATTATCCTAATTGTTAACGTTATCTGGAAAAACACAATCATCAAAGTTTCAAGTTTGACAGATTGGAATTTTGCTATAAATTGTCTATTCTCTATAATATACTTGGAAAAAAAGGTTGTGAAAGATTTTGTTTTTAGGTAACCATAAAAATTGGTAATGTTTTTCAATCCATTGCTTTATCCCATGGTCTGTAGGATGCGGTAAGCAGAAAAATCAGCCTAGATGCTCTTGTTGACTTTGCTTTGGTTCAAGGATCTCAGTGGATTTTCATTACACCTCATGATATCAGGTAATTGAACACTCAAATCTGCACGTTCATATCCTACCATTTCAAACATCTTGTTTTGAAAATATAATGTGTTGATTGATATAGATAAACTGTGTCCCTCGAAACATTTCCTAGTTTTTGACTATCACAGAGCTTCAGAAAATCATTTTTTTCTTTGACTTCCAGAAATGTGTTTTGTTGCTGAGGTAAATATTTCTGTACACTGCATAATTTGACCGTACTGCTGGTGTTAGCTAGCTAGTGTTTGCAACATAATTGGTTATTGTTTGAGGTAGATTGGTAAGATATTTTTATCAAATAAGATAAAAAGATGATAAAATAGGGATCGGTGGAGTATATGCTTATATTTGATTACGACTTAAGTATACCCTGTGGTAATATTTGTTTATACTGCTATTTTATTTTTCAGTATGGTTAAGCAGGATGAGAGGGTAAGAAAGCAGCAAATGGCAGCTCCGCGGTGTTGACCACTCTCCATAACGCTTCACGTTGCTGTAATAATAACTCACTGCTACTTCCATGTTGCGAAGTGCTTCGTTTGGAAATAGCCAATTTTTGACTTAAAGTCTTAGCATCTGCTGCTTGATAACTCGCATTTTGACACATTTTCTTAAAATGACCGCGTAATTGTGGAAACCAAACAAATATATTTAAGATTCTGTTTATATTGATGTGCATCGGATTGAGTTTTTGTTTGTAGTTTGAATTTTTTTGACCTTTAGTCTTGCTGATCCCTCTTTTGGTGTAAACACTTGTGTGGCTTGCCGGTTAAATTCAACACTCAGCAGGTTGAGCAGGACGTGTGTGTGTGTGAGTGTGTGACAGGGAGGGCTAACAAAAAACACTAGATAATGCAGGCAAGCAGGGTTGGAACGTTGGATGGGTTGAACATGGTTTTGAATTAGAAAAACAGTGTAGTTACCGGTCCAAAATGGTCCCGCTTCCTCCAAAATATGATATAACCTGATCAGTGTAGTTTTCTTTTGCAATTAAAAAAACAGGCCCAAAATGGGGTCTAGAACAAGAATCAACCAATTAAGGGCCCCGTTTGGTATGATTGTGACTTGTGAGTTATGTTTTCTGTTTTAAGAAAACAAAAAATTATTTTCAGTTTAGTTACCATTTTTCGGAAACTGTTGATTTTGAAATTCTCACAATTCATACCATAACTCAATAAAAAACTTTCATAAAACCAAAAATATAATTTCATTAAAAAAACCAAAAGTATCATCTCATAAAACACCCAATCATGACATCAAAATGAACTACCCCACATAAAAGTTATGCATAATAATTTTCCCAAAGAGACTTTGTTATTCTGTTTAAGATTCTTCATTTGTTGAAGATGTCTTGGACCAATATTAGTAGCTTCAGGTGATCCACTAGATTCAACTCCACTGTTGGTCTCATCATTTTAAAGTTCTAATATTACATTGCATATTCAACAAGTAATTCATGCATCCATCTTATAAAATTGTGAATCACAGAGCAAGCAAGATAGGAAATCTGAATTACTCCATCCGTTCCAAAATGATAGTCCTGTACTCCTGTATTTTCTTTTTGGAATGTTCCAAAATGATGGTCCTGTTTCCCTTTTTGGAAAGAAAGATGTGGTCCATATCATTTCACTTTATTATATTCAAATCTCAATCATAACTTTTACTTTTTCAATCACTTTATTAAAACTTGTGCCCAAAAGAAATGAGACTATCAAATTGGGACGGAGGATTGGAGGAAGTACAAAACTCCAAAGGAGTGATCAATGACATTAAGTACTGATGAATGCGTATCATTAAATCTCTATAGGGCCTCACGGATTTGGAGTTTGGACATAAACGATACAGTTCTCCATGATAGGGACTATAATAATTAGGCATGATAGTATTACTAGAACCAACCATGCAATTTCCCCGGGGTGGAGGCATAGGAAAATGATTTCTAGATTAGCATTTAGCAACAGTCTCCTCGAATGAACAAAGACATCATATCTTGAGTAGTATCATCATCTGCTAATTTGAGAGTTGAGACCCTTCATATTGAGGTTTAACTTTGAAAAGTGAATTATACTCAATGTTTAACATAATTGTAAGCAAAGTTTCAATCTTTTCATCAGATTTTGAATCCATGAGAGAATCAAAATCTGTGTCCATTAGGTTGTATAACAAAAAAACAAAGTTAAGGTACTTGCAATTCAAATTGAATAAAAAACCTATAACCACGTCAAAATGAACTAGTAACCAATAAATTATACCATAAAAATAAAACGTAACTCAAAATGTCACAAGGAACTCAAATATTAAACACCCTATTTTTTACCCTCTCATCTGACATAGCTAGAAGCCTAGAAACATTACTCTCCGCCTTGCATCATCATGAATAAGTTGGGTTGCTTTAGCATACATTACTTTTTTTAAACCCGGTAGGTAAATCATCAAAATCAGTGGAGTAAATCAGTAAATGTCGGGGAACATTTATCAGATTTTCACATGAATGCAATTTTTGACTTCATGGGTTATTCGAATGTAACTTTTATTCTTTTGGCTGAATAATTTAGAATTGTAAATGGAATTCTAATGTTACAAGAATTATTTTTAGCCGCCAAGTCACATATAATAAAGTTAGACAACATATTATGATTACTGAGTTGTGAAATGATTCACACAACAAAGTATTTATCAATGGTGACCTTCAAAAAAATCAATACAAGATTGAATACCATTCTAAAAAATAAAATGTTTTGATAGTTTTATTTTCTTTTTATACAGAGAATGTGATCATAAACAAAAGTGATTAAATTTTTAAGTGATATGAATTACATTTTCAAAAGATAGGAATTTCAATTTGTGCAAGGATCAAAGAAGGCGTGCAAAGTCAAATTAAATGTACGATCAATAATCCATCATTGAGGCTTGGCCAACGCTTAACGCCTTAACGTACAATCTCACTCAAATTATCATTTTATAAGCTAATCAAATATTTTGGGAAACTACATGTTTTAATATTAACACCAGAAACGAGTGAATTAGCATAAAAGGAAACAATTCCTAATATAAAAATATCTCATTAATGAAAAGTTTCTAAAGTGATAGCTTATTCATCTATGTTATCAAGGTATATATTATGATGGTGTTATGGGACTAGGCCCAAAGCCTAATCGATCCAGACCTGAAGTTAGACCCGTGAGTCCTGCCCACGACCTGGACTAGGGGGCCCAAGTCAGTCCAGGACCATTATCTCACCAAGGGGTCCAACAACCCAGAGCTTGAGCGGGCCCAACTGATCAAGCCCATCAAGGAGCATAAATCCAACCGCCAAGACGGCCTGTCTAGCAGGGCCATGGCCCGCCTACTGGAGGCATGCCTTCCAGCCCAACCAAGAGCCTGCCTCCAGCCTGGCGGAGAGCCTGTCGTCCAGTCCAGCAGGAGGGAGCTCGAACGTCCGGCCAGCCAGCCAGGCTGACCCACCAGCCAGGAATAGTAACGGCGAAGACAATCAATGCGCTATTTATTATGTATTTAATTCTGTATTAATGTTGTAATTAATTAGTCATTATTGTAGTTGGCAGTTACCATTTGTATACGCCTATAAAAGGCAAGTGTAATTCAAATATCAAGGCACACTATTTTTGGCTATCAAACCTCCTTTGCACTTTCCATCTCCGTACTATTTTCCTAATTTTTGTTGGAGCGTCTAACGTAGCTTTCTTAAAAGCCTACAACCGTCCTACTTTGGACCAACATTGGTGCTTTCATTGAGAGTCTTTAATTGTCTCTCACATCACTTGAGTAGGAATCACATAGGAAGATGGTCGGAATCTCGTCTCGACGTGACCATGTCTCAGTCCACGCCACGGAGTCCAGCCGTTCTGGCTGCTAGCGTGCCCCCGGCAATCATGGACAGGGCGGGGGCGGGGCGCCCAAGTGACCTCCGAAACCAGTTGTCAGGCCCCAATGACCTGAGGGCGACGCTCAACCACACCAAGGTGAGTGCTCGGACCGCAGTCGGCAGGGGGAACTTGAGTTCTAAGGGCCTTGGCCCAAGGTTTACAACAGATGGTGTCTGACGGTAACGTGGGTGAGCATGCTCGTCAACAGACACCGGCAGATGTGGAGGTGTCATCCAGGCGACGTGACGAGCGGCGCTCTGGTCCAACCAACACAGGAGGGAAGAAATCTCTCAGTAGCTCAACCGACCCCGTCGGTAGGCTGGGAGGAGCACCCAACAAGGGCGCTCAAGTCAGATGGAAGGAGGCGAGTCCTCTCTGCACTCTCACCTGGCGAGTTGTCGGACTGACTCCCTAGAGAGGCGAAACGTGGGGACTCGAACCCACGTGCGTGAATGACTTGGGGCGCCATTGGACATGACCAGCCCTGCGCTGAGGCTGCCCAGGGAAACCCAACGCCCGCTGGGGTGGAGGATCTACGACAGTGACTGGACGACTTGAGAAGACGAGTCATCGAGGGGAGCCTTAAAAGACCGACCTCCGGATTCCCAAACCTTTCACTCAAGTAGTGATGGATGCACCGTTGCCAAGGGGCTACAAACCTTGCAGTATTGAAGCATACACGGGCACCTCTGACCCTCAGCATCATGTGTCCCGATATCTCTCATACATGATGATGGGATACGAGGATGCCATTCGATGTCGTGGCTTCTCGGCCACCTTGGACAGATCATCTCGTAACTGGTATGACTCTCTGCCTGACTGGAGTATCATGAACTTTCGTGAGTTGGCTCAGCGCTTTCTCTTGAAGTTTGCAAGCTCTCGAGACGTCAAGAAGAACTTCAACCACCTGTTCAGCCTAAAACAGGGGAAGAAGGAATCATCAGATGCATTCTTAACGAGATGGAGGGCTGAGTCGGTCAAGGTTTAGGGCCTTGACAACAGGACCGGGGTGGCCATGCTCACAAACTCCATCCAATCCAGCGAGCTTTACAAATATTTCGTAGAAATCCCCCCACCTTGTAAGAGAAAGCGCTCAATCGTACTGACTGCCAAGCCAAAGCGGAGGACGTCGTGCAAAGGAAGAAAGATGATGAAGAAGGCGCAAAGGAAGAGAAGAAGAAGGAAGTTGGTTCGGGCGCCGAGAAAGCTGCCGGCAAGGCCGGCAGCAAAAACAACAAGTACAAAGGTAATAAGAGCAAAGGCAAGGCGAATGTCCCGAGCAGACCGCTCTTTCCCGTCAAGCAATTGACTCCACTTGCTCACCCGGTCGGGGCCGTTCCCGACTACGCGGAGGAGCAAGGTTTAGTCGACTTTCTGGAGAAGTGTGATGTGGTGATCGCGAAACGCAACCACGATCAATATTGATGATTCCACCGGAGGGCAGGGCATGATACAGATGGATGCATTATTCTTCGACGACAGATTGAAGAACTCATCCAGAAGGGATACCTGGGCCAATTTGTTGGCAAACAAGGAAACATCCCGCGGAAGTAGAAACCTGACGTGGCAGTGGTCCGACCAAGCTACCATGTTAAAGGAGAAACAACTCGCCAAGATCTGGGAGCTCGACGTCCTTTTCAAGGAAGACGATGCCAACCTGGGGGGAACAATGCCCGGAAACACCATCGATGTTCATACATCTTTGGGAGGGAAAAGAGGTGAAACCTCGTGGGAACGGAAGCAATGGGCCCGAGCACTGTACGTCAGGGAGATAACCAGGATACCCGCCAATAAGAGGGTGAAGAGGAATCCCATCTTCTTCACTGAAATAGATTTGCCACTGATGCCTCTGCCGCATAGGGGCGCCTTGGTGATCAAGATCGAAATCAACAACACCATCGTCCACAGAGTCCTAGTTCACAATGGGGGCTCTGTTAACATCATGTACTATGACACCTTCCAAGGTCTCGACCTGGACGAGAATGACTTGATCCCGGTAAGAACCCCACTCTCAGGCTTCACCGGGGACTCCATTGAGTCAGAGGGCAGCATAGTCCTCCCCGTGATGGTAGGCTCCAAGCCCTGCGTATCCAAGTTAAAAGTCTAATTTATCGTTGTACGCCTAACTTATGCGCATAAGATCATCATGGGAAGGTTGTCCCTGGAAGATCTGAGTTGCCAGGGGAGACCAACGGATGGCGAGGAGCTGCTACTTGAAAGCTTGCAAGCAACTCGGTCAGAAGGATTTGAGGGTCCACGCTGAACCCACCTCAAAAGTGGAGGAAATCCAAATTGACCTTGAGAGGCCAGAGCGGAAGGTCAAGATCGGAACCGGCCTCCCGGCCGACTTGAGGGAGAAAATCATCTCGGTCCTTGTCCTCTTCAGCATATTCTTTGCGTGGGGCCGTAGGACATGCTCGATCTCAACCTAAGCATCATTGTCCATCGGCTGACGGTCGACCCATCAACGAAACCTGTCCAGCAGAAGAGAAGACACCTCTTAATCGAGAGGAATGAATTTGTGAAGAAGGAGGTCAACATGCTCCTAAGTATCAAACACATTTGGGAGGTTCTATCCCCAAAGCCGCCAACCTGGAGGATATGTGTTGACTTCACCATTCTCAACAAGGCGTGTCCGGTGGATCCATTCCCATTACCTAACATCGACCAGCTAGTTGATGGGACGACCGAGTGTGAGCTCCTTAGCTTCATGGATGCCTTTTGAGGGTACCACTAGATTTTTATACATGTAGACGACACGGAGAAGACCTTGTTCATTACCCTGGAGGGAATTTTTTGCTTCTTGTCATGGCCTTCGAGCGGAAAAATTATGGGGCAACGTACTCAAGGATGGTGGCCAGAGTATTCCAGAAGGTGCTTGGAAGGGACATGGAGGCATATGTTGATGACATGATCGTCAAGAGGACTTGAAAGAGATCTTTGGGATCATGAAGGCAGTCCGACTGCGCCTGAGCCTGAAGAAGTGTACCTTTGTCGTCCAGGGAGGCAAATTCCTAGGGTACATGGTCACCAGAAGGGGGAATGAGCCAAATCTCGAGAATGTGAGGACAATACTTGACATAGAGCCCCCAAGATCGGTGAAGGAAGTCCAGATTCACTTCGATCGGCTAGCATCCTTCAGGCGCTTCATGTCCAAGTCCACCGAGAAGTCCTTACCCTTCTTTCAGGTCCTAAAGAAAAAGAACGGTTTCATCTCGACTGTTGAGTGCCAGCGAGCCTTTGAGGACTTGTAGAAGTACCTTTCTGAGCCTTTACTCAGCAAGCCAGAGAGGGGGGAGATGTTGATCCTATACCTTGGAGTTTCCCAAGGCGCAAGCAACTCTGTGCTGGTTCGCGAGGAGGAAGGTGTTCAACATAATGTCTACCATGTAAGCAGGACCCTCCAGAATGCTAAGCTCTGGTACACCCCGCTCGAGAAGACGATCTATGCCGCAAAGACGTTGACACACTACTTCCAGGCACATCCGATCAGAATCCTGTCGGACCGACCTCTAGGCGCCGCTATGAGGACGCCTGGCACAACCTGGGTGGTGAAGTGCTTGATGCTCCTCAACCAGTATGAGGTCGACTTCCAACCTCGAACGTCCATCAGAGGCCAAGCTCTTCCTGATTTTATCGTGGAATGCACGACCCGAGAGGTGACGGAGAAGCAACAGGAGATCAATGAGCAGTGGTGGACTCTAGTAACTGATAGGTCGGCCGAAGCAAATGGCTGTGGCGATGGAATCCTCCTCATCTCACCTGATGGACTCTGGTCCTACTATGCCTACCGCTATCTTTTCAAAATCTCCAACAATGAGGTGGAGTGCGAGGCCCTACTGTCCGGACTATGACTAGCAGCCGCAGTGGGAGCAGAATGGATAACGTTGAAATGCAACTCCCGGTTGGTCGTTTCCCATGTCAAAGGTGAGTTCGAAGCAAAAGAAGAAAGAATGACGAGAAATCAAACAAGCAGAGTTGATCTGCGTCCCGAGAAATCAAAACTCAGACGCTAACCTCCTCTCACGGTTATCTCGGGGGCTGCCCGAACACATTTAGAGAATCGCATGGATTTGGGAAATGACGACATCAAGCATAGCCGCTTCACTATCCGTCAGCGTCCTCCCCCGCAACCGGCCACTTGGTGTTGGGTGGACGACCTCGTACGCTACATAGCCGATGGGACGCTGCCCGAAAAAGAAAAGGAAGCAAGGTTAGTCCGGCGATGAGCGACGAGCTACGTTGTCTTGGACGGGAAGCTACACAAGAGGTCTTACAATGGGACCCTTGTAAAGTGATTGCGCCCACATGGGGCGGATATGATCGTCTATGAACTCCATGGGGGCGTGTGCTCCGATCACCAGAGAGCATGCACGAGCTAGGAATGTCATCCTCAAGGGGCAAATCTACTTGTAGAATAGTGGGGGCAAGTACCCCCAATAAAAATTCTAAATTTAAATATATAATTAGGTAATTTAATATGAGAAAATAATTTATTAAAGGAGATTCTGGATTTATGGAAAATCATAAAAACTATAAATTTAATAAATTAATAACATTATCGTAATCTGGTTGAAAACGGAGAGTAAACCTGACTGTAATGTCTCTGACCCGTTTGGACTGCGGAGATTTTCTAAATTTCATTAAGAACATGTGTTGTTAGGTGAGCAGTCTTGTAAACGCAACCAGGTCACGTTGTTCACACAAGATTGTACGTTTCAAATCTCAACCTTATCTAAAATTTGAAATTTTTATATGATAATCTCAACTCGTTTGATAAAATATGCTTTTAAAGAAAGAAATCAATTTTTCCCCAAAAGAATGAAGTTTTTTCATTAAGCTTAGTATTCCATATATCATTTTATTCAAAATTTGGTGAAAATATTTACTCGTATTTTTCAAATCTTAACCAAATGTGAAATTTTTATGCATTAATCTCAGTCGATAAGGGGCGCTTTTAAAGAAGTGTTTTGATTTTTTATAAGAGTGAATATAAAATTTATTTTCACTAGCATATAATACGATATTTAAAATTGTAACTATATAAAATTTTGTAGTTAATATAAAACAATAAAGTTGATTTTTATAATAATATGGAACTAAAAATCGTCATGGATAGATCAAATAAGTAGGTGATATAAAATCAATCAAAAACTATTTGAAAATAAAAATTATTGGATAAAAGGTTATAAAGTCTCTAACATGTCTAGATTGCGTAGATTTTCTAAATTTTATCGACTGAGATTATTGCATAAAAATTTCACATTTGGTTAAGATTTGAAACATACGAGTAAATATTTTCACCAAATTTTGAATAAAATGATATATGGAATACTAAGCTTAATGAAAAAACTTCATTCTTTTGGGGAAAAAATTGATTTCATTCTTTAAAAACATCTTTTATCAAACTAGGTGAGATTATCATATAAAAATATCAAATTTCAGATAAGGTTGAGATTTGAAACGTACAATCTTGAGTGAACAACGTGATCTGGTTGCCTTTACCAGACTGCTCACCTAACACCACATTTTCATAATGAAATCTAGAAAATCTCCGCAGTCCAAACGGGTCAGAGACTTTACAGTCGGGTTTACCCTCAGTTTTCAACCAGATTACGAAAATATTATTAAATTATTAAAATTGTAATTTAATGATTTTTCATAAAACCAGAACCTCCTTTAGTAAATTATTTTCTCATATTAAATTACCTAATTATATATTAAAATTTAGAATTTTTATTGGGGACACTTGCCCCTACTAGTCTACAAGTTGATCTGCCCCTGATTTCTTATGTCAACCATATATTTAGATATTTACATGGCTCACTTGACTTTGGTCTTTTGCTTTCACCATGCATTGTGATCTATTCATAAGTCTGGTTTTGTGATCCATTCATAAGTTTCTTGGATGCACAATTGGGCTATTTAAGGCAATTTCTCATACATATATTACACAAATTAACAACACTCATACAAAAAGTATAATATTAAATTCAAATTATATATCTTCACACGTGAACCCTATTGTAAGAGAAAAACACATTTCTTGAATTACATGCATTCAAGTTATATATATAAAAAATGTAACTTATGATCGCATTTGAATATTTACTATAAAATTTATGTAGTTAAATAAGATAGATGCTATTTAAAAGAATAGCATATATGGATCGGTGGGTTTCCACCTGTGCACCACATGTATAACCTTTCATCCAATTTTTTTAATCAAATAGTTTTTGATTGATTTTATATCACTTACTTGTTTGATCTACCAATGCAGATTTTTAGTTCTATATTATCATAAAAACCAACTTTATTGTTTTATACGGAGTACTACGTATTAACTACATAATGTTAGTTAGTGATAATTTTAAATATCGTATTAGATGCTAGTGAAAATAAATTTTATCAAGTTTAATGAAAACACTCACACATTTGGAAAAAAAAATCAAATCGGTTCTTTAAAAGCACTTTTTATTAGCTCAGGTATAAAAATTTCAAATTTGAGATAAGGTTAAATTTGAAACATACTAGTAAACTTTATCACCATATTTTGAAAAAATGATATAAGGTTTAAAATGTATACTTATTGAAAAAATTTCACTCTTTTGAAAATAATCGATTTTGTTCTTTAAAAACATCTTTTATCACCTCACGTTGTCATCTAAACATTTCAAATTTCAGATAGGTTTAGATTTGCAACATACAAACTCATTTGAATAACGTGACCTAATTGTGTTTACCAAACTACCCACCCAACATCACATCTTATGGATAAAATTTAGAAAATCTCCGGAATCTAGACATGTGAAAGACTTTATAACCTTTTACCCAATAATATTTATGATCAAATAGTTTTTGATTGATTTAATATCACCTACTTATTTGATCTACCCATGGCGATTTTTAGTTCTATATTATTATAAAAAACAACTTTATTATTTTATATTAACTGCAAAATGTTATATAGTTACAATTTTAAATATCGTATTAAGTGCTAGTGAAAATAAATTTTATCAGTATATTTTGAATAAAATGATATATAGAATAAAAATTCACACTTTTATAAAAAATCAAATCTGTTCTTTAAAAGCGCCCTTTATCGACTGAGATTATTGCATAAGAATTTTACATTTGGTTAAGATTTGAAACATACGAGTTAAGTATTTTCACCATATTTGAATAAAATGATATATCAAATACTAAGCTTAATGAAACAACTTCATTTGAATAACTTGACCTAATTGTGTTTACCAAACTACCCACCCAACACCACATCTTATGGATAAAATTTAGAAAATCTACGCAATCTAGACATGTCAGAAACTTTATAACCTTTCATCCAATAATTTTTATTATCAAATATATAGTTTTTGATTGATTTTATATCACCTACTTATTTGATCTATCCTTGGCGATTTTTAGTTCTATATTATTATAAAAATCAACTTTATTGTTTTATATTAACTACAAAATGTTATATAGTTACAATTTTAAATATCGTATTATGTGCTAGTGAAAATAAATTTTATCAGTATATTTTGAATAAAAAGATATATATTTAATAATTTTTATTATCAAATATATAGTTAACTTCATTTACGATGCATTAATTAAAAGTTACAGATTAACCATATATTCACAAATATTTCTGATTTCATTCCGAACTCGTGTAGAATTTGATGCGATAATATCTTGCTCTATTTTGTTCCGTTGAAAGCGTTTAATATCTCATTGGAAAGATCTTACCGAGTTCTAAAACTTGTCTTCAAGAGCTGGTTTCAAAATATCAAGGGATGATTACCTAATTACTAAAATACACTGTATTTACACTAAAAGTGCTCTATTTGCGCTGAAAATGCTAAATCATAGAGATAAGGCTAAGTATTTGTGACACTCATATCTTGTTGTGTGCTTTTCCGTTTAGAGCGTATTATAAGATCTAAACCGATAAAATTCACTCAAGATATAAAATTTTAATTCGGCCTGGTACAGAAGGGCCCAAAGGCCGAACTGTATACCACGGACTGGTGAGAAGGCATTCAACAAAAAGAACGAGTAGAGAGAGTGTCGATACACACATAATACACAAAGGGAAAAGAATGAACTCTCTATTCTTCAGATCTACGGCCAGGGGCCGTGAGACGACTATCATTCACCGACAGTCTGAGGACTTGTAGACTACCAGCACGGCCAGGGGCCGTGAGACGACTATCATTCACCGACAGGCCAAGGGCCTTCAGACTACCAGCACGACCGAAGGTTGTGAGACGATTATCATTCACCGACAGGCCGAGGGCCTGTAGACTACCAGCACGGTCGGGGGCCATGAGACGATCACCACAGCCTTATGCAGCACGATCGGTCCCTCAGCGCCATCGTGTCTAGTTCACGGTCGGGCTCACCCATTCCTTCCAGGATGGGGACCAACGTCTTATGCAGTACGATCGGCCCCTCAGCGCCATCGTATCCCGTTCACGGTTGGCTCCTCCATACCTTCCAGGATGGCATCCACCGTCTTATGTAGCACGATCGGCCCCTCAGCGCCATTGTGTCTAGTTCATGGTCGAGCTCACCCATTCCTTCCAGGATGGGGACCATCATCTTATTTAGTACGATCGGCCCCTCAGCACCATCGTATCTAGTCCACAGTCGGTTACGACCTTGCCCTTCGAGGATGGAGAACCACCGTCTTATGCAGCACGGTCGGCCCCTTGGCGTCATCGTGTCTAGTTCACGGTCAAGCTCACCCATTCCTTCCAGGATGGTGACCACCGTCTTATGCAGTACAATTGACCCCTCAGCGCCACCGTATCCAGTTCGTGGTTGGTTTTGACCATGCCTTCGAGGATGGAGAACCACCATCTTATGCAGCATGATCAGCCCCTCAGCGCCATCGTATCTAGTCCACAGTCGGTTTCAACCATGCCCTTCGAGGATGGAGAACCACCGTCTTATGCATCACGATCGACCCCTCAGCGCCATCGTGTCTAGTTCACGGTCGAACTCACCCATTGCTTCCAGGATGGGGACCACCGTCTTATGTAGTACGATCGGCCCCTCAGCACCATCGTATCCAGTTCGCGGTCGGTTTCGACCATGCCCTTCAAGGATGGAGAACCACTGTCTTATGCAGCACGATCGGCGCATCAGCGCCATCGTGTCTAGTTCACAGTCAGGATCACCTATTCCTTCGAGTATGGGGACCACCGTCTTATGCAGCACGATCGGCCCTCGCGCGCCATCATGTCTAGTTCATGTTTGGGATCACCATTCCTTTTAAGGATGGGACCTGTCACTTTATATCACGCTTGACATACCCTCTTTCTTACATTACACTCATACATTACATGCATTCATACATTCATGCATCATATCTCATACATTCATACATACACACATGCATTGTGTTCGTCTTGTCCATATCTCTCGATGTAGCTTGGTTCGAGCCTCTTAAGGTCCTCGGGTAGAAGGCTCAGGTTGTAGTCATGTACTCCCGACTGATACATTCAGGGGGAGATTGTACGGGGAAGAGCGTTCCTTGCCCGATCCAGTCGGGAGGGGAAGCGCCTTACCGACTGATGGAGTATATGGGCCTGGACCCCAGGACCCACACACTCAGAAGAATAAGAGGCACACCTGTCACCCAGTGAGGCCTCCATCGACCAGATGGCCCCCCATCGGCCAGAAAGATATCAACTCAGAACATCGTCCGGAAGCCAGGAGAACCGGGTGTCCCCGTCGGGCGGGGCTCCGTCGGCCATGGCCGCGTCGGCCACAAAAGGCTCCTAGAACCGAATTTCGTACATAGTTATTTCTACACATCTTGTACTCGCCCCAATAGTGGCCCAATTGTAAATGTCCCTCCCAAGCCCAAGACTTGGGAGCCCAGCCCTAATTTCCTCTATAAATACTCCCCTTGGGGGTAGTTGTAGGGGGTTCACAAATCATTAATACAAAGCAATTATATCACCTCTCTCTCTAGCTCTCACTTCTCTCTAGGAGTTAATACTCCATCACCGATAGATTAGGTTCAGAGGGTAGACACCCACTCATGTAGTAGGATTGCTTGAAGACACAGGTCCAAGGAAGACAAAGGAAGAGCGCGAGCAAGAGTATACTTTCTCAAGCAGATTCGCATGCTCACTACTCAAGAAACTGTGGGACTTGTGTTGAGATATATTAGCTCGGACTACCACTCTTCAGGAGCCCAAGACATTATTTAGCACGGAACCCGATCAGTGAGGCCCGTTTCGGCCATCTGGCCCACCTTGGCCCAAGAGGCCCGTCTAGACCCGTTTGGCCCATTAGAGTGGAATGCCTCCTCCCCTTTCCCCTCCTCCCTCCATATGTAAGGATTTCTTTTTCTTCTCCTCCTGCTCTCTAAGTAGCTAGTTTAATACTTCATCGATGGGGGCTTGTACAATGTAATAGTGTGGAAAGTATTAATAAAAGTACAAAGCCTAATACTCCCGTGGTTTTCTTCCTTTCCCGATTTCCACGTAAAAACAGAGTGTTCATACCAATTTATATCTATATTTACTATATCGTGTTGGATTAAACTCAACAGATTTAAAAATTTCAAATTTCAGATAAAGTTAAATTTGAAACATACTAGTAAACTTTATCACCATATTTTGAAAAGATGATACAAGGATTAAGATGTATACTTATTGAAAAAACTTCACTCTTTTGAAAATAATCTCATTTTGTTCTTTAAAATCATCTTTTATTAGCTCACGTTGCCATCTAAAAATTTCAAATTTCAGATAGTTTGAGATTTGCAACATACAAACTAATTTGAATAATGTGATCTAATTGCGTTTACCAAACTACCCGCCCAACACCACATCTTATGGATAAATAAATTTAGAAAATCTACGCAATCTAGACATGTCAGAGACTTTATTATAATCATTCATCCAATAATTGTTATTATCAAATAGTTTTTGATTGATTTTATATCACCTAGTTATTTGATATATCCATGGCGATTTTTAGTTCTATATTATTATAAAAATCAACTTTATTGTTTTATATTAACTACAAAATGTTATATAGTTACAATTTTAAATATTGTATTATGTGCTAGTGAAAATAAATTTTATCAGTATATTTTGAATAAAAAGATATATAGAATAAAAATTCACTCTTTTATAAAAAATCAAATTCATTCTTTAAAAGCGCCCTTTATATATTGACTGAGATTATCGCATAAGAATTCCAAATTTGGTTAAGATTTGAAACATACGAGTAAGTATTTTCACCATATTTTGAATAAAATGATATATGGAATACTAAGCTTAATATAAAAACTTCATTCTTTAGGAAAAAAACGTTTTCATTCTTTAAAAGCATCTTTTATTAAACCAGGTGAGATTATCATATAAAAATTTCAAATTTCAGATAAGGTTGAGATTTGAAACGTACACCCTTGTGTGAAGAACGTGACATGCAGGTTGCGTTTACCAGACTGCTCACCTAACACCACATCTTCTTAATGAAATTTAGAAAATCTCTGATGTCCAAACGAGTCAGAGACGTTACGGTAAGGTTTACTCTCGGTTTTCAAACAGATTACGAAAATATTATTAACCAGATTACAAAAATATTATTAAATTATTAAACGAGTCAGAGACGTTGCAGTCAGTTTACTCTCGGTTTTCAACCAAATTACGAAAATATTATTAACTAGATTACGAAAATATTATTAAATTATTAAAATTTTAATTTAATGATTTTCCATAAATTCAGAACCTCCTTAGTAAAATAATTTAATGAAAGGTAAAATAATATTTATGTAGTTAAATAAGATAGATGCTATTTAAAAGAATAGCATACATGGATCGGTGGGTGTCCACTGATGCACCACGTTTATAACCTTTCATCCAATTTTTTTAATCAAATAGTTTTTTATTGATTTATATCACTTACTTGTTTAATCTACCAATGCAGATTTTTAGTTTTATAGGGAGTACTACGTATTAACTACATAATGTTAGTTAGTGATAATTTTTATTAACTATTAAATTTTTAAATTTCAGATAAAGTTATAGTTGAAACATACAAGTAAACTTTATCACCATATTTTGAAAAAATTGATATAAGGTTAAGATACATACTTATTGAAAAAACTTCACTCTTTTGAAAATAATCAAAAGAGTTTAGATTTTGTTCTTTAAAAACATCTTTTATCAGCTCACACTACCATCTAAAAATTTCAAATTTCAGATAGGTTTAGATTTGCAACATACAAACTGATTTGAATAACGTGACCTAATTGCATTTACCAAACTACCCACCCAACAACACATCTTATGGATAAAATTTATAAAATCTCCAGAATCTAGACATGTTAAAGACTTTATAACCTTTTATCCAATAATTTTTATTATCAAATAGTTTTTGATTGATTTTATATCACCTACTTATTTGATATACCCATGGCGATTTTTAGTTCTATATTACTTCCTTCGTCCCTTATTTAAGTTCCTAGTTTGACTTCACATATATTAAGGAAACAAATTAATGAGGGGTAAATTTTACTGTAGAGTATGTTGTTCTGACACTGCATGATACCGTTTGGCACTGTTTTGGCACTGTTTTTGCACCATTTAGGCACTGTTTTGGCACTGTTTTGCACTGTTTTGGTGTAAATTTGTTTGCCAAATAAGGAAGTGTGAACTTATTTGAGACATCCAAAAATGAAAGTGAGAACTTAAATAGGGAACGGAGAGAGTATTATAAAAATCAACTTTACTGATTTATATTAACTACAAAATGTTAAATTGTTAGAATTTTAAATATCGTATTATATGCTAGTGAAAAAAAAAATTATTAGTATATTTTGAATAAAATGATAAATAGAATAAAAATTCACTCTTTTGAAAAAAATCAAACTCGTTCTTTAAAAGCACCCTTTATCGACGAAGACTATTGCATATAAATTTCACATTTGGTTAAGATTTGAAACATACGCGTAAATATTTTTACCATATTTTGAATAAAATGATATATGGAATACTAAGCTTAATGAAAAAACTTCATTCTTTTGAAAAAAAAATCGATTTCGTTCTTTAAAAGCATCTTTTATTAAACCAGATGAGATTATCTTATAAAAATTTCAAATTTCAGATAAGGTTGAGATATGAAACGTACAACCTTGTGTGAACGACGTGACCTGGTTGCGTTTACCAGACCGCTCACCTAACACCGCATCTTCTTAATGAAATTTAGAAAATCTACGCAGTCCAAACGAGTCAGAGACGTTACGATCAGGTTTACTCTCGTTTTTCAACCAGATTACAAAAATATTATTAAAAAATTACGAAAATATTATTAAATTATTAAACGAGTCAGAGACGTTGTAGTCAGTTACTCTCGATTTTCAACCAGGTTACGAAAAATATTATTAACCAGATTACGAAAATATTATGAAACTATTAAAATTGTTATTTAATGATTTTCCATAAATTCAGACCCTCCTTTAGTAAAATAATAATATGTTATGTGACTATAATTAAATCGAATGAGAATTTAGGAGATTCTAAGGCTATCACCGATGCAAGAGGGTGAAATCCAAATTTGAGGTTTTCACCCCAAATTGAGCTCCAACCCAAGCCAAAATGAGTATAGCAAGGTCTTATAGTGGGTTGTGGAAACCCTTGGGGTGAGGATATAGACCCCAGATTGACTCCATGGGGTGCGCATAGAAGATAAAAATCCCAAATTTTTTAAAAATGGTATAACTTTTTTATTAATGATTCAATTTTTATAAATAATATATCAAAATTTATAACTTTTTACGATCTTTCATATGACACCAATAATATATATATATATATATAAAGTGAAAATAATTTGATGTTTTATCTGATGAAGATCTTTAGACTCAAAATTATTCTTCAAGTAGATCCAAATTTTAAAAACGATATCTCATGCATAATTTTTTTACATCTTTTGGTTATGTTTTTAAAATATAGGCCTGGAATAACAAAAAAAAATTAAACTCTAAATTTATTTATTTTTACATCGAAATGTTTGACTTTTTAAATTATAATTATTGGTAAAAATAAAATTGTCACATAAATGATGTAAAATAAAAAATGTAAGGATTTATGCATTTAATTATAAAAAAGTATGTGCTGAGTTAATATATTGACGATGTTGGATTGCATGAAAAAACTGAATTGATTAAGTGAATACTTATAAAGTGGTGGGAGATTAATTTATTGACGGGGTGGGTTTCGATTAGTCTAAGAGTATAAATAAAGAATGTGCTCCATTTTCAATACTCATCAACATAACAAAAAAGCAGAGGGTGTTCAGAAATCTATCTTCTAAGTTCTGATCATTGGTATCGGTTGTAGCAGAGCAACAAAAATCTGTGCTCTGTTTGGTTTTGTGATTTCTGTTCCTGATTTTGCGGCCAAAATGTATAAGACCAAGCTGCAAGAATTATGTCATCGGCTGGAGTTGCCACTGCCGGAATATACCGTCTCCCGAAAAGGCCCCGATCACAACGCTAAATTTCAGGCAATAGTCACGGTGAATGGAGTATCCTTTCACTCCACGCCAGACAAGTGTAAAACTATCAAGGAAGCTGAGAATCTGGCTGCTCATTATGCTTTTGAGTTCTTATCGCAGAATCAACCGCCGAAGGCTTATTACACGGAGCCTTCTCCTGCTCCTTCCACCTTAGATCCTGCGTTGACTGAACTTCATTCTCATCCGCCCGCAGATCCTGTCGTTCTTCAGAAAGTCACATGTCAGTTGAAATTTACTTTAATTTTGTTATTATTATTAGGATTATTTATTTATTATTTGGGGAAATTCGTATTATTAATTTATCATCAGGAGTCCGAACTATGGTGTTTTTGACTTTTTTTGGTTGTCTTGTCAATACTGTTGAATATGACATTGGTTTTTTACCCTTTCTGTTTTTTTTTATGCCGTTTTATTTTATTTTTTATTAATAAACAAAAATTTCACTTTCCACGTAATATACGAACACTTTCTTCTTTTACAGCTTCTCATCAGGATCCCCAAATGGTGGGCTCATACCAGACTCACGATCCATCAGGTTACTATGAATATACAATTATACACAGACGGGAGTAAAATTTATTGTGAATTATACAAGTATTGTTTTATTGGTTACAGATCAGAGTAATAATACTATAAATTTCGTGAAACTTTTCTTCCGTTTCAGATCCGTTGGCTGGGCCTCAACCAGTTCTGCCGCCGTCGCATCTGCTTCAGCAGACATTGATGGAAGATCCTTCATATCCGTCCAAAGCCTCTGCAGGTTTTTTAAATTTCATTTGTACTCGATATTCGAATTGAAGAATCACTTTACATGTGCTATTTAGTTTTCATTTCGAATGAGAATAGTTAGGAATGAATCAAATTATGATACACAGTTTCAGCTCTGGTCGATGTCCTCCAACCTCCACGACCCGTGGTTCAACAAATACCAATTCATGATCATTCATTTCAGCTGAAAATCTCGGAAGTTCACTTTGAAAAATATATTTAATAGACTGGTTGAAGATAAACTTTATATGTGCCGTTTTTATTTTACCTTTACTAGATGTGACTCAATTATTCATTGAAAAGCATGTGAGTATGGCAGGGGTGTACAAGGCAAAATTGTTAGAGTTATGTCGGAAGCACAGATGGAAACAGCCTGAGTACGTGACATCGAAGGAAGGTCCTGATCACATGCCTCGATTTACTGCCACTGTGGTTGTCAATGAGGTTGCTTACATCACTCCACACAATCAATGCCGTTCATCGAAAGAAGCAACAAACCTTGCCGCTTGGGTTGCCTTCAACCAATTAGCAAGCCTCGGCTTTTCATCAGCAGGTTATCTTTCATTCATTAATTACATTTTTCACAACAAAACATCCCAAGATGGAGGATAATGGGTTATGTTAATGGTTAACAAATATGTCAAAAGTGATCATCAATTAGACTATGTATTATTTTTGGTGGAAGAATGACTCAACAGGGCAAAAGATATGGGAGATATCAGTTTATAAACATGAAAAATTGAATCCCATGTAGGGACAATACTTCTAATTCCATTTAATAATTGATTCAAAATTGTTAAAGAATTATAAATCTTACTCCATTCATTCAAAAAGTCATGAGAGAGAAAAAAATCCTCAAGTTTAATTTAAATTTATAAGAAATTTAGCGCATAAAGACCATCAAATATATTTTGTACCACAATTTTTATGGGATAATTGAAAAAATCAAATCTGTATCAGGATGTCATTTTTTGTGTGCATGATTATTCAAAGAAGACCACAACCAAGCACCTGGTCTGAATGTAATAAACCCATTGGGTGGTGACTAAGATGGCACTCTAGAGGTCTTTTTTCATTCACCTACCTACCTCCACCCCTTTCTTAAATAGTTTTGAAGTACTTCGTAGGTGTCCTTTGAGGCTTTGAGCTTTGTCTAGGAGGCTTTGGCTCAAGGGTTTTCACAAATAATTTTTCATTTATGACAAACAATCCTGAACCTGATCCACATCTTTTTAGGACACTAATAAATAATAAGTATATAATAAGAGAACCAACTCATCCAAGTGCATGATAAATTAATGATATGAAGAGTTTGCACTTTACACTATAAATGCATTGAATGTGATATCTTCTGTAAATATGGAGTGGTCATTTGCTAGAATACGGATGACTTGCATAGTTGCATAGAGTGGTTAGAGTTCTAGAATTACTAGAAAGTTTACTTCTGGATTCTTAGGTTTAATTGTCAATTACTTGAAGATTTAATTACTGCCTAATTGGCTAATTCACATCTTTCACATTAAATGATTTCAAAAAAAAAGCAAATTTTAGATTATACATGTTCGAATTAAATGCTATCCAAGCTGAACTGTGAATTTCTTGTGACTATCTGTTTTGGGGTTGTATGTAATCTAAGTCTCTTGACACATTTCTTTTTTAAGTGATAGCTCCCTTCCCAGCTAATTGTTGAATTTTTTTCAATGAACTAACCTATTTCAGAAATCAAAACTAAGTGGAGGTTAGAGTTCCAGAATCACTAGAATGTTTACTTCTAGGCTCTTAGATTTACCTAAATCACTTGAACATTTAATTATTACCTAATCCACATCTTTCACATTTAATTATTTTAAAAAAGGAAAAATTTAGAGTATTGATATTTGAATTAAATGCTACTCAAGCTGAATTGTGAGCATATACCTAAGGATTACAAGTTTTGTAGTCTTGACTTCTGACTGATCTGGTATGAGTTGTACATAATCCAATGCATTTCTTTTTCAAGTGAGATCTCTTTACCCAGTTATTTGCTGATACTTTTCAATGAACTAACCTATTTCAGTAATTAGAACTATATCGAGTAGTTAAAGTTGTAGAATCACTCGAGCTTTTACTTCTAGACTTTTAGATTTAACTGTAAAATTATTGAACATTTAAGTAGTACCTAAACCAATTAAATCCACATCTTTCACATTTTTGGAGGGGTAGGGTAATAGTGTTTCATTGCTAAACAAATCCATTCTTTAAAATAATATGACATGGTTTTCGGTATAGTGGTATACACATTAGAGTAAATATATTTGGATTAAAAGATATCTAAGCTGAATTGTGTGTATATACCTAAGTAGTGTAAGTTTTGTAGTTTTGACTTCTGACTGCTCTGGTATGGGCTGTACGTAATCTGACACATGCTGTTTTTTAAGTGAGAGCTCTCTGCCCATCTACTTGTTAATGTTTTTCTCAATGAACTGACCTATTTGAGAAATTATATTTATGATCAGTTGTGAACTGCCAGCTAAACAGGCATGGACGTAAGTAAGTAGTGCCTCCTGCGGCAGGAGTCCTGCCTGAGGCTCTGGTATTACAGTAGTGTCTTATTTATAGTGTTCCCACCTGTGTAGTTGTGTGATATTAATCTTCTGAAACTGCGGTCTGTGTATATAATATCCATGAGCTGTTGAGCACCATCATGGATAATATTGGTTCTAAAACATCTTGGCCCACAAGTTATTTGCTTATTTTGTGAAGAAAATGACCGGTTCTGACTTCTGAACCTATTTATTCCAGCTTGGGGCTTGTTGTTGAACAGCAGTTGTCTATATAGTAATATACTATGTGTCATGGTTATCAATTTTGGAATTATAATCATGTTTATCCTTCTAAACATCTTGGTGTCTTGGAGTCCAAGTTTTATCTACAATAGTATTTTGATAATCATTTGTTGGAACCTTATATGTACACTGTTTGCTGAGGATTTTTTATAGCTTCGTTTTAATATTGCAGATCATATTGATATCAAGGTACATCAAGACAATGAAAGGAGTGCACAACCATCCGATATCAAATCAACATCATTGGCTAGTAGAGAGCCTTCCAACTCTTCAGGTTTGCTTTCCAAACATTTGCAAGCAATTTTTTAGTACCTAGAACTACTTATAGAATGTACAAGTTCTGCTTTGTTTGTTTTTTTTGGTTTCATCGCATTCATTCAAAAACTTTGTGAGGCGTATAACCAAGTGACCATATGCTTAAATGGAGATAAACATTTCCTTGAACTGAGGTTTTGTCACAACTTTTCTTGAATATGAAACTAAAGGTAAAAACATTTATACTTCCTCTCTGTAATATAAAATATTCTCCCTAGGAGTAATAGATTTCCACTGTTTCTCTTTTACTTTCTTAGACATGCAACATGTGTACAAGAACCAGCTACAACAGTATGCTCAGAAGAAAGGAATAGCTCTTCCTGAGTATTCTTGTGAAACCGAAGGACCACCTCATGATCGTCGATTTAGATCAAGGGTGACTTTTGATGGAAAATCATATGAATGTCGACAATTTTTCAATACACTGAAAGAAGCCGAACAAGCAGCGGCAAAGGTTGCAGTTGAGGCGGTATGCCCCGATGAAATTCAAAAGGTATTTTCCTAGCTTATGTATATAAAATAATATTCTCCATGTTATGTTATCTGCTTTAGCTATTGTTTTCACATTTCTGTTATTATATACAGTACTCAGTGCCATTTCAAATGTATCTCAGGGTGGAGGTCTATCCAAGACCCTTTTACAACAGCTTGCACACAAACTTGGGTTTCTTTTTCCGACCTATAAAACAGTTCAGTATGGTCCACCACACGGTGCTACTTTTATATCCTTTGTGCAAATTGGTGAGGAATCATATGAAGGACAATCAGCTAAGACTAAGAAGCAAGCTGAAATGAATGCTGCCGAGATTGCCTACAATACCTTGATCAATTGTAAGATCAGTTTATGTTTCAATTTATGCATCACTGTTTACTTTTTTAATTTTGTTCAGATAGTAGTTACTCTTTGATTCCTATCTTTGGTTCCTAGACTGAGGGTCTTCTCTCAAACATTCAATACTCTTCACTGGCAAAAAACGAAAAAAAAAAAAAACAGAAATACAAGTAGTATGTCAGGCAGGCATACATACATATATTGCATTTGTCAATCAAAGCACTCATGGTTCTTCCTTTCTATGCATAGGTCCAGATAAATGTACAAAGAGGCAGAAAACTTCAATCATACCTGGCACACATATCCCGCATCCGCCATCCACTCATAATTTCTCTTTCTGTCAATAGGTGCAGATGTCATTAGTTCAATGGTGAAGAAAACATCGGCTACACCGCATCCTCTCTCACTCAGCGATCAATGTTTTGTTCCAACACCGCCTGAGCGTTCTGTTGTTTCTGTTTTACCGTTTAATCAAAATAGGAGTTCAACGATGGAATCTAATGTCAAGCAAACTGATGAATTTTTTGTTTCACAGTCCAAGTCCAATTCAAGTTATGCTACTGTTTCTGGTCATGCTCCTGTCTTGCCTTGTAATGTTCAGGATTTACATGATAGCTCATCGTCCAGTCCGTTGACAGTCCAACATTTAAGTAGTTTCATTGAGAAGTTTAGTTCCATTGACAGAGCAACTAGTGCAAGTAACATGGTTTTGGTCTACCCGCGTGGTTCACAAGCAGTACTCCCTGCTCGTGCTTCCATGTTATCATGCAGTGATGACAAATGGGTGGCTGTTCAAGTAGATCTGAATGGTAATTAAGGGAACACTTATTTCTATGATAGCATATTGTGCTCTTTTCCCTGAAAACATTTGTATTCAGCAATGTTGTTTTGTGTCTTTTTATGTATTGAATATTTGTGTGTGTTCACTAAATAGTGTTCATGTTTTTTATATGTAGTTATTGATAGTCTCATATTCATGCTTTGTTTAGGTTACTTAGTAATTTTAGTGTTCATGTTTTGGAAATTTTCTTCTTCACACTATACTTCTTTAAGCTATATTTGGGAATTGAATTTGGAGGGGATGTGAGGGGAATGGAAGGTTTATGATCCTCTTGGCCACTTTGGTTACTAACACAAGTTTGTAGCATTCAAATGAGACCAAGTTTCATTTCCTTCCTCTCCCTTCCAATCCTTTTACATTCTACCCCTCTTTAAGTCTTCCTCTTTACCTCTCAAACTCAAACAAAGTTTAAGAATGTTTTTACTTCGATTGATTTCAGTCTCAAACTTAAACAAATTAGATCAGATTAGGTAGACAAGACTTTGACAATTATAAAACACATATAGATCAAACATCTATCAAGTTAGACTTAAACAGACTTGACATGATTATATCAAACTAAAAAAATCTATTAGAAAAAACACCCTTAAATTACAACTATATCTTACATTTCTTGTATTACATTTTTATGAACTACCATCATACATTTAACTACTCTAGTTTTTTGTGTTTATTTCTTTCTATATAGAGTTTTATTTTGTTTTCATTACACATTTCTACAACTTTTGTCCATATTAAGTTCATGTTTTGACTTATTGGGTCAAATTTTGTTACCTTTAGCCGTCTATTATTAAGTAATAATCTGAGCAATAGGATTATAGTTATTTAAGGGATAATCGCTATATGTAATTTAGAGTAATGTTTCAGAATTAAATCAAAAGCATAAATAAGAAGAATAAATGAGTACTGGTATTATTCTACAAAAGGTAGAAGGTATCAATTTTTGTGGTTCACATTATTTCTTACACAATTTTCTCTCCTTTACACAACTCTCCACCACACAATTTTCAGTTTTTAATTCTCTGTAAAACTCTCCATTTGGAAGATAATTCAAGGACGGTGTACTATATTTTCAGTCTTGTGGAATTGAAGATTAAATAACATTAAGCATAACTTTCTAAATCACAACGTTCAAAAATTATACAAAGTGAATTTCGTTCAAAACTAATAAACAGTTATTACTTGTTTTTGTTATTTATCAATGTAGACAGATACTCCCTTCGTCCCATTAACAACGGTACAAGGAGCGACACACATACCAATAAAAATGAGTTTATGTGATTAATATTGAATTGATAAAGTAAGAATGATTTAAAATCACATAAATTTTACTAAATTTAATATGAGACAATCATAGTGAGACGGGTCGCAAAGGAAAATTGGGACAATCTTAGCAAACGAATGGAGTACATAATTAGGAATATTGTAATTTGTGAAAACTGAAAAGTGACCTTTATTACTTGTGAAAAGTGACCTTTATTGAACATTGTAATTTGTGAAAGGTGACCTTTATTACTTGTTTTTTGTGATTTACAAAATTCCTACATATAATCCCTCACAATTCCAATAACTCTCCTCAAACACATTTGAGGAGAGTTAAGATATTTCTACTTAAATTTATTTCAATTTCAAACCAGACTAGACCAGATCAGACTAGATCAAACCAGATCAGATTTCAACAGTTGTAAATTACACGGAGACCACCAGACTAGAAAATTCTAGACCAATTAAAAACATTCTTACGCTTAGCGCTCTAAATGAAAAGGGCCTTTTAAGTTGTCATCAACATAACTAATTTTACAAGTTGGCCTGTGATAATTCGACATCTTCAATAATTATAATTATAATTATAATTAACAATAATGATAATGAAAATAAAAGCATATACAACATCCCACAACTCATAGAGAGGCATATCTAACCCTATTTGAAGGTTTGGTAACCAACATAACTAGAAATTCTCTATAGTCACCAGGAGGAATACTTTCACAAATAGCATCCTTCAACTCCAAATCATATTTATCCTTGAACACCATTTGAATCTTGTCCAAGTCCACCTCAGACCTGGTTACTATAATTCTAACCAAATCTCCTTTGCCCACTCTTTTCCCTTTTAGACATGCATGCATCACCTGAAGATTAAGCAATGTTTGTTTATAATTTGGCGCCGGTATCATTTTTCGCTTTCAGAAACACTTCAGGAATGAGAGACGAGTCTATGCAGGTGAATAAGAAATGATGCTAACGTTCAAATGTGATTTTAAAATTGTTGTCACAACAGATAAACATAAATATTGGAACATTTTGTTTAGAAACAATATTAAAATAACGTTCAAATTTTGAAAGTTAATGATAGATAACTTGCATAATAATGAGTTTAATAAGAAATACCAATCCTCAAAATAATACTACTTAGGACATAACTAAGAGAGAGAAATGTGGTTACGCCACTAATAGGCAGACTGGGAGACAAATGTGCATGGCCCTCTGGTGCACACGGGTAAAGGCCTACTGCCGTTTTGCTGACTGAGTCACCGTGATTAACCTCCCCACCATCTTGTCGGGTCGGGTGGGGGGGCTTGGGGTTGGGCATCAACCTTTTTGGACGGAGACAAATGTGCATGACGTGCAGCAAAGAACATAGTAGTTAAATATGACTTATTGTAAGGAGGATAACTTTGGTTCATTTTGATGCAAACAATTTCCAATTTTTAAATCCTCTAATTGTGGAGGATGGGTTAGTACTTAGTACCGCTCTCCTACATTTTTTGAAGACACCCACATTACCTACATTATCTATTTGTTATCCCAAAATAATCCAAATTTTCGTGATTTTCAACAATCGCGTTATTATTTTTAAAATAAATCTAAGACGAGTAAACTATAACTTTTCTTGGCCATCATCTCCAAATAATGTGATTTTTAGTGGGTCAGATAACTTTTATTAGCACTTTCTTAAACAATCACTTCATCTAATTATTACAATTATATTCTCACCAAATGATCTCTCTCATTCATCCATGATCTGATCCCAACAGGACATTTCACCTCACCCACTTCATCTACTCATAGTTTATGGACGTGAATGCTCTTATGTAGTTATGTGTGTTTAACAGGCAACACAAAAATGCAAGGCAAGGAGTAAACTGTACAAGGCAGAGTCAAATGCATGTTATAAATCACCTGTGAGAAATATTTGGAGGGACTATATATGCACTTCACTGTAATGATCAATGCATCTTCAAACTCTCCCAATCTTCCATGTTTGAGAGACTGAAACATAATTAAGAAACCAAGCTAAACAAACTATCAAAACTACTATCACTATAAGGTTGTTTACAATCAGATTAAATAAGCAATATTTGTTTCTAAAATCAAGATAAATATATGAAAAATTATGATGTATGATGAGGGAGGATAACATACAATTGTTAAACATTAACTTATGAGCTTCCGGTTTGACTGGTTTGAATATCTTCAGGGTTACCAGATAAGGGTAATATGACTATATGAGTAATGTAGATTACTTCCATGTAGATTTGGTGGGGATACAGTATTTCAAATATTGTATCCCCACCAAATATTTGGTAACCCTGAAGATAATTGGTAGTCATGATAGGGCGCATTTTGTAATGTCACTCAGGGACCCCAATAACATTAGAGGTAATCTGATTACCTTGTGTTTCCTAGGCAATGTAAGGTTAACTTGGTCCTTAAACTATTTCTATTTCGTCTCTAACAACTAAACGATTTATTAAATCTGTTATACATATTAGAATACGATATTAAATTGCGGTGGGTGATCACGATATTAACTATTCCATTCTTACTTTTCGTCAACCAAACAATCTTGATGTTTGGAGTGACTAAGTGACACTTAAATTTTCTTTCATTTTAAGAATGTAGGTAAGTTTGGAAGAGAATGAAGTACTTCTTTGATAGTTAAAAGAATTGGATGAATCCAAACGAAATAAATGAACTGACTCTGGTATAAGTGTGGCCATAAATGTGCTTATAGCAAGAAAATGTGAGCTTCAGTTGTGGAACACTTCTCTTGCTGAAAATCTCCAGCACAACTGCTTCATCAATGGCTCCCCCTGACTTTCCCTCCCCTGTTTGGTACAGCCTCATAGCATCACATTTGGCTGTGTGTTGGCTAACATCACAATCATGTGCTTTGTGTGATGCAGACAAAGCCATCAATATCTACCAACAACAAAAAGACAGAGAATGTTATTATTATATATTAATTAACTATTCAAGTTTACTTTTATATTTAAACTTATTGGTATCTCCCTATTTATTTACTTGCCACATATATTTAGAAATATTTTATTAATTACGACATTTTACTATCTTGATAAGCTTTCCATTTAAAAATGAGGTCTCTTAAAACTTATGGAGAAAATGCGACTAATGTTACTATAAATATATTTCAAGTTCACTACAATGTGAATTTAAGCATACTAAAATTAATATTGAAAAAATTGCACTTTTGGCCCCTCAATTAGTCATCATATTGAAATGTCAGACCCGTATTTCTCAGATTGTAAATATCACCCCCAAATTGACAAATGTGTAGTAAATGTCATACTCGGTGAATGTATTCATAGTCCATAATTGAAGATGGATTATAAATGGCGGGAAAGACATTTATAACACATCTATCAGTTAAGGGGTGACATTTACAATTTCAGAAACGCGGATTTGACATTTCAATATGGTGGCTAATTAAGGGACCAAAAATGTGATTTTCCCATTAATATTATTGTCACCAAAGTATAAATAGTCACACTTTTATTAACTATCTTAATTTTTATCATATATGGGTCATTGTTTCTTTAAAAATGCCTAAACACTACTCTCTATGTTCTAGTTTTTCATCTCCTCTCGTGCTTTTTAGCCTTTCATCTCCTACTTTTTACATCTTTCACAAACTATTCAATGCCCACTTTTTCACTCTTATAAACGATAAAAAACTATAGGTGCATCTAAATAAATAAATAAATAAATAAATAAATAATTACAGTCAGCAAAATGGCAGTAGGCCTTTACCCGTGTGCACCAGAGTGTCATGCACATTTGTCTCCCAGTCTGCCTATTAGTGCCGTAACCACATTTCTCTCTCTTAGTTATATCCTAAGTAGTATTATTTTGAGGATTGGTATTTCTTATTAAACTCATTATTATGCAAGTTATCTATCATTAACTTTCAAAATTTGAACGTTATTTTAATATTGTTTCTAAAAAACTTAACAAAAAGGGAAAGAGAGAAGTAGTATTATTTTGAGGATTGGTATTTCTTATTAAACTCATTATTATGCAAGTTATCTATCATTAACTTTCAAAATTTGAACGTTATTTTAATATTGTTTCTAAAAAACTTAACAAAAAGGGAAAGAGAGGCAAATAATTACAAACGTCCCAAAAAGTAATACGAGACAGTTAATAAAGAACAGAGGCAGTATTAGTATGAGAGTATTTAATAAAAATATATGTTCCTAATCCAAGGCGCCAAACTACGCCTCCATCTGCTCCAAATTACAATTTTGCTTAAATTGTTAAGGCAAAAAATGAGTAAAATAAATTTTAAAAATCTTCTTTGTACCGGTCCACACGACCACACTAATAAACCTACCCTACCCTCTGCCTCCGCCACGGATTCTGATGAGTTTCAATTTCTGGAGCTTTTTGAACTATATAGTGAGTATTTATTTATTTGTTTGTTTATTTATTCCACAGTGAACTAACCTTTTGGAAGGATGGTGAATCAATGCAGGAAATGTCATTATCTAAACGCGTTGTGAATTTTGCTTTATAAGCCCGTTGTATGAGCTGAACGTGACTGGATTTTCGGCAAGTGAAGATTTCAACAAGCGCCCTGAAATTGAAGTCATCCGGCCGGAGCGCCTCCCGGGTCAAGGCGGCGTCGCGCTCGTAGGGGCTGAGCAGGGCCATGGCCAGAGCTTCGCTCGTCGCCGTTTCCGGTAGCTTTTCGCTGCCCGTGATCCGACCGAGGGTCTGGAGAGAATGGACCGGGTCCTCCCCGTACATTTCCTTGTACTTGTGCCTGATTGTCTCGCACTGGACCCGACTCGGGGCATTTAGACCGGAGAGAACTTGAATTAACATGCTGAGCTGGTTGTGAACCAGAGAGTTGCGAATCTGTTCGCAGATGTTTTCATAGCTTCTGGTTGAGAATGCTTCAACGGAAGAAGGAGAGGACGGGTCGGAAGCCATGTCAGGAAAGCTCAAAATAGTCTGTTGGACTTAAGGAAGTGAAGTGATCTTATACATCTTCTTATGCTCCCTATTACTTCCTCCTAAATTATTCTAAGGAGTACTTGGTAAGATAATACTCCAGAAAATTCTTCTCACTTTGACTTTACACGGAAATCAAGAAAGTGAAATAAAGTAAAAATGTGTTATTTTAGTTGTGTAATAAAAAAGTGAAATGAATGTGAACCTCACAAATTGTACAAAAATGATAAGTGAGAATAATTGTGTATTAATGTATTTATAATATGATTCTAAGATTTTAATTTCCTAAATAAGAGTATGACGGTATTTTCAAAATTGATAGTAATTACTCATATTTGAGGAATAAAAACATTACAGTATTATTTTAGATATGACAGTAATTATCATGGTCCATGTGAACAAAGGTATGACACCTTATGGGTACCATAGAATCTACCAATTATCAACGAAAAGTTTCTATTTTTATGTGTGCTTTTATAGTCATCATAAAATTTTGTTTCTCAATTTAGTTTGATTTTGATTTGATATGTTTAAAAGGAAAGCAAAATTAGGTGTTTAGTATTTTAAATGTTCATTTGTTTAGAAATAACTATACAAAATTGATTAGATGATTGTGTGCTTGCATAAATAATTAATGTTTTGGTACAAATAGTTAATGTACATCCCAAACAAATAATATTTGTGCTCAGCTAATCACATATATATAGTTATACAAATCAATATATTTGTCAACAAATATTATTTAATGTTCACATAGTTGTACAAAGTTCACATACAAATGAATGTATGTCAAGTTGTCAACAAATATCATTTAGAAAGCCAATTCAATAATGGTTTATAGTTATGTAAATCAATGTTATTCACATACAATCGTTTTCACTCATTTTTTAAAAGTACTACGTATATACTTAATGTTTTTCCTTTTTCTCAAATAAGAATATATCAAACAATTTTTATTTAATTATGTATCCTATTAAAGCATAACTTTAGTTGGAAAGATGACATTGACATAGGATTATAGGAAGCATCAAGCATCTATACTTACAAACTTTTCAAAGTAAATAAATAAAATAATCGATTGAATTAAAAATCAAAAGCCAGACCAAATGAACGTACTTTACTTTTCTCATTTAACACCCATTTTTGTGACTAAACGGGTCTCGCGGAAGCATTGATGCTCCCTATGTTTCCTTTCCATTTTTACCTTTTGTCTTCTTGTTTGCCATTTCTTTCTAATTCCTTTTACTCCGTCTTTCACCCAAAAGTGTAAAATTATTTTTTGGTCTTGCATCAAATTCTTTACCATACTCAAATTCAATTATTTGAGTTTTATAGAGCTTGAATATACTAGGTAGTCTCTCTCTATATATATATATATTTATATTTGATATATTAATGTAAGTTTAATAATTGCCTGATAAGTGACAGACTAGAACAGATCAGACTAGATAAAACTTCAACCGTTATAAAATATAAAAAGACAAAACATTTATCAAACCAGAACAAATCAATCATAAATAAACCAGACCAAACATGATCGGAAAATTTCAGTCCGGTAAAAAACATCTGGAGATTCATTTTCTTCAAATTAAATGTAGTAAATAACAAAAAGACTCGTACTTATTATTGGTCAAGAGTTACTGAGTAATCCAGTTGGACACATTTTGATTATATGACCACTTGTTTTTATTTTTGAAGGAACACAATGAGTGGTGCCCAAGAACAATTGGTCAACCCGTTGAACACTTGGACCCGTCGAATACGAAATTGAAGAGGAAGCTTCCACTGAGATGAAAGTCAGCAAAATACAAGAGGGAAAATAAGACGACAAAAGTTTTTTTTTTTAATTCAAGGGGTCGGGGAGGGGTACACGCATCTAGAGTAATCAGGTGGTCTGAATCTCACTTCATTGAATTTCAAACCTTTATGTGTCTAGCGGGTTTCGAACTCGAGACTTTCCACTATGCACGGTAATTTCACAACAACTAGGCTCTAATGGATTTTTTGATGGGGCTAAAAAGTAATGTTGAGATGTTTTTAGAGATATTCATTCCTGTTTTTCTTATTCTTTTTTTTAATTTTTAATTCCATCGTTATCTCAACTCTAACAAATATGGGCATGATTTAAATGAACAATGATTTGTACGATCATTCAGAAGTTTTAGTATTTCTAATACCATCATTTAGAAGTTTTAGTATTTCTAGTACGATCATTTAGAAGATTTAGTAATATATAGATACATTTTCCATATTTTTGCTTGGACTAGTCTTGATCCTAGCAAAATAGACTAAATTTGAACAGATCATAACATACTAAACGAGACTTTAACACTTGTAAAAAATCCGGACTAGAACAGATTTTAAGACTTGTAAAATATACATAGATTAAACATTTACTAGATCATAATATATACTTAAACAGATTGGACCAGATCAGATCAAACTATAAAATTTCAATCTAATTGATGATATAGAGAATGAATGACTTGGAAATGAAGTAATAGGCCTCTTTCCAATATTGTTGGTGGTGTCGGCTGAAAGGAGCATGGGCGGTGACTTCGTCCGCAAGAACGACAGTGAAAAAAAATGGAAAAGGAAATGAAAAGATGTAGAGAAATCGAACACAGGATGACAACTAAGCTAGTAAGTGCACACCAAAAACTTTTGTTTCTTATTGAAAGCTTTGATGGTTGTCTACTAGATCCTGACTCTGATTCCTATTAAAAAAAAGAACAGTGAATGTGCTTGGTTGTAGGTTCCTTCATGGTTTAGAAAAGGAGATAAATAATATATTGTCATTTAGAACCAGTTTAATAACATTAAAATTGATTAAAATGACTTAATCTGCAGAAACTGAGTTTTGACTTAAATGGCTAAATTGGTTGAATTTACTGAATTATGAAAAAATTATATTTATGAATAAAATTAAAAATAAAAAAATGTATGAAAAAACATCTAAGATAATCTCCTATAATAACTCCAGTCAATTCAGACGGAAAAATAATTTGAACCTTACTTGTTTAGATTATTCTACAATTAAGCACACAAAATCAAACATTACGTGTTTAGTAAAAGAAATGGCATGCAGGGCTGATAAACCGAAAATATGGGTCACAAATGGGCTCTAAGACTTTTTTGTGACCCTGTTTTTTGGTTTATCAACCTTATTAACCAACAGTTTTATCAAACATGTAACTTTTGATTTCACGTACTAAGTTGTGTAATAATCAAAATAAGTAAAGTTAAAGTTACTTTTCGGGCTGAATTGAGTGAAGTTATTGTAGAGGATCATTTTAATTATTTTTCATATAATTTTTCTTTATTTTATTATTAAAATATATTTTAAATATAGTTTATTCATAATTTAGCAAACTCTTTTAATCCAACGACTTCAGCCAGAATTTCATAAAATTCAGCAAAATCAACTTCAGTGTTCCAAGCGGACTCATTGTAAATCCATTTACCAACTTTGTGTCATGTATATCATAAAAAATCCGAAATAAGACTAAAATAATGTAAATTTTCTCAAATAGGAGTCACATTGTATTATTCTTGAAATTGGACTAATACAGTCCTATTTAGGTTTTTATAGTTTTGTTCTTTTAAAAGAACTACACAAATCATATTTTAGAGTTTTTCCCGAATTAATGCGATTTAATTAAGTATTTAACGAAATAATGTTGGATTAAAAGTATTTACCTGTTGGGCTTAACCCGGGTTGGGCAAAGTCGTTGAACCGTTTGGCGACTTATAAGTCGTCAAACGGTTTGGCAACTTTGCCCTTCCCAAAACACACCCAAAAGCTTTGTTTCAGACCGGCGCCAGTCAGGGGCCAACCAGGGCCGGTCAGGCACCCCCGGGGGCGAAAAATTTCGTTTTCCATCTTAAATCGATCCCGATTGTCACACTTCACTGTTTGGCGACTTACGGAACACACATGTTCAGAAACAGATTACATACAAAACACAAATTGGTAAAAATGATACACATCGACACGGCTGCTCAGAAACACAATATAAAAACACGGTATAGTCATCCAATATGCATAACCAAACACATCAACATATCATAAACAAATGAAAAAGTACTAATAACACAATATCCATTATTTTGGAGGTGGAAATACATAAAAAAGTAAAGTGTTTCTACAACATTTGGTGTACATGAGTAAGTCCAATAATAGAGACAGACTACAAGTTTTCATGGTATTCTTGATCGTCTTGGTCATGGAGATGTGGTTATTGACGCATACGCCTACGCCGCTGTCGTAGTTGGAGAACAACTCTGTCACGCTGAGTCTGAGATGTAGAACCCACCGCTGCTGGTGGTGATGATGTCGATGCCATATAATCCTATAAGAGGGGGTCATATGTATAAGATGGACATAGTCCACTTGCTCCAACACATCTGAACACAAGGAAGCAATGCCCGTCATAACCTGATCGTACGTGTCCACGTCATGCGTATCATTCGCTGTGACAGTCGCTCGCTCATGTATACGCCGTAAAGCCCGTGTTTGAAATGTGAAACATGAATTATAATTATTTTGAAATAAATAAAAATCTTAAATAAAGAACATGAAATACTTTAGAATTTAGTAGCACACTCATTGTCAAGTGTAAAGCCATGGAACTAGGCTGGTAATGGTGAGCAGGGAGTCTGAAAGAAGGAGAGACAAACAACCGCGTGATGTTGTAATACCATCTCATGTAGTCTTAAGAAATAGATGGGAGTAATGTAGGCTGCCCAGTCACAGCAAGCTCCGCTCGCCTCTCCCATATAGTCACGTATCTGACATGTCTGAGCGACCAATCCTTTGTAGGCTTCCCACGCCTATCCAGTTTATGGAGATCTACACATGTGTCGACAGCTACTGGAATGACCTGCTCATAGCCAAACTGCCTCAGTACACGATCTGGCAAATGAAGCTCAACAATGTCAAACATATCAACGGGACACATGCTCGCCATATATCATAGTGCTCTCGTCCTGTCGGGGCCAACTCCTCTAACATCTGGGTTGTATATGACATCCATGTAATCTGTTTGAAAAGGCAATAAAATTAGTCTTACTGATTTTCATATGATAGCTAATGTTATATTATGTACACTAAATCTGATCATCAGACATGAGATCAAATGCATCCCTATAGAAATCGAGTCCAGTGGCTAATGATGTGCGACAAAAATCAGCAAATAACCATCTAACCATTCATGTAGTATATATTAATATAAATATAATTAATATATTTATTCTGAACATACAATAACATAAATATAATCTTCTAAAACATACTGACGCCCCAGAGGGTCCTCGCCCCATTGATGATGTGGTCCAAGGAGACGTGGAAGTTGGTCATGAAGTGGGAGTCCATCCAGCCCATGGTAACAAACTGGATTTCTAAAAGATTGTTTCCACTTAAGACTATATCATCAACATATACAAGTAGTATTGTGATGAGGTTTTCTTGAAGTTTGATGAAAATAGAATGATCCGTTGGACTTTGTTGATATCCCAAGGGATGTTTCCCGTTTACAAACAAGCCAAGCATGCGGTATTTGAAGACCTCGAGGAGGTGTCATGTAGACATCTCCAATCAAATCACCATATAGGAATGCATTGTCTACATTTAGTTGATGTAGAAACCAATCGTTTGTAGAGGCTGAAACAAGTAAAAACTTCACAGTGGTGAGTTTCGCAGCTGTAGAGAATGTTTCAAAGCATTTAAGTCCTTCACTAGTGCAAAATATACATTCTATAACTAGATTTTAATATGGGTTCAGTCAAGACCGTTATAATATGTAGGCACGGGGTCATCTTTATAAATAAAGAAAATTCGAGTAAGTTAGGCGGGTGAGTATTATAAATATAAAAATGTTTTTTATAACAGTTATAAATACAACCGACATAGTAAACTGAAACGGAGTCTTTTTTATAATTTCCGCAAACTTAATTTCAAAATGGGGGCTCCATTATAATTTTCAAAAAATGATGTTCTATGTGTTAGAAAAATGATATTAAAAATTGCGAGTTTAACCAGATAAAAATCCCGAGTTTAAACAAATCACCAGACAAACCGCCAAATGCAAGAAAAGAAAATAATAATAATAATTAGAATAAATTAAAATAAATAAAGATAAAAGATAAGAAAACTTATCATAGGATCGCCCTTAAAACGGACTAGCCTTGAAGAAAGATAGCCCCCGTATCCCGATAGCTATTCGGACGGGTCTGGCTAGCTCGCTCCCAGGATAATCCTACCATGTTTCAGGCTTGTAGCTACCTTGACTGAAACCTTCGACCGTTGCCAAATTTGCCAATTGATAGAGTTAACTCAATGGAAGAACTAGAGACAAAGATGATCTCCCAGAAGAAAAGCAAAGTTACTTAAGAAGAGAATATAGATGCTATTTTATTTCCTTTGTGCGTACAAAATCAAAGAGGAAGTTTTTTTTTGGAGTATTTAAACTTCTGCTTTCTTACGTTTTTGAAAGTAAAAACATGAGAGCATGCAATATGGTCTCTTTATTTATTTGAGTAAAGAAGCAGTCAGGGGGTAGTTTTGAAACGGAAATCAAATTAAATATTGAGAACTAATAGGCAAAAACTGATCCACATTAAGGATCTCATCAATAGCATTAAGGATAATTATTTGAATTTGAATTCAATTTCACAATCCAATCAGCTATTACATTGTTCAACTAATTAGAGAGTCTCTAGACCTTAGACGTTAATTCCGTCACTTATAATTCCTCCGATCAGGTGTACATATAAGTGAAAAATTAAAACGTCACATTATCTTGTATGATACTTGAACAATGTTCCTTATCACATTATTATTATAAATAATAATCATATGAGACTATTTATCCTCTAATACAGAACAAATAAATTCATTGTCTTAATACATCACTTTACAATCTTTACAACTATGGATTCTAACTTTAAATCCAAATATGTAAATTATTCTTTGATGTATTATCAGCTTCCTCTCCATATTTAACACATTTATATCTTAGGACACAATAATGCGACCCAAACAATAATATTTATATTATCATATTTCCAACAATCCCCCACAAATCCATAGTTGTAGACTCAACTCTAATACACATAGTGTGCTTTCGAATATGGTACCTTCCGGTTTGAACCAACTTCTAATCTCTTACCCCTAACCCCCACAGGAACAGAGTGAACAGAGTTCTTGAACTCGAACCTTGGTTGTGGTGGCGTAGGATAAAAGCAACACACTAAAGGCAATGACAACGATCTATAGGGGTGACGCTTTTACGGCCATGCGTCCTTATCCTGTCTCAAGAATGTCATCGAGAATTAACCCTTATTCTCTTATTGCGGCCACACAATAACATTCTCATAGTTGGGCATCTCCAAGAGTGCATTGCTAACACTCTGCTGTTAAAGCTTGATCCCATTCAGAGTCTTAAACTCTTACTAACTTAGCAACTTCAGCATCTCTAAGGCTTATCAAGGAATATAACTCATAAAATTATTTTTAATGAGATGCACAATTCACTCTACAGTTTGTTTATACCACATTGAACCTACTTCATGGGATCTCCACTCAGATAGGTTGGGTTGCCACCGTAGATGAATAATTATTGGGTTTCAGTCCCATTCCTAACCTTGATTTTATCACTTGATTTAAATCAAGTCCTTTTGTTAAAGGGTCTGCTGTATTATCTTTGGATCCAACAAAATCAACAGCAAACACTCCCTGAGACACAAATTTCCTTATAGTTTTTAATCTAACTTGAATGTGTCTCCTAGTCTTTTGATTATACTTGGTACTCCTAATTTTTGCAATTGTACTCATACTATCACAATGCAAACAAATAGGTGGAATTGGTTTGCTGAATATAGGTAACTCGGACATTAGTCCCATAAACCATTCAACCATAATTCCTGTAGTATCCAACGCACATAATTCAGTCTCAAAAGTAGACCGAGAAAGTACAGTTTGTTTAGTGGACTTCCAGGCAACAGCGCCACCACCAAATGTAAACACATAGCCAGTACACCCATAACTCCCAGAGTTCTTAACTATCCAGCTTGCATCACTATATCCTTCAAGATCAGGAGGATATTTACCATAATGCAAACACAAGGAAATATTTCCTTTCAAGTATCTAAATACTCTATTTAAGGCCTCCCAATGAGTTCTGTTTGGACAACAAGTGTACCGACTCAGTTTAGACACTGAAAATGCAATATCAGGTCTAGTACAGTTAGCTAAGTAACCCAAGCTACCAATCATCTGAGAATATCTTAATTGAGACACAGGAACACCACTTTCATTTTTATACAAAGCTACTGAAGGATCATAAGGTGTTTTAGCAATTCTACTATTTTTAAATCCGAATTTCTCAATTAATTTTTCAATATAATGTGACTGAGAAATAGAAATGCCTTCAGTTGATCTAATCAACTTTAGTCCAAGAATTACTTCAGCCACCCCCATATCCTTCATTTCAAATTTAGTTTTAAAAAATGACTTAGTCTCAAAAATAATATTATCATTAGTGCCAAATAATAATATATCATCAACATATAGGCATAAAATAATACTTACATCACCTTTACATTTATAATAAACACTTTGATCAGCATCTATAAGAGTAAATCCAAACGAAAAAATTATTTTATCAAATTTTTCATTCCATTGCTTAGGGGCTTGCTTAAGTCCATATAAAGACTTAACTAATTTACAAACTTTTGTCTCATTGCCTTTTGCCACAAATCCCTCAGGCTGATCCATATAAATTTCTTCTTCAAGGTCACCATGAAGAAAGGCTGTCTTAACATCCATTTGATGAATTTTAAGATCATATACGGAGGCCAATGCTATGAGCATTCTTATCGTGGTCATTCTTGCAACACGAGCATATGTATCGAAAAAGTCAATACCTTCTTTTTGTTTATAACCCTTAGCAACTAATCTGGCCTTATATTTGTCAATGGTTCCATCTGGTTTTAACTTCTTTTTAAAAATCCATTTACATCCAATAGTGGTACAACCAGGAGGAAGTTCAACGACCTCCCATGTTCCATTTTGAACAATAGAGTCCATTTCACTTTTAATGACATCCTTCCAATAAATGGCCTCGGATGTGGCCATTGCATCTCTAAAGGAAATTGGATCACCCTCAATATTGTAAGTGATAAAGTCACTTCCAAAATCCTTAGTGATCCTAGCTCGTTTGCTCCGTCTTGGCTCATCTAGATCATTTGATTCAAAATCAATATGACTAGAATTACTAGATTCCACCCCCACATTTGTCATCTTTTCCACTTGATCAGGAATTGAATTAAATGTGGTTTCTTGATTTTTAAAAGAAGTATTTTGGGGCACACCCGTTTTCATTGGAAAAACATCTTCAAAGAAAGCAGCATCACGAAGTTCTACAATAGTATTGACATCTATGCCAGAAATATCAGATTTAATAACCAAAAATCTCAATGCATAAGAATGTTCAACATAACCAATAAAAATAGCATCAACAGTTTTAGGCCCAAGTTTCTTTCTTTTGTGTTCAGGGACTAAAACTTTTGCAAGACAGCCCCACACTTTAAAATATTTCAAACTTGGTTTTCGCCCCGTCAAGAGTTCAAATGGACACTTATCTTTATGTTTCATGGGAATTCTATTCAGAATATGGCATGCAGTATTCAAGGCTTCCCCCCACATAAACTTGGGTAATCCAGAATTCTCTAATAAACTGTTAATCATATCTTTAAAAGTTCTATTTTTCCGTTCAGCTACTCCATTTGATTGTGGTGAATAAGGAGGTGTTTCTTCATGTACTATACCATATTTTTGGCATTCTAGTACAACTAAATTAGAAGTATATTCTCCTCCCCTATCAGATCTTAACCTTTTAATTTTCTTGCCAGTTTGATTCTCTATTTCATTCTTAAAAATTAAGAATTTTCCAAGAGCTTCATCTTTACCCTTAAGTAGATACACATAGCAATATTTAGAATAATCATCAATAAAAGTGATAAAGTATTTCTTTTGGTCACGAGTAAGCACTCCATTAAACTCACAAATGTCGGTATGAATTGAATCAAGTAATTCTGAATTTCTATCAATTGAATGATAAGGTTTTCTGACTTGTTTAGTTGTAGCACATACCATACATTTCTTAGTTTTATCAATAGAGTGTTTAGGGATTAAATTTAAATTCATCATTCTTTTTACAGAATCTAAATTAACGTGACCCAAACGACAATGCCATAAACAAGAAGAATCACAATTCTCAGATATATAATTTAATTCCAAATGATCAACCACAATCTTAAAAAGTCCATCTGACAAGTAACCCTTGCCAATAAAAAGTCCACCAAATAAAATTACAACTTTATTTAATTTAAAAGACAATTCATAACCCTCCCTAACTAGAATGGAACCACTAACAATGTTCCTTCTAATTTCGGGAACGTGATTCACTCTATGCAAAGTAAGAATTTTTCCCGAAGGGAATTTTATTTCTACTTTTCCAACTCCATGCACACTAGCAGCACTTGTGTTTCCCATCATCATTGTTCTTCCAACCGCAGGCTGATAAGAAACAAAGAGCGATTTATCAGCACATACATGCACATTCGCTCCTGTATCTATTAGTCACTCATTGGAATTATAAATAGTGAAAACTTGAGGGTTAAAAGAAACATACCCATCGGAACTAGTTCCTCCGGTCACCATGTTGACTTGAGGTCCACCAGATTGAGCCTTAGCCTTTTTATTTGGGCACAATTTGGCCCAATGCCCCATCTGTCCACAGTTCCAGCATGGACGGTTTGCTTTTGGTTTCTTTGCAATTTTTAATTTGGCCTTTATTGGTTTAAAAGATGATGGTTGCTTATTTTTAGAGTTATGTGCTTGCTTCCCCCCAGTTATAACATGAGCCTTCGGTTGAAATTCAACAGGCGCAATATAACCCGCTTTCTTATGTTCCTTCTCAACAGTAATGGAATGCATCAAAGATTTCCAAGTGATCTTTTTCATTTTATGTTTTAAAGTCATACCAAAATCTTCCCATGATTTGGGAAATTTTTCTATGACCGCCATCACTTTAAATTTTTTAGGCAATTCCATGTCTGCTTCACGAAGAGAATGTAAGATAAGCTCAAATTCTTGTGTCTGTTCTAAAACTGATTTTCCCTCTTTCATGTCAAATCGTAGGAATTTAGAAACAATATATTTTTCAAGACCGTGGTCATCAGTATTATATTTTCTATCCAACTCATCCCAAAGGTCCTTAGCCGTGCCGTGGAGGGTGTAATAGACATCAAATAATATGTTGGAGAGACCCAACAAAATCATGCCTTTTGCAATTTCATCCCTCTCACGCCATGAAGCTTGGCGTTCAAGACTTTTGGGATCCGATTCAACAACGGGGGGACACACCGTCATAATCACTGAAAGCAAGCCCTTGGTGATTAACCAAATTTTCATGCGTTGTTGCCAACGCTTGAAAAAATGCCCAGAAAATTTTTCAGGCATACCGGTTAAATCCACCCTGTGCGAGCCCGTAGCAATATATTCAGGTGTGCCTTGTGAATTAGTGGCAGACATAGTATTATCATTTTCAGGGGAACCAAAAACATTCTCTAAACCAACAGTTTCATTGTTGACAACATTTTCCAAGTTTGCCATTTTTGGATTTTCCAAAACTCGAGAAATATTATCTTTCTTCAAGATTGTTAGAAAAATGATATTAAAAATTGCGAGTTTAACCAGATAAAAATCCCAAGTTTAAACAAATCACCAGACAAACCGCCAAATGCAAGAAAAGAAAATAATAATAATAATTAGAATAAATTAAAATAAATAAAGATAAAAGATAAGAAAACTTATCGTAGGATCGCCCTTAAAACGGACTAGCCTTGAAGAAAGATAGCCCCCGTATCCCGATAGCTATTCGGACGGGTCTGGCTAGCTCGCTCCCAGGATAATCCTACCACGTTTCAGGCTTGTAGCTACCTTGACTGAAACCTTCGACCGTTGCCAAATTTGCCAATTGATAGAGTTAACTCAATGGAAGAACTAGAGACAAAGATGATCTCCCAGAAGAAAAGCAAAGTTACGTAAGAAGAGAATATAGCTGCTATTTTATTTCCTTTGTGCGTACAAAATTAAAGAGGGAGTTTTTTTTTTGCAGTATTTAAACTTCTGCTTTCTTACGTTTTTGAAAGTAAAAACATGAGAGCATGCAATATGGTCTCTTTATTTATTTGAGTAAAGAAGCAGTCAGGGGGTAGTTTTGAAACGGAAATCAAATTAAATATTGAGAACTAATAGGCAAAAACTGATCCACATTAAGGATCTCATCAATAGCATTAAGGATAATTATTTGAATTTGAATTCAATTTCACAATCCAATCAGCTATTACATTGTTCAACTAATTAGAGAGTCTCTAGACCTTAGACGTTAATTCCGTCACTTATAATTCCTCCGATCAGGTGTACATATAAGTGAAAAATTAAAACGTCACATTATCTTGTATGATACTTGAACAATGTTCCTTATCACATTATTATTATAAATAATAATCATATGAGACTGTTTATCCTCTAATACAGAACAAATAAATTCATTGTCTTAATACATCACTTTACAATCTTTACAACTATGGATTCTAACTTTAAATCCAAATATGTAAATTATTCTTTGATGTATTATCAGCCTCCTCTCCATATTTAACACATTTATATCTTAGGACACAATAATGCGACCCAAACAATAATATTTATATTATCATATTTCCAACACTATGTCGGTTCATTTTTTACCCTTACAGAAAGTGGTGATTAATTATTAAATTCCAAACTAGGGCAAACTTATACAATCTGCCAACATAACCCCTCCCTCTGCCTAAGCGACGAAGCGATCCAGCTGCTTCTCTCGGCAACTTCCACGAAGGCAAGGGCCGCTACTTCTCCAGGTTAGCAGAAGAAGACGACGACGTCGCTGCTACTCCTGGCGACATCTACGAATACGACGACCGTTTCTGCTCTAGGTTAATCGACGAAGACGATGCCGCCATCGCTCCCGGTGACTTTGGCCAAGATGGCGACCGCTGCAGTCCAGTTTAACTCTCTAGTTCTGTTTCCTTGTTTTGCAGGTTCGTTTGCTTATTTTAGCAGCTTATGGGAGTATCTATTTATTTATTGGTGATTATCATCTTCTTAGATTTTTAAACTGTTTTTCAAACTTAATCGGAAATTTTCATTTTTATTTGCTTGATTTGTATTTTTGCTCGATTTTTTCTTAATAAGTTCGTCTCTGTATGACCAACTTTATGTTCTGCATTTATGTGCCCCAACTAAATGTTAGAGGTTTTGGCATCTTGAATGGCACCTTGATGTGTTGACACTTTGGGTCTTAGCTTGCACTAGAGAAGTATCTAAGGCAGAGGATTTACTTGATGGTCTGAAGTCCAGCTTTGAAACGTTTTACTAACATTTTCTTGCTAATCTTCAGTTTATGTGGTTCCAACTGAAAAATAGTTATTCTTTACTTGTAGACTGTCCAAAATGAGCAACAAGAAGAAAGGGCTAATGCAGAGAGCAATGCAGGTTTGTTCCTGCAAATACTTATCGGATTTTCATCATTTTCTCTTGCTATCTTAGATTGAAATTTAAAAGGGCTAAATATGTGGTGTGTCCATGCAAATATGATATTTTTTGTTTTAGATCCCTGTAGTTTTCTCTCTTTCTCACCAGTCAATTTACAGAAATTAAATGTTACAGAAACCGAGTCATTGTCTTTCTACCAACTTCAGGCATAAAGTTTGAAATGCATACTTTCAGTTTTATGCAAATGTAAGGAAAACATCTTCTTTTTTCCTTTTAGTCGGCACATGGCAGACATATGTTTTAAAAGAACAAAGTCTGTGGTATAAAATTGACAAAAGCACACCAATGGAATATGTATGCAAATATGCTGTAATTATTACTGTTAATCCAATGACTGCCCTAAGAATGGCTGAAGACTTTGTTGCATTACAATCAGGTATTTTTGTTTTTAACAAGTTACTGCTGCTCTTCCTCCTAGATGATGTGCCACTTCCTCACTCCTTGACACCATACACTCTGCCGCTACTAAGACAGGACGTGCACACTCTGCCGCTCCTCTATTATTTTCCGCAGCTCATTAATTCGCTCAATCTCCATCGTAAGACATTTGTTCTATCCCATCTCGGTAAAAATGCTTTTTTCCAAACTCAATATTCATTTATTGTTTCTTTTGGTGCTCAATTTATGTATATCTTTTTCTCAGTGATGCAATTTCATTTGTTTGTGATTAAGAAAGAAGAATTTCATCTCTACTTTTCTGTCTGTTACAAAGTCGCTATATAAGTATGACTAATATAACCTCTGGTTAATTTTGACTTTATGGCAACGAGGAATATGAATTCTAAGCAGCAGTCAGTTAGGGTTGACACGAATTGAACATGTTGGCTATCAAACCGTATCAGCAAATATCATATCTTTAAACCCCTAAAAACTAGGATCACCTTTGTTTTTTGCCCATCCTACACCACAAAAAATGCTACTTATTATATACTTCAGTGATCTTAATAACAACGCTTTATTGCCTATTACTATGTTCAGATTTACACTAAAGTGACTATAACGATCCACACATAGTGACTTTAGTCACATTTGTGTCTATAAGTTCTATGTCATTAATATTTAAGGAAAATCTCAAATCAAATAGAAAAATAAAAGCCTGGAAAAGGAAAAATAAAAAGAATAAGAAAAAAATTAAAAGGCCACATATGTGACAGTTATGTGGCGCATACCCTTTAAAATACCAATTGATTATTTTGTATGAATATGTGTCTTTGATTGAGTGTTTATTTTGTGCATGAGCACTTCAAATTTAAATATAGTATAGAGATTTATTTGATAACTTTTTATATTTTATTTATGTTATCTAATGCTACTGGATTATGAATTTTATGTTTTTAAAACCTTAGAAAGCTTTACATAGTTCGCACCCCAAAGATAAAAAAGCTCTGATCCTCCTTTTACCCGGTAAGCTCCCGTTTCCCTCCTTACATGCTTAGTCAGCAGGTTATACATTCCATATGAAGCTGACTCATTAACAATTCAAACTCCAAGCTGTCTATGTGTAATTAACAAACTCATTTATGTATTATGAATGACACATAGGCAGGAGCAACCATCTCCTCCAAATCTTGAATATTGAATGCATGTTGATCATCTTGGCTAGTAAGTGGGCCTATTTTTGTGTTTCATGTTTCTTACAGAAGATGCTCTCTCAAATACATTTCAAAAGATGTTTTTTTTGAGAAATTGTTCTCCCTCTGTGATTGGATTTGCCTAAGGTGGCTTTTTTCCCACCTGCTAGTACTCTAAAGTTTTCAGTTCAAACTTTTTCTTTCTCGTCTTACGTTAGTTTTAAATTTAGTTTAATTTTCATATCTGATTTATGTATTAATTTCTGGATGTGTTTAACATTTTTTGGTGTTACTTGTTTGTTCTTACTTGACTTAATTTAGAGTTTCAGTGAAGAGTAAAGGATTAAAAAAAAATCCCATAATGATCATCTATCCATTGATATGGGATGATGTGTTTTAGCCTTTTGGCTCAATTTGTTTAATTCAATGAATTTTTTTGTTGAACTCATTTCACCATATATATTGCCTTGAGAGTTTTAACTCAAGTCCTCTTACTCAGTTACTCCCATTTGAAATTTGATGTTTCAGTAGCAGTCCATTGAAATTATTCCAAAGAAGAGTATGTATATCATGAATAGGATCAGGTAATATTTTATAAACTTATTCCTATATCTATCAAAAGATAACTCTAGTTCATAGCTCTCTTTGATTAGTTGAATTCCTCCATATCTAACCGTTCAAGTGTTCAACGATACATGTATTTTATCAAATTTGTATGTGTCCAACTACTTGCACCCCTGAATGTTTATTTCTTTGACTTTTAGATAATGAAAGATCTCTCCAACAGTATAATTTAATTATCTAAAGATTGTGAACAACTGCTTTATTTAAGGTGTTATACTTTTGGGGGGAAAGAGAAAGCAACTTTTGGACAACAAATGACTTGAATTTGTTGTTTAATCCAAATTCTTATACGGAGTGTTGTATTTAGATTTAGTAGTATGTAGTGATCAAAACCTTATATTCTCTCAAATTATCTTTATTATTAGTAGCTAGTGTTTTTTGTAAGAAAATTATTCATTTTATAAAAAAGACTTGTTCGGGGTGCTTGCCGCTAGCTGCTAAGCTTCGGGTTCGGAGAGTGGACTGGTCGATTATCTGCTCTCTGTGTTCGCAGGAGGAGGAAAGTGAGCTGCACACTTTTTGTTTGTCATTTTGCAGGATAGGTTTGGAAGGACCTGCATTGGAGTATTCCAGCTGCAGAAGGAGACACTTTTCTGCATTGGGTGACATGTAGGGCTGCACATCGGGCGGGTTGGGTCGGGTTTGCTATATTTTTTGGGCCTACCCGATTTGTTCGGGTTGGCTATTATTGAACCCGCGGTACGCAAAATAAGTTGGTAAACCATGCATGAACGGGTCGGGTAGGGTCGGGTATTGAAAAAAAAATCACTTCGGGTTGCATCTTTATGTGGGAGATTAATGTAACCTATTTAAAACTCGATTAACTTGTTTTAAATTGGTTTGTTTGTTTTAAATCAACCGTGTTATGAAGATCGGCTTAAATTTTGAATACATTATGGACATGCTGAAGTACGAGTTGCGTTGGGTTCCTATCATAAATATACACAATTCTTTTTCAGGACTCAAGTTCAAATTATTAATAGAAACAAATATATACGTCTTTCACTCAGGTGCATACTCATATCTTGTTTGTTTGTTTAGGGTTTAGGATTTAGGGTTTATGGTTTAGGGTTTTAGGGTTTAGGGTTTAGGGTTTTAGGTGCATATTAATATACCGTGTATGTTTGTTTTCAAAACACACAAACAAACACAAGTACTCATATCTTTTATAAGCAAAAACATTAGATAATAGTATTAAAACATCCTTCCATAAAGGAAGATCATTTAGAAGGAAACATAAATATATAATAATCACCTAGTCAAAATGGTAAATGTTTAATTATAATTTTAGTATCATAAAGTCATAGATAGAGCACATTGGTCTTAAATTGAAATTATCCAAGAAAACATTGTAGCATAATAATAGTAAAATGAACTTCGGCCGGGTCGGGTACTATCGGGTTGGAGATTTTAATTCCGCAACCCTACCCATTAGGTGCGGGTTCAATCATATTTAACCCATGAATATTTTTAAAAATCAAATACCCGATTAAATAGGGTCGGGTAGGGTTTGGTCGGGCGGGTTATGCGGGTTCGGGTTATTCTTGTGCAGCCCTAGTGACATGTGTTTTAGCTCCAAGAAGGATGAAAGCTGCTGCATTTTCCTGATTGCTCTGGGGATTTGGTATGCTAGAAACGAGAAAGTTTGGCAGCAATTGAAAGAAAAAGTTGTTTGCATATATAGATTTTGATGTTGTTTTTTGAACTTTTGTAAACAATGTAAATCTTTGTAAATTCACAAGCTTAACAGCAAGATTGTAAGCTGAGTTCGAGAGTTTCACTTGTACTTTGGTGTAATATATATTATTGTATATATAAAGCTAAAATGAAAAGCTTTTTTTAATAAAAACATTACATTTTAAAATACAAAATCACTTATATATATATATATAAATATATATATATATATATATATATATATGACAGTAAACTCGATTATTTTTTTTTAAAAAAAATTGACTTTTTATTACGGTTGGTGATTTAACCCATATAAAAAGGATTTTATATGGGGTATTATTGGACTGACACGGAAAACATTCTATAACAGTTAAATTCCTAACCGTTATAAAAAACATTCTATAAGGGGTACGACTAGCCGACACGAAAAGTGCCCCGACTTTCTATATCGCTGGCTACTATGTCGTTACGGGAACCGACATAAAAAGTGCTTTTTAACCCATATAGAAAGTGTTTTCTACACTAGTGCTTCAGTTTGAGTGAATCCTTTTGTTACTAATCTGGCTTTATATCTATCAATGCTTCCATCAGGCTTGTATTTGACTGTAAAACCCCATTTGCATCCAACTGTTTTCTTGCTAAGTTCAAGAGAAACCAATGACCGGATATTATTTCTATCTAAAGCATCAAGCTCACATCATGACTTGTTTCCAACAGTCTTGTGTCACTACTTCTTTGAAGTTGGAGGGCTCAATGGAAGAAGAAATGGAATGAAAAAAAACAATGTAGTTAGAAGAGCATGTGTCATATGACATGTATGAGTGCAAAGGATAAGGAGTGTTTGAATGAGACTCAAAGTTAGAGGAAGAAAGATTATAAAAGTGATATTGATTCAAGTAGTTAGGTTTAGATTTCTGTCTTGTAGAAACTCTAACCGGAGCATGATTACTTGTGACTTCTTCTACTACAAGATTCGATTCTTGATTATTGAATGGAGTTTCAACTTCAGTGTTAGTATTAGGATGTATAGGAAGAATATCACCAAACATGAAATCGTAATTAATGGCAAAAGAAGTGATATCTAAGTCAAATTGTGTTATGTGAGAATCAATATAGGGATATATGGATTCATGAAAAATAACATTTCCGGGGAGTGATGAATTATCTAGAATGTAAGTTGTAAAGAACATAGCATTTGGTTCTAGATTTGAAACCAAGAAACATGCATTTAGAAGCTCTAGGATGAAGATCCAAGTGTGGAGGCATATGCAAGACACCAAAAAACCTTTAAATGATGCAAGTCTGGTTTTTCGTGATGAATCATTCTAAAAGGAGATCGTTGGTTAAGGAACATTGTTGAAAGTCTGTTAATCAAATGAACAACATATTTGAGAGCATAAGACAAAAAACTTTGTGGAATTTTGGACTGAAACAGAAGGGCTCTACAAACATTTAAAAGATGCTGATGTTTTCTTTCAACAATGCCATTTTGTTGAGAAGTTTCAACATAAGTAGTTTCATGTGGGATTCCTTTGTTATTGAAGAAGTCTGTTAGAATAAACTATTTACCATTATTAGATCTCAATCTTTTCAACTTACAATTATACTGATTTTCAGTGATTGTAATGAAAGATTGCAGCAACTGTCTGACCTCATGTTTGGATTTTAAAAGATGAATCCAAGTGAAACAACTATAATCATCAACTATAGTCAGAAAGTATTTATATCCTTCTATGGAAGAAACTAAGAGAGGACCCCAAATATCAACATGAATGAGTTCAAAGAATGATTGAGATTTGCGTGTGCTATTTGAAAAGGAAAGTTTCTTTTGTTTAGCAAAAGAACATACATCACAATCATGAATTTGAGGGAACTTTATTGTAGCATATTGAAATGACAGAGTTTGAAGACCTTTATTAGATGATGTCCTAACTTTTCATGCCACACATTTTTAGAATCTGCGATTCTACTATTTTCAACCAACATTGAGTTACATGCATCATTTTTATTACAAGAATCAGGAAAAACATCATGTAGGGAAAGTTGAAATAAGCCAACAATCTGCCTAGCTGCTCCAATCATCTTGAAAGTAGTATTTTGCAAAATCAAGCATTTGGATTCACCGAAAACAACAATGCAATTCAATGTTGTTGTAAGTTTTGGATGGAAATCAAATGGACTGAAAAATCTGGCACATACAAAGTATTTTAAAGAGTCAAGTCTTCTTACCCACATGGGTAGCTCAGTTGGTCGAGTGGTGGGAAAATTGGACCAAGTGACCAAGGTTCAAAATCCACAGCGGTCGTGTAGAGGTTATAGAACATGAAATAAGGCTGAACCTCTGGTGCACACGTGTATAAGGCCTACCGCCGCTTTGCTGACTGAGTCACCGTGATTAACTCCTGCACCATCCTATCGGGTCGGGGTGGAAGGCTCCTAGGGTGGGAGATTCCACCTTTTGGACCAAGAGTCAAGTCTCCAAGAGTGATAATTCCAAAATGATGAGCAACAACGACTTATTTATTTGGCAGATTAGCATGAATATTTTTAAGAATTATGAGCAAAAACTACTTAAATTTTAAGAATGATTATATTGCTCCAAAATGTTTAAAATTATGAGACGTTAAATAAATTACTTCCTCCGTCCCTCAAAACTTTGTCAACTTTCATTTTTTGGATGTCCCACTAACTTTGTCAACTTTCCTTTTTTGGATGTCCCACTAACTTTGCCACTTTCCCTTTTAAGTAAAGAATTTGTGGTTCCAGTTAATTCTCTCTCCTTTGCACAACTCTCAACCACAAATTTGTGTTTTCACTTTATTAATCCACGTGCCGGTCAAACTTGGCAAAGTTTTAAGGGACGGAGGGAGTAATTAGCTTCTGTCAAAGTTAACGACAAATTTAACGGAAGGACTCAATTAATATACATGAAATAAATAAAAGACTACAATGATGGATTTAATAGTTCGAGGAATAAAACGACATGATAATGATAATTTAAGGACGATTTATGCATTTTACTCTTTTGATTATATTGGAAAATTCGTACAAAAAGAACTAAAGAGCACAGGAAAACGTGGCTGGATGTTCGGCAAATCGGCTCCCGCTATCTTGACTTCGCACCCATTTCATGCGCGCGGTCGCCCGCTCGTCAAAACATTGAGGTCCAAGGGCAATTTCGACCAGAACGACGTCATCTGAATTCACCGATTTGCCCCTCAAGTCCGTCCACAGTTCCGCAAGGGTGGCTCCTTCTCGGGTATATTCCCCGCACCTCCGCTTCGCTCTCGTTACAGTTATCATAGCATTTTATAGAATACAGAAGGAGAAGATAATGTATGATCAAATTCATGTATTTCTGTAGATAGAGTCGAGCACTGCGAATTTGAGAACTTTCTTCTTTTATTGATTCTCAAGCAATTCTCCGTCATAAAGCTAAGGTGTTCGTGTTTCTCTGCCTCTTCCCATCTTTTTATTCATTCGAATTATCCTCAATATTTACTCGCTTGATTTCAATTTCTACAAAGTTCTTTGCTTCTCATTTCTGGGGTTATTATTTGCCAAACAGAAACTGGATTTATTATATCATGAGCATTTTTTACATTGGGTGTGGTAAAGTTTTCATTTTAGTTAGGAGGTGTCCGTGTTTCATCTCGTTTTGTTTATTTTTAATCACTTCTGCTATGTTTTGAATCTGTGTTGTACATTCTGGCGTAGGAAGATTTACCATTTTATTTCTTGCACTGACCATTTTAAGATGCCGACAATGGAGATGCCTCAACTGAATTGGCATTGTATTTTTCTTCATTGTAATATTAGTTTAGAAGAAATGGCTTTGAGGTGTGCATATTTATTGTTTACTTATGAAGTCTAATCATGGGTATTCATTTTCATCCCTGAAGAGATTGCTTTTCATATTTTTATTTTAAAAGCAAGTGCTTTTGTTAAAATAATCTATGGAGTAATTCTATCCTTTTGATTTTCTATGGTGTACTAATTTTGGTGAAGGTTTTTTCTTTCTTCTTTAATGCACTTCTATTTCAAGTCAAGGAAAAGTACTTCTAGTCTAGCTTATCCTCATTTTATATCCATATTTCATTTCTTCCACTTTTGGTGAATGATTACTATTTCCTTTGACACTTGGTCCTTTCTGACCTCTTATATGGGAAAAAAATTACCGGAAATTGCAAGGAAATTGACCTGATATGTTGTCAGTTGGACCATAAGTACAAAAGATCTATAGTCATGTGACCAAAAGTGGTAATATCTAATATGTAAGTTGAAGACCAAAAGTGAGAATGTCTCAATAGTTGTGGGACCAAAAAATTGGATTTTTTTAAAGAAATGCACTTGTTTCATGGTAATACTCTTTACATGATAGAAACACACTTGCATGCAACAAACACAATGTTACTTGAATCTTCTGATGTAGCATCTTCATATATATGGTAAGACCTGCCGAGTTTTCAAATGGAGCATTTTTTATCTTTCCAATTTTTTCATTGATTCCCTTTATCCCTAACCTGAAATTGATCTTTGTACATTTTTAATTCAAGGGAATATTTGACTTGACGATTTTTAAAAAAATTCTAATTCCCTTAAATATTTGATTTGATGATTGGTTGGAGCTTGGGAGAGAGTCTGTTTTCGATCTTTTTCTTTTGTAAATAGATCGAGACCTTGCTTTTGATGCATGGTTTACATAAAATCCTTTTGCTTATGAAAGGAGGAAGTTTGAGAAAATATATTCTTACTGCTATGACTTTTTTTCCAACAGATCATTGGTGATCCTGCATTTTTTATGTGATGAATTCACAGAATGGCTTCATGAACTAGCATACATTCATGACAGGAAGTTAGAGAGGTTAATCTTCTGAAAGTTGACAGTTGTTGTCTGCACTGCATCAAGGGTCAAAAGCATCTTGGTGGCTGAACGAGTTGATCTGCAGCAGTAGAAAGTTTTACTGTTAACATACTTTTCTGAAACTTGTAGTTCTAACTTGGGTATATAATAGTGGTTGGTTTGAGGTCTGATTAGCGAAATCCCAAAGGGTGTACTGTCTTAACTCATGGAGGAAATTGTTTCACCATCATTCCAAAAACAACCAACCTCTGGTCAGAGGTGCTCATCAAGGTGCTCTTCCAAAGACCTCTGGATTGCTATACGAGAAGGTTGTGTTGATGATGTAGATTCATGTCTTACATTTCTTAAGAAGAGTGGGGGGAATCTCAATGCCAGAAATCCTTTTGGGCTTACACCTCTCCACATAGCGACGTGGAGAAATCATATCCCAATAGTTAACAGACTACTTGCAGCTGGTGCTGACCCTAATGTTAGGGTGTGTGATTCTTTCATTCCTCTCAATTTTTTAATTTTGTTTATGGCATTGAGGGTGATGCTCCAATGTTACTCTGATTTATCATCCATCAAATGGCAGGGTAAGTGATGAGGGGCTCTTTCTTTTTCTTAGTTTCATATTGTGTTCTCCCTTATGTAAAAAGTTTCTTTCGTTGACATTTTTTTACTAGCTGACTGCTGATAATGTGCTAATGATTGCAATATGTGTTTGGTATGATGATATATTTTTCTTTTGGCCACTTCTTTTGATAGACACACACACATCTATAATTATGTATACATACACACACACACACACTCACACACACACACACACACACACACACACAGAAATGATCCTGTCCAGCACTTCTCCGTCCGAACGCCGTCTAAACACCGCCGTTTGGGGCCGTTCCCGGTGGATTTTTTTGATGAAATTTTTAGAGCATGTTCCTCATCAAGTCTAGTTTATCCACAAAAAATTTCAACTCAGAATTCGATCGGGAAGACGGTCAAATCATTTTTTGAAGTCGACTGCATATTTATATGTATATTTTGGCGCAGTCAACTTCGAAAATGATTTGACTGATTTCCCGATCGAATTTTGAGTTGAAATATTTTGTGGATAAACTAGACTTGATGACGAACATGCTCAAAAAATTCCACCGGGAACCGCCCCAAACAGCGGTGTTCGGCCGGCGTTCGGCCGAGGGAGTGCTGGACAAGATAATTTCTCTCTCTCTCTCTCTATATATATATATATATATATATATGTATATATATATATACACACACTCCCTCCGTCCCATAAAACTTGGCCAAATTTCCTTTTCTAGTCGTCCCAAAAAACTTTTTCATTTCCATTTAAAGTAAGGAATATGTGGCTAAAGTTATTTCTCTCTCCTCTGCACAAATTTCAACCACACAGTTTTTACTTTATTAATCTACGTGCAAGTCAATTTTGGTCAAGTTTTGTGGGACCGAGGGAGTATAAATTAATACAAAGAGACCTTCCTATGCAAATTAATAATAAATCTGTGCATTCAGTTCAGGATCTAATGACTCAAAATAAGCCATCAATGCACTATTTTTGATAAAAAAAACGCAGTGGCAATTTCATAAATAAACCAAAGCTTTTTGCCACCGTGAAAAATTGCATCAAAAACATGAAATAGTGCATCACATTCAGCGAAGTGTAACTGTTCGCACTTTGCACGGGAACACCACTTTTTATTTGAACCCCTTTGAAAATGAGAACTCATTTAGACATTTATAAATGAGAAACTTTAATCTCCACATTTCATATATCATATCAAGGGGTATAATCAACAAGGTGTCAATTTTGCAATAATTTTACCATAATTACAAAAAAGACCCTGTTTCAATTTTGAATGATTACACAAGGGACCCATGTGCATCCTACCAATGATTGAATAAAATGAAGGGTTGCGATTAAAAGTTATCAGTATAAGAAGTTCTTATTTTAAGACGTGTTCTCACTAAAACCCTCCCCTATATATATTTATTTCTTTTTTTACCCTAGGGGGGTCGGGGCGAGAAGGCTGGGGTGACCCGGGGTAAAGGGGGGTGAAATTGATTCCATGGAGTTTTGAACCTAGGACTTCCCATATGGGAAAGTGATTCGGCGACCAGTGAGCTGGACTGCTTCCCCCGTATGTGTATATATATAATTTCTCTGTGTTTTGATATATTTTACTTTTTGGATACTTTATTTCTATGTTTATGTGATTACAACAAATGTTTTGGTGCTCATTGTATAAATTTATAAAGTTGCTAGCATAGATTAGGACATACCTTGTCACTTGTAATCACAGATTCAATAAAAAGTGAGGAGCTTGAATAAACAATGGGTGTACCATTACATGCAATGATAGCACATGCTTATTCTTAATGATCGTGGGTGTACCATTAAATCTAACGACAGCAGCACATTGTCATGAGAACAAGTACGTTACAACATGCTTCTCTAATGAACATGTAGAATCTGAGTCCACGGTTAAAAGCTTGTGTCCAGTTGAAAATAACATTTGGGTGAATACTATTTCATTATCAATATGTTAGTTTTTTGGTTTCTCTAAAATAATATTAGTTCATTTATTTATTTCAAGTCAGATCTTTTTTTGTTTCTTAGGATGGAGAATCAGGATGGAGTAGCCTTCATCGAGCACTGCATTTTGGCCATCTTGCAGCTGCTAGTGTCCTTCTCCAGTCTGGTGCATCTATAACCGTGGAAGACTCAAAATCTAGAACACCTATTGATCTATTATCAGGACCTATTGAGAAAGACAGTTCAGGCAGGCTTTAGAGTTGTGTGGCATATATTCTTCACTGGTTTTGCAGGTGAAGGAAATCTAATGTATTTGTATTATATGATTTCATGGGTGTGTCCAGGGGTTACAGAAGTGTTTAGCTGGGGCAGTGGAGTGAATTATCAATTGGGAACTGGAAATGCCCACATTCAGAAGTTACCCTGCAAAGTTGATTCCCTTCACGGCTCTGTTGTTAAACTCATTTCTGCAGCAAAGTTTCACAGCATTGCTGTTACTTCCCGTGGAGAGGTCTATACTTGGGGATTTGGAAGGGGTGGCCGTCTTGGCCACCCTGAGTTCGATATACACAGGTATACGGTATTTGATGACTGTGTGAGACGAATATACATGATGTATCTGTATCAGACACTCATCGTTTCCCTCAAAAAAAAAAAGACTCTCATCAACTTCTTTTGATTGATTTTATTCACAACAGTTTTAAATATTACTTTCCTAGTTTGCCTTTGAGAATAATGGAGTTTGACAGACTAAGATCTGTAATTCTTTTGTATCATATGTTTCCATATGTGAGTTCTTGAAGCCTTGAACAAGTCATTCCCTTGCAACGATGCATGGCCAAATGTGTTACACGATATTAAAGTATTGATATACACACTTTTATCCGCATTTTCAGTTTTTCACCTGCTACAATATCAACACACTCAACTTCATTTTGCTTTTTGTGCATGTATGTATTATACTATTATGGGGCAATTACTTTCCTGCATTAAATCCTTATTTTATCTGCATTGTCTATGTTCTTTTTAGCAATTTTCACGTCCTTACTGCAAAAACAGTCTCTCGTTTCCTAAGACCACTCATCCAAGTGAATGGGAAGATGAAGCACTAAATCTTTCTGTTTGAATATTGAACATTTTGCAAATTCATAATTCCCATTAAATGTGTTTGCAGTGGTCAAGCTGCTGTTATTACTCCAAGGCAAGTAATTTCTGGTTTAGGGGCACGCCATGTCAAGGCTGTTGCTGCAGCCAAGCATCACACTGTTGTCGCAACAGAGGCTGGAGAAGTTTTTACTTGGGGTTCTAATAGAGGTAAAGTTTGGTGTTTACTGAGTAGTTATGATTACACTAGGATGACTGTCAAATGCCACCCTCTAGTTTTTTAGCCACAAGTTTGTCACTATTGGGATTTCAATGGGTATAACTGTATAGCTCATATAATATACCTGCCTACCAAATGGCCTATAAACTTTGCACTCCCTTTTTCTCAAAGTAGTTGTCTGCATTTTCCTTCTACTTTCTAGTGCTTCCCACTGTGTTGCTCTGTGTTTACTTTCAACTTTTCTAGTGCATCCCATACATTGTTTGACATTCTAAAGTAAAGAATGCACATATTCAACCTCTCCGTATTATTCCAAATGTTGTTTTTTGTCTACCTTTCAATAGGAATCCAAGGATTGAAAATAACGGAAAAGATTTTCTCAGTCAGTTGTTCTGTAGTAGTAGTAGTAGAATTACATCCTTTTGCTAATATTTTGCAGAGGGTCAACTTGGGTATACTTCTGTTGATACTCAACCAACACCTCGGAGAGTCAGTTCTCTAAAGTCGAGAGTAGTTGCGGTAGCTGCTGCAAACAAACATACTGCTGCTGTCACCGACATTGGTGAAGTTTATACTTGGGGCTGTAATAAAGAGGGTCAGCTTGGTTATGGTACCTCCAACTCAGCTTCTAACTATGCTCCAAGAGTTGTTGAATATTTGAAGGGAAAAACTTTCGCTCAGGTTGCTGCAGCTAAGTATCACACCATTGTATTGGGATCAGATGGGGAGGTATGCCATAACACAATTTATTTACTTATTTTGCTACAATCTCTCCACTATCAGTGAAGTTATATACGTATATCATGAATGACAGGTTTTTACTTGGGGCCACCGTTTGGTTACTCCCAAACGTGTTATTATTGCCAGAAACGCAAAAAAAGTTGGGAGCACTCCTATGAAGTTTCACCGTAAACATGTTGTGGCCATTGCTGCTGGGACAAAGCATAGTGTGGCACTGGCAGATGATGGAGCTTTGTTTTATTGGGTGTCATCAGATCATGATCTTAAGTGTCTGCAGGTTTTTTGGTTTATTCTATTAGATATAAATATAAATGTCTTCATGGAAATGCTGAATCTTTTTTTCTCATCTGTAAACTTTCATGCAGTTATATTCACTATGTGGGAGAGACCTTGTCAGTATCTCTGCTGGGAAGTACTGGATTGCTGCAGTCACTGTTACAGGTGATGTTTACTTGTGGGATGCAAAGGAAGAAAAAGATAGACCTCCTTCATTGACCCGGTTGCATGGGGTGAAAAAAGCTACTTCTGTATCTGTTGGAGAGACCCATTTATTAATTATAAGTTCTCTGTACCAACCTGCTTATCTGCCTCATGCCAGTATGAATAATCCTCAAAAGCTCAAGCCACAGATAAAGTGTGAAACATATGAGCTTGATGAAGGTTTTATGTTTGATGATGATATCGAGACAGATGAAGTCTGGTCTCCTGTGAAAAAGGAGGATCAAGAAACTAAGAGTGTGCCAAGCTTAAAGAGTCTCTGTGAGAAATTGGCAGCAGATTATCTGGTGGAGCCACGGACAGCCATCCAATTGCTGGAAATTTCTGACTCCTTAGGGGCAGATGATTTGAGGAACTATTGTGAGGTAATTGACATTTGGAAACACTGTTGATTACTCACGTGGTCACAAAATATGAGGTTTGTGCAGTGTTTGCATTGCTTCAACTTAAAAAAAACGCTTTTTTTGAAGTGATTTTAAAGAAAGTGCTTATTAGTAAAAGTTGGTAGTGTTTTAGAATAGAAGTGATTGAGTTGAAAAAATAAAAGTTGGTGTTTGATAAAAAAGTGATTTTTGATGTAATAATTTGATAAAGTACAAATGTGCCCTCTACAAATTAAACGATGAATTCACGTATCTCCATCAAATCTTGAAGTTGTGGCACGCCGGCAAGTGATTAATGAAATCGACGCCCATCTCCTTGCAATCGCCACCTACCACAACACACACACACACATTATACAGGCTAATAGGTACCAGCAGAAAGCTTCAGCATATTTCGAACAAGTTTCAGGTGGCCAATCCATTTGACGTTCTTTCCGGCGGCTCATGTAGCCATGTTCATAAGCTCTACCTGCTATTAATTGGAGATGTCTGCAAAGGCACTTCCTGTGAAGCCTCATGTCAAGCTCTCATGGGTGAAGAAAACTGCCATGTTTTGGAATAAAGGAACAGAGGTTACTATGTAGATGAGGGGGTGGGGAAGACGAGAGAGATGAAAGGGTATTTTGGGTTGAACAAAATAACTTTAACATTATAATAACTTTAACCGAGAAGCAGTTAGAAGCAGGTATATACCAGCTTCCAACTTTTAGCTTTAAAGTGCATTTTTTAAGCAGAAGTAGGGAGTTGAAAACACTAATTTCAGCTTTTCTTAAGTTAAAAGCTGAAAAGTGCTTTTTCTAATCCTTTGGTTGTAGTCGGATTCTATGGTTTAAGGGAACATTGAAAACGTAATGCTCTTTTCATGTCTACGCTTTGAATAGATAATTTGGACTAACCTGAGAAGTTAAAAGCAATACATTCATTTATCATAAATGGAAAGAAGCCAAAAATTAGTGGTGTTAAGATTAGGCGATTGGATATTATTTTGGGACAACATAAAAAGAATGCAAGACAAATAAAGTGGGATTGAGACCCATGGGTATACTTTTGTTCTTATCATTTTCAATACATTTTTTATTCTGGGAACCTGAGCGTCTAGCTGTATACCAGGGCATAAAATAGAAGGATGTTATTCAATTGATTTGCGGGTTTGGAGAAGGGAATCATTGTGAACCTGAAACTTTAGGAAGTAATCAAACATATGTTCTCATCGGCTCAAAGTTATTGCTTACAGCTATGCCAGGATCTTACACCAAAAAGCACCTTCCGTGTTCTTTAATTTTGTGGCCCTCCCACAAGCTCCCAAACCTTGAACACCTTCAAGATTCAGCTTCAACATGAATAAGGAAATGAACCACTTCGAGAAGATAATAAGATATTGAAATTAGTGAATAGCTCACTTTAGAGTTGTATTGTTATTACAGACTACTGTTAACTACACGGCATCATTTCGATAGGCTAATTTTTTTACAAACATGTGTAGTTAGAGAAAACAATCCTTGTTGCTGGATGATGCATGTTTATTAAATGACACATTTACAGCCATATTTATATGACAGACAATGAGTGGCATATTTGCAGCCATTTATTGTCTCCTGAATGAGATTTAGAATTACCACACACACAGATATGTGTTTATGATATTATTATTATGGACAGTTCTTATACTAGATGCTGTGGAAAAATATGTTTGCAGGATATTGCTATTCGCAACCTTGATTACATCCTTACTGTCTCTGGACAAGCAATCGCCAATACTTCATTGGATATCCTTGTCAGGCTGGAAAAGTTATTGGACTTGAAATCATCTGAACCGTGGAGTTCCCGTCGGTTTCCAACCCCCACAGCACCCTTTCCGGCCATTTTAAACAGTGAAGAAGAGACCAGTGATGATGAGTCACTTAGAGCACGTGAATGCAGTAAGAAGAAGGCAGCAATTTCTAGAGGACAGGGAGGTAGACTTTTAGACAACTTTATGCAGTCCTGTGTGGACAAGGAGGTCATTTCAAAACAGGTCCGAGCTGTGAGGAAAAAGCTGCAACAGATTGAGATGCTTGAAGAGAAGCAGTCCAAGGGGAAGGCCCTTGATGCCCAGCAACTCGCTAAGCTACAAACAAAGTTAGCTTTGGAGCACTCACTTTCTGAGCTTGGCGTTCCTGTAACCATTTCTGTCAATGGAAAACCAACTACTACTTCTAAAGAGCTGGAGACATCCAAAAGGCAGCGGAGAAAAAACAAACAAAACCCTTCCCAGTTGGAGGTCAAGGATAGTGGCTGTGAAACCATTGCTGAACCACCACCATTAAGTCTTGAAAAGGGTTGCACGGTCTTTAGCATCTCACCAACCGATTACAAGGTCAGTTTTTTTTAGTGAGAATTGATGTTGGTACAACCTGTCTGATCTTTTAATAAAAGTGCATACGCAGCCTGTTACTTCTCTTTCCTACATATGCTGATATGCACATGCTTTTAGCCATTGACAGTGTTTACTGCACTTTCAAATTTTGATTTGATGTTAAATGAAATAACTCAAAGACAAGCAGTTTATAACTTGTAAGGGAATGATGCTAAAAAATTGAAGATGCCTTCCTATTGACGATCAAAGACGTTTGAAAATCCAAAAGCACTGTAAGAGAATGCTTTTAATCAGGGACTGTTTTGTCACTTCTTTATTAGTTATGGTAAGGTAGAGACACTTATATCATTGTCCCTCCGTCCCTGAATTATCTTCCAAATTTCCTTTTTCGTCCGTCCCAATTAAACTTCCACTTTCCCCTTTTGGTAGAGAATTTGTGGTTCACATAATTTCTTACACATTTCTCTCTCCTACTCACAATTCTCCACCACACAATACCCACTATCTTAATCCCCGTGCCATTTGAACTATGGAAGTTTTATTAGGGAAAGGAGTAATATTTTTCTGCTTAATCTTAGCCAAGATAGTAATTTCGTATTAGGTTATTTAAATCAAACCCTATGTATACAGAAAGCTTATATGGTGCTACATGTCTTGAATGTCTTTGAACTTTATGTTGAGTATTCTGATGGATCACTATCCCTTCCATTATTAACATAGCAATTGTATTGATATATTTTATGTGCATCTGTTAGGAGGTCAAGCATTTGGAGGCGGAAGCTGCATTGAAACAGGATTCAAATGAATCTCCTTCCTCTAAAAAAAAGGAAGGCCTTGGTTGCTCCCCGAAAAGCACAAAATCATCACCTACGCTGAATAAGAAGAAGAATAGAAAAGGTGGACTCTCTCTGTTCTTGAGCGGCGGTCTTGATAAACTTCCAAAATTTGAGGAGGTTCCACCGCCTCCACCAGTATCTCCAAAAGTTGAAGTCCCAGCTTGGGGAGGTGCAAAGATGGGTAAAGGGTCGTCTACATCTCTTCGTGAGATACAGAATGAACAGAACAAAGTAAAGGAAACAAAACATGTTAATAATAAGAAGAGCAGCGGCCAAGGGTGGCAGTTGGCAGAATCGCCTGATGGCATCAATAGTGGTGGGAGGATACAATTAAGTGCATTTTTATCATCTGCTTCAGTACCTGTTGATACTTATCCACGAACAACAACACAGGTGGTGTCACCTGATGCAGAAAGAAACAGCACTCCTCCCTGGGCTGCCGCCGCCACCTCTGCTGGGACCTCATCTCTTTCACGTCCCTCTCTTAAGGACATTCAATCTCAGCAGCAGGTAAGCAAACGTTTTCTTCCAGCCATATGACATTAATCAGTGACTGCATTTTTTCTTCTGGTTAAGGGTGGACCCATTCCCGGGACCATCTGGTTAATTGTGAGGAGACGAAACCATAAAAACGGTGACTGATCTGAACCGGGAATTGTTCTAAACGCGGTTCCTAAAGAATAGCACTGGATCAGTTGCATTTTTAAGTAAGTTAATAAACCAGTCAGTAACTGACCCTAGAGTCGTTCCGGAACCGACTCAAGTGTTAAGCATCTCACACTGCCCTAGTATAAATATAAAACCAACATGGATCAAGTTGGTTTGCTCCAACGAACCGTCATCTTGTTGAGGTATTTTAGGTTATCCCATACCCGTGAAGTGTGTCTATACAAACCAACATATAAGGTCTTGAATTAGTTTTCCTATTAGGTTGACTGTCTAGGATGAAATCTGAAGTCTTAATACAAAATATCTGAAAGAACTAGACTGGATATAAGTGGTTACTGCTATGGACTTATGGTTCCACCCTCTCCATGACCGGGGGACCAGTTGTCCAGAACTGAATTGGGTGCTCTTTTATCTATTGCTTACTTGCAGGGAAGGAGGCACCACAACCACAAGGGCCTATCTCAAAGCCCAAAGGTGAAAACTGCAGGATTCTCCGTTACACCGAGTGGCGGACAGGGCTCGCCGTCGGACTCCAGCAGCAGTGGTCTGAACCGCTGGTTCAAACCAGAAGTTGAGACACCTTCATCTATCCATTCAATTCAGATAGAGGAAAGGGCAATAAAGGACCTAAAGCGCTTCTATAGCAGTGTTAAGGTTGTCATGAAGAACCAATAGTCATTAGAAGAAAATAACTCCATAACCATGAATGTGATGGTTGTTTCTAGATAGGTTCCCTTTTAACTTATTATGTTGAGCAAACCAGTGTATATTTGTCTGTACATATACCCCCCGACCCCGGTGCTTCAGACAGCAATTTTAGTTTCAAGGCACGGTAGCTGGCCTAGATTTCATTTTTACATTCTTCCTCCATTAATTGCTCTCGTTAGTGTTCCAGCCCTTTAACAACATTTTTCAATAAGGAGATGTTTATGTACCATGTTTTAAGTACTTACTCCGTCAGATTCTGTCCAGGTGAACTCGTGAATTAGTGATGAATAAATATGGATTTCACTCTGATTTGTATCTTTTGGAGCATCAAGGTTTGATTAGAAATTGACATGGGCATGTGTATATATTATTGTTTATATTCTTGTAGAAAACACAGATGCTAATGTCATTTGCAGAATGGGATATTGTAATCCTGTTCTTTTTACTAATTACTCCCACAATTTACAATTTGCACAACTTTTACGAAACTTACCTTCCGTTTGGGCTTTTATTATTAAGAGGGTAAAATTGAAAAGAGTTACACAGGGGTCCTAACCGGTTGAGTTCGAATATCTTGAGGTTTTGCACGGCTCAATTCGGTAATAATGATGTTCATGTTCGAGTTTGAAACTCAACAAGCTTCAATGATTTATAGATGTGGCTCGTGTGTTGAGTTTGATTCCATAGATGTTCGGTATTTGTTTCTAGTGATCTTTTAACTCGTTAAATAAGCTCGTGGTCAAACTATTTGATAAGTTCTTAATTATTCTATTGTTCTATCTTGAGCAAAATCTGCCCTAAGGCCTCTCACTTTAGGCTGTTCTTAAGAGATGGGGTATCGCCCAAAAGTCTAGCGATCAAAGAATAAAAAAGGCTTTCATTTAGGACTGAACTCGATCAACATTAGATAATGCAAGGTTCGACTTTGATAAGCTTTCTGGTAATTCGCCCCTTTCAGGATCTCATTAATTGCCAAATTCAATTTTAAAAATAGGAATATAAAATTTTAAGGTACACACATGTATAATTTATCCTTATAATTAGAGGTATTTGATAGGCTAGAGCTCGAATGAAACTAAATATCAGGGGTGGGCATAAGAGTTCGGTTTGACCGAACCGAACCGTACCAAACCGAATTAAACCGAACCGAAACCGAACCATTTGTAATTTGGTTTGAGTTTGGTAGTATTCCTCCCAACCCGTATTAAACCGAACCAAACCGAACCGAATCCATAAAACCGAATAAAACCGAATAAAACCGAACTAATCTAAAAATGAAATAATTTCTTATTTTTTTAAAATAACAAATCAAAACTAACTTACACCAAACTAAACCAAACCAAAATATAAGATTTCTCTCATTAATTTGATTGATGTTAATCTTTTTGAAGCTTTAATTCTTTAATTTTAGTATCTAGGACTAGAGTTTATTACCAGAGTTACATTCACAACTATAACAATTATAGTGATTTAAATAGATAGTATTTAACTATAATTTATTATCTACTACTACTATATACTTGGTTCATTACTTACAAGCACCGGTTTTGTTTTTGTTTCGGCTTTATATATAATTTGATTCATTTTTGTTGTTGTTGTTGCTTACAAATGTGTCATGCTTATATATTTTTAATTCATATGTGTTTTGTTACTGTTTGCAAATTTATATCTAACATTATATTTGGTTCATTACTATCGCTTCTTGGTTCATTATTTTGAGTTTTTTTTTCAATCCAAACCTTAATACTTTGGTAAACCGAACTCCAAACCGAACCGAACCATACCAAACCGAAACCAAACCGAAACTTAATCGGTTTGTATTTGGTACATTTTCTATCAAACCGATTAAACCGAAACCGAACCGAAACCGAAGAAAACCGAACCGAAAACCGAAATGCCCACCCCTACTAAATATGTTTTATCTTTGCTTAAAAAATATTTGAACTCTAAACTAGACTCATATTCTAGTGCAAGCTCATTGCGTTCGGTTACTTTGGCTCAAAGACAAGCTCGAATAGTTAAAAAAAATGGTTGGTCTGTTATTTTTTTGAAAGTCTATTTGGTTTGTTAATCGCCACAACATTATATATCATTTGTTATTCTAGTATTTTGTTATTGGACTTGAATGAAAAATTTATTAGTGCACTTACATTTGCTCGCGTAGGCAAGGACACGATCACAAATAGGACAATAATATAACTGAAATGAAGTTATCCATCAGATCTAGAATTGGAACCAATTAGTTTTTAGTGTAGTTTTTGGCTCTTTCAAAATAGACCTCGGAACTCAGAAGTGTCAATTTTGGCTCCCTTTTTCTTTTCTTACCTTTTATTTAGCTTGAAAATTCGGTTATGATCGAATAGAATTCAACTTGTTCTATAATTGGATGAGGTCTTAAATGGTTTACCCCTAATTTGAATGTTCAAAATTTCTATTTTTGGGTAAAAAAGGTTAAATTTATACTAAGAGGCCAAAAAATATGTATGATGACTTGCTGACCCGAGGGTAGACAGAAATCGAGTGAGAGTCGAAAGATGCCAAGTATAGATCGAGTAAGAATTTGGCAGAGTAACAGTATTTTTGTGAATTAGAAATGTGATCCCTTTCCACAAGTTGGATGATGATATTTATAGTGTAAAATGGAAATATTTGGGCAACAAGTAAAATAACTAATCCAGTAGGGAAGCGCCACGTGTAAGGTTGATTGGTAGGAGAATAATCAATATAGCTAATTGGTATTGTCGTACCGGCTTTTGTGCTTTGTCTACTAGAACGTGTAGATAAGCCACACGTTTAAGTCTAGAATCTTCATTGTGTAACCACATGAGTGATGTCAACCCTAGGAAAGTTGTTACATGGTGTCGTAATCCTCAATGTTTGTGGAATCCGAGTGCTGAAATGTCTAAGTCCACAATCTCTATCTGAGGTCCCATGCTCGGTTGTAGAGGTTAAGCTCAGATGCAGTGCGTTAGCCAATACTTAAGAGACCTCGGCTCATAATGTGGAACAGTTAATGCCTTTATTGATCTTTGAACTCACAATGCGGTAGTTGGCTTGAAGCTCGGCCGTAGTGCCAGAAATGTCGCCAACCTCGATGAGGATTGACCTTGACCTCTGCTGCACTTTTGAATTTATCTCGATAATCTGAGAACTAATTTCAAGCTCGGTCTCGGCCGGAGTTGCCTTAGTAGATTCTGGAGATCATCATTTATTATAAATGTTGATACCCCCGGGGTATATGGCAATATAATCCATCAATGTGCATATACATAAGGGCATTCACTCGATTAGCATCGGTGCATCAAACAAAATAGTCAAAACCACAATATGAGAAAAGGCGAATTGTAAAAAAGGTATAGCTGAATAGAATCTAAATAGTACGGAGTACTTCATATTTTATATTTTCTTCACACTACAATATAATCACTTGGGACAATGCCTCCTTTCTATAAGTTTCCACTACTTCATATGTACGGAGAACATGCTCTCTAGCTATCGGGACGATAATAGATATAAGAGGCATGAAGTATACCGATAACATTTGAAATAGAACCTTGTACAATTGTACGTGTCATGTTTGCGCAATTCAGTTCATGAACTAAGAATGGTCCAATTTGCACCTTCAACCGATAAAAATGGTTCAAATTTCATTTTTTTACCGGTAAACACCCGATCGCCCGCCATGTCACCCGTCTGGTTGTCACTTGTGCATCTAAAGTGGAAAGTAAAAGCTCAAATAAGTCTTTGAACATATCCAAAATGTTCAATTAACCCCCTCAACTCTAAAAAAGGTTAAACATTGGGATAAATTTAAAAAATATATATAAAACAGTAAAGATAAAGTATAAATATATATGGTAAATATGTATATAGATTTAGGATCATGTGAGAATTTGATCTTAGGAGAGAAATGAGAACAAATAGGGACCATTAGATCATCTTTTATTTTAAACGTGTGACTCCTCTTCATTAAGGGTAAATAAGACATTTAATCACCTTACCATCCAAAGCACGTTGATTCTTTCCTTAATATCCTCCTACAAATTTGCACAATCTACGTAATTATTGACATAGTTTATTATTCTTCACCTTGTTTATCCTCGCCATTAACCCACTATGATCAATTTTCCATTCTTCTTGAACTTCAACCGTAGTGTCATATTCACCCTCTTCAATCCATATTGATGACACAGTCCTCCATTATCTTCATTAATTTATTAAATCTAGGTAATTACACTGAGAGGGTACGTTTCTCAACAACTTCATCTTCTACTTATGGATTGCAGTAATTGTCTTGCATTAACTTTATTTTCTAATTTTAACTTTTCACGTGTAAATAATATTAATCCATATATTTTTAATATACATGAAGTAGTGATCATGAATCATATTATTAGTGATAGTAATTATTATTACTAGTAGTATTTGTTTGTTTGTTGCTTCTCTTATTTTATAAATCATCACTTATTGTTTATTTTTTATTATATTTGTTGATCGTACATTGATTCTGTTTATTGAAACTATGAATTATTGTAATTACTACGTATGAGTTACTGTTGTTTATTACAATTTTATCTCACAATTTTTTATGCACTCTCATGCTCATATGATGCACTTATGCAGTCCTATTTTGAAAAAAGATATGATTACACACATATTTTCCTCAAATGTTTGCTTTCATTTTTGTAATGTTTTTTAGATTGTGTGTGCTATGATATTCTTATTTAACTCACCACAAGTGCACTTACATGGGTTATTTAATGCATTTTCATTCTACTATTATGTTCAATATTTTTTATAACACTCACACATGATTGCAGTTTGTCATGATTATGATTGTACCGTAATGGATTCAACAAGAAAGGAACTTAGCAAGATGAATCATTCAAGTGGCATGGAAGATATTTATACGTTGTCCCAACAACAATTGTGATGCATTTGGAAGAAAGTGCATTTCATTCTGGAAAAAGAGGTTATGTAAAATTTTATAAGGGAAAATATAATAGTGCACTTTTGTATATATAATAATGCACATTATTACAGTGCATTTTATTTTGTAAAAAATGTTAATATAGAAGTTTAGAAAGAATGATATAATAGTGTTTTTTTCTATATATTTAATTTGCACATGATAATTGTTAATCAACACCCTTGTATATTTATTTTAAATCATTTTGAATAAAAACATATAAAGTGCACACCTGCATGTCTAAAGTGCAATATAATGAGTAGAAAATGCAAGCCAATGACATAAAATGTACAGTTCACAAAAGTGCAAATTAATGTAATAAAATGGTATTTCACTTCATACTCGTTTCATTGATAGATGGTGTTGATTATTTAAATGACTTTATGTGGAAATGTTAAATATTAAATTAATTAAATTGATGTTACAAAAAGTTTTTAAAAAGTATCATATACTAGTTCACATTAGTATGTTTTGAAATTGCACATGTGCATTTCATTTTGTCAAAATAATGGTAGTATTAAATCTTAGAAAGGGTGATACAATAATTTGCTTTTGTATGTATTTAATATACATGTGGTACTAGATAGTTTACACCCATGTATATTCATATTAATTTTTAATTCAAATCATTTATACTTATTTTATGGAGGTGCACAATTGCATGGATAAAGAGTAGGTTATAATGTAGAAAGTGCAAACTAGTGACATAAAAGTGGTGTTTACAACACTGAAAATTAACTTAATGAACATGTTATTTTTCTTTAGGTTTCTTACTTCATAAATGATGTTGATTATTTTAACTTTTATTAGTGCAACAAAAATATCATATGTAATAAAATTGATGTTGAATAATGTTTCAAATAAAAGTGCATCCATTCAATGTTGGAGGGCAAATGGCCAAATCCAGGGGATTCAATTGATGATATATTAAAAATGATAATGCACAGTTTTTTAAATCAAAGTAATTATCCAAATTATATGTAAGTAAATACTAAATTTGGAAAGAAAGTTAAACAAGAGACCTAAAGTGAATTAAATTTAGCATTATTTCTTTGCTAGAGTAACTTGGAAAAAAGATATTACATGTATATTTGACATTATATTTTACTCCTAAATTTTTACTTTAGCCCTTTCATTTCCTACACGGAATTTTATTTGTTATTTTTAATTTATTTTTATTTATATTTGGTATTTTTTGGTATGTATTATATTTTGTTTTTAATATGCTATATTATATTCAACATTTAAGTTTAAAAACTGCTCAAAGTAAGATGAAAATACAAAAAATTCTAAAAATCTATTTCTTTCCAAACAGAACTTCTTTAATCCTAACTAGGTGTGCATGAGTCCTGTTTTGGGATGAAATTATCGACATTTTTATTTGAGAACATTTGCTGTGTTTTGTTTCTATTTAGGGATATTTTCTTTAGAGTCTTAGTTTTGTTCTTGCATAACATCTGTTCCTATTTATTCTATTCATAGTTATACAAAATATTTCCGATTTGAACTTTTTTACATTTTCATTCTATTTCATATGTATTTTTGACGCATTATAATTTTTTATTCTATATTTCATATGTGTTAATTCAGAACCTCTGCAATGATAAAATATAGCTACATAAAAGAAAACATTAAAATATTAATGTAAAAACATAGATATAAAGCATGAATACAAAGTCCAAAATTGGATTTATTACGATTTTGAAACTTTTTAATAGTTCAATGCTTTTTAAACAACTATGATGGGTGAGGGACTTGTTTGAATCTTTCATTTTCACGTCATTGGTTTACCAGGTGACGTGGTGGGTGATCGGGTTTACTCGTAAAACTGAAATTTGAACTATGTTTTGTCGGTTGAGGATTCGAATTGAACATTTTTTTAGATTAGAGACTGAATCAAACGTACACAATCGGTATAGTGATCTATTTGATCATTTAGCCTAAGCTTTTATTCATACCAAAGTAAGTTGATAAGGTAATTATTGCATTAGTATATAAGAAGTCACAAGTTCAAATCCAAGTTCTACTAACAGCAACTTTTATTGATAGAAACTTTACTTTCTTTGCTACTTAATTTGTGCTATATAAAATTTGGAATAAAGGAACTGTTATTCCAAACCTGGTGAAATGAACTGTTGTTGCTTCAAATCAATAACATCTTAGCTTTCACCCTTGAAGTTTGTTTTCAATTTATTTGCTAAGCAAACCTGGTGTGAAGTGATCAAAATACCCTCAAATTATCTTCAACATGTATCGTTTTCTCTTCTTAGTGCGGGTTTACCAAAAACCCGAATTATTTTCCTATAAAAAATTATTTTCCCAAAAAGATTTGTCATTTCCATTTAAAGTAAGGAATATATGGTTAAAATTAATTCTCTCTCCTCTGCACAAATTTCAACCACACAGATTTTACTTTATTGATCCATGTGAAAGTCAACTTTGGCCAACCTTTTCGGGACGGATGGAGATAATATTCGAGTAACTAGTTTATTCATTTTTCTGTGACTCTATTTCTTTGCACAAAACGAGCAGTAATCCTACGAATTTTAACTTTTCAACTTTTAATCTAAATTTTTATAGTTGTCTATATATCTTTCATAAAAATCATTTTTTATTTTCCCATATATTTTCAAATAATAGATTTATATTGTGTGTTCCTGATTGTTCGTATTGCCATATTGGTTGCGAAATATGAGCTTCATTTACAATCATATAATTTTTCTTGTAATATTTCAATAGTATAAACATATGGGTGAGGGTATTTTGCAAGTTATTACTCTCTACGCTAAAGGGTCAAATAGGCCCATGTACCTTTCTAGATTGTTCAATTTGCCCCTCGAACTCAAAAAAGCTCCAATTGACATCCTGAACTCCATGAAAAGATTCAAATTTTACTTTTTGCAGGTCACAAGCCGGTCACCGCCACGGCGCCACAACACCCGGTAGGGTGCCAACTGTGCATGTGACATGGCAACTTAGGGGGTCAAATAAGCCTCTGAACCCGACTGAAATGTTCAATTTACCTCCTCAACCCTTAAAATTTTTTGGTCACATTTTAACCGTTATTTGGCACATAATAACGTTATTTTTACATTATACGGAGTAACACCTTAGTTTAATTACCAAAATCTTTTATAAAAAAAACTCTCATAATAATCACAATTTCAAAACATTTAACGGAATTAAAATTGACGAACACCGCTTACTAAAAAATACAATACAAACAAATACTCCCCGTCACATTTCAAAGAATTGAAATGGAAAATGATAAAATTTGTTATATAAAACTAAAAATTAGAAGAGAGTCCAATTAATGATATAAAAGAAAATTTTCATTTGTACACAGTTCTATACACTCTTCCCTATTCTATCTTTGTACACATGCCATTTATTAAAAAACACAAAAAAATTAAAAATTGTCTTTATATGGACTCAATTGTTGATGATATAAAAGAAAATTGTCTGTATATGGACCAAATGTACATAACTTATACAAGGTGTACCTAATAACCTCAAAGTGAAGCACAAGATGAAGTAGCAATTACTCCCTTCGTAACACTCATAAACTACTCCCTCCGTAACCAGGGGTGGATCTACTCACACAAGAGAGGGGGCAGATGCCCCCAATAAGATCCCACTAACCCCTTGTAAATTTTTAATAAAAATTAAAAGCCTAAGTAATTGCCCCCAACAAAAAAATGAATTGCCCCCAATAAAAAAATGAATTGCCCCCAATAAAAATTTGGAGTGTTGCGGTATTTGTTGGTTTGTTGCCTTTGATAGTTTAGTACTATCTATTCAGTATAGTTGTTTAATCCTCCTTATATATTCATTGTATTGTTTACTTTCCATATTTGTTAATTCTATTGTATTAATTGAATCATTATATTGTATAGTATAATCTCTAGTTTTATATAAATATTAAATGGTATTACTAAACCAATATTAATGTTATAAATTTATTATAAAGTTATTCATTTACATGAATTAGATTTAATATTTTAGAAAGATCAGTTAGATTTAATTTAATTGATTTGTTTCAGAAATAGTTATACACCTATTAATGTAATGTTTTACAGTATTAGAAATTACAAATTAGAAAATCGTATTTAATACGTTAGAAACGCTAAATATAAATAATATGTTACTTTAGGTAGTTAAATGAAATGTATTAATGTATTAAAAAATTAATTGTGATGTATTTTGTTAAAACTTTTATTGAAGGAGATGTTTGAAATTAGAGGTGGGCACGGTCCGAAACGGTTCGAGAAATTAGTAAAACCCGTTATGTTTCTGTGAGGTTTCTAACGGTCCGGTACGGTCGAGTTCTAAGGATGGAACCATTCGGTACCATGTCGTTTCAGAATTGTAAAAAATGGTACGATACATAATTGGGTTATAAAATTATTGGTCTATAAAATACATTTACTGGTATGGAAAAATATAAAAAATTAAATGCATTATTTTTGAACGGTCTGGTCTGGTATTTTTCGATTCTAAAAATCTAGAATTGGTCATGTACCTGTTCTAAATGGTACGGTTTCGATTCAGCATAAAAATCTATAGAACCATTTAAATACCCGGTATTCAGTTCGGTACCATTATGGGCCGGTTCGGTACCAATTTGGTTTGGGTTTTATGTTAACCTCTATTTGAAACTGTTACAAATGAAACTGTAATGGATCTCTTCCAAAAGATAAAAACTAGGCGCGAACAAGTGTGATATATTTTGTTTAAACTTTTATTATTGTATTATTACATTAATACTTTATTAATTTTTGATGCATTTTTTATTTACGCCGCCCTCAATAAGTTTGTATTCTGGATCCGCCACTGTCCGTAACACTGATATCTTCCCACAGGGGCGGATCTACGTGTTAACTAGGGTAAGCACCGGCTTCACCTAAACATTTGCTATTAGCCCATTTGGTAATACCATTGGTATGAAAGGGCTTTCAGGGCTTCACGTCTGGTGATTAAAGCCCCTTAAGGCTTCACCTCTTTATTAATTTTTGAAGTGCATTACCTTTCAATGCTTCACCGTTTTTTAAAATTTTGAAGTGCTATCCGTACAGAGTTAAAGATACAGAGTAGATTTATTCTTATTATTATTACGAGTATTGCTTATTACTTATTATTATTGTTTCTATGGTTATTATTTTAACATGTAGCTGTAAATTGTACTTTGCCTTATCTAACACTTCAATTTGTTAAATGTATAAACCATAATGTATTCACTACTTGTTCCCTAGATATGAGTAATTAATCTCATGTTTTGGTAGTATTAGACTTTAAACAGGTAGTAATTTTCAAAATTTGTAGTAATTACTTCTATTTTGAGAATAAAAACATGACAGTCATATTTTATACTAGGTAATTTGTTGAAGTTTTTAGACCTATTTCAGGAACTTTTCTTAGTCTATATGTGCATACACTGATCTCCGATGCCTTGGTCCGCCACTGTCTTCTCACTTTCCTTTTTAGCTATAACATTCATATCTTCCCACTTTCATTTTAAAAATAATACACTATTACAACTACTTTTTTGGGATTTATCCTTCATTCCAGCACATTATTTCATTATCTTCCCATCATACCCTCAATAATTTATACTATCGTATCTCCTTTCACTATTCTTAATTTCACCTACTTTTCAAATGGGAAGATATATCTGTTAGGGAGGTAGTATTAACAAAGAAGACCTACATTTGAAATAAACCGTAAAGATATCCAAATATTATGGAGGGCTTGCAGATTGAAGATTGAAATCCATTATTATCTGATCTGGTAAATGTACAGAGATGCGTGTACATTATAGCCCACCAGATCAAATCCATATACAGAGCAATAAACTCAAGAATCCAACAAGATCCCCAGCCTCCATTAATCTCATGTCGCTTCTCCTCCTATATAACTACATGCCCCATACCATCCCAACATCGCTCATGGATGGCCTCCTAATCGCAATTCAAACTCACATCACTCCGTAATAATAAGGGAAACGGCCTAGCTTCTTCTCCAAAAATCTCCCCTTCTCCCAATCATTGATCTTCGTTTTTCAGATATACCTGCCGATTCTTGAAACAAAATGTAAAAACAAAAAGCAAAAACATAAATCTCGTATGGTTCTTGAAAGTTGATTTCGCGCACAATACGTTAAGTTGCAGTTGCCTCTGGATTTTGAATCTCGAGGCCCGATCATTTCTGTGTTTGTTTTTCTGAATCGGTAAATTTCAGTCTGATTCGGAAGATTTGAGAATATTGTACGGCTTTTCTTCAGAAGTAATTGAAAAGTCTTCGCATTTTAGTCAGGGATTTGTTATATAAGGGGGTGAGAAATGGAGAAGAAGAAAGTTGTGGTACCATTAGTTTGCCATGGTCATTCACGTCCTGTGGTTGATTTGTTCTATAGTCCAGTAACCCCTGATGGGATCTTCCTCATCAGTGCCAGCAAGGGTATGATATCCGTTTGCAGTTTATTTTCTCTCTATATTGTCCCATTTTTATGCTTTAACCTATTGCATCATTTTCATTGGCAATTGATCACTATCCAGCCTGCTATAGCCTGGATCCCTTTTTAATTATAATTACTTGGCAGTTTTACCTTTGCGGATGACAATCAGCAGCTTTAATTCTTGAGATTACTTCTTATTCAACTTAGGATTTTTTATACAGACACTTTATACTGTAATTATATGAACTTCAAGCATACACAACACACTGGTATGTAGAAAAGGTAGTGATGTAACACACATGACACATGATTTAAGGACCACAACATTAAAGGGCAGGGGTGCTGTTGCTAAAATATAAACAATTAGGAATCATTTACATGTTTATTCTTTCAATATGCAACGGATTTGCCGTGTGTGACTGTGAATTACTAGCATTAAATATGTTGCGCTCAAAAGCTTATCCATAAGAAAATAAGTAAATAGGAATAAAATGGTTGGAAGGTAGAATTATAATGTGCATCTTCTTGACCATATTTGCTTGATCAGCAGTGTTTTTTCATTTGAAATTTTAAGCCTGTGTATGATTGAAAAGACACAGCAAAAGTCTCATAGTGGTCTTATAGCTCTATAGTTTTCCCAACCCAGTTGCCTTTACCTTAACTTTCATGTCAGTGATGGTTTTCATGTTCTTTATTGTTTGTTTGTTTTTCTCTATGGCTTAGTTATCCATCTGCTCCCATCAATCATCATCATCATCATCATTTTCTTCATAGTCTAGTATTAGTTCTATGCTGAAATTTGCTATTTTAATGTCAAAATTATTGGAGACATGTCTGTTTATGCCTTTATGGAGTGGGTGATATTACTTTTTCTGTGGTAATCTATCCCCTGAAGTGTTTGGGTGGTGGATTGCAGTCTGTGTTAGTACATTCATTTAGAAATGGTCTTACATTGTTGAGTTGATATAATCTGTTTTTATGTATACAATTTGTATACTGAATTTTATGTTTTGATAATAAGTTAATTAAGCCAATCATTCAAGAGCTCTGGATATCCATCCGCAAACTGACAAAATATTTTTCATTTGTGTTGCTAAGATTCAAAGCCAATGCTCAGAAATGGCGAGACTGGAGATTGGATCGGGACATTCGAAGGGCACAAAGGTGCAGTGTGGAGTTGTTGCTTGGATAGGAATGCTCTGCGTGCTGCATCTGGTTCTGCTGACTTTTCTGCGTATGTTCCTATCTCTGCAATCTTCTGTTAATGTGATGAAAACCCCTGTTATATTGATTGTGCCCCAATTTTTAATCACTTTATGATCCATCAAATTTCTTTTTGAACTAACTACACCTTAGGTTTTCCATGGAAGAAGCATATTTGTGGAGTTAAGATGTTCATCTATTGTATGTGATGATATAATCTTTGTTTCTAATCTTCTGGCACAGAAAAATTTGGGATGCATTGACAGGGGATGAACTGCACTCATTTGAGCACAAGCACATTGTCCGAACTTGTGATTTCTCTGAGGTATATATTTATCTATCCATCTACGATATCATTCTGTTGTATTCATAATTATTTACCATAACTTGGTTCATTTTTTCTTTAAAAATTTATCTGGGGCAGGATACTAATTTTCTACTAACTGGGGGAGTTGAGAAAATCCTACGTATATATGATTTGAACCGTCCAGATGCACCTCCTAGAGAAGTGGCTAAGTGTCCAGGCTCAGTGAGAACGGTTTCATGGCTCCACAGTGATCAAACCATATTAAGTTCTTGCAGTGATATGGGAGGTGTTAGGTATATTGTTTAAAGACCTTGTGACCTCACTTTTGTCTCTTGGTTCTTCTCCCAACTCCTAAGTTAACTATTTATGGCTACTTATTCTGTTATATGCAAACATATAGAGCTCGTTTGATAAGAGTAAAGTTACTATGAATAGGCTGAATGAAATTATTTATCTGAATTAATATCTAAAAACGAAGGTGAAAGAGTCATTTGCTTTTGTTTCAGCCATTCAGCCAAAACACATAAAAACAACTTGTGCACTACCATTTTTATTATTGTCAGCAGCTTCAGCCAGCTGTCAACTAAGTTAGTGCTTATCGGCAGATATGGGCTATAAGCAGGAAAAAAACTACCAAATTTTGCAATGAAACATAGTAACATCTCTAGATTATTTTGCTTTTAATTTTCACTTAGTAAGGATGAAAAAGTTTGTGTTAAAAAGCAGTATACTGTTGCAGGTTATGGGATGTAAGAACGGGTGGAATAGCCCGCACGCTAGAGACAAAATCACCTGTTACCAGTGCTGAAGTGAGTCAAGATGGCCGCTATATAACTACTGCTGATGGGTCCAGTGTCAAGTTTTGGGATGCAAATCAGTAAGTATTTCCTGGCACTCTACACATCACTTTTTCATCTTGACAGGATTCCTAATACAATTTTTTTTTTGTGCACTTTGGTATTTTATGAAGCTTTGGATTGGTGAAGAGTTACAACATGCCATGTACTATAGAGTCTGCTACTCTGGAACCAAAATATGGATTCAAATTTGTTGCTGGGGGAGAAGATATGTGGGTCCGTGTTTTTGATTTCAATACTGGTGAAGAACTCGGTATGCCCGCCCTTCCACTGCTTCTGCTTTTTTATGTTTTCTTTATTACTACTGTCTTATGTTACTTAACAGAGTGCATCCGTTTTAATTACTATTATGATTGTTATTAAATGACATAATTGCACCAAGACCACATTTTAGGACAAAGGCTTCAAATAGAGATGTCCTTTCTTAGAAAATAATTATAGAAATAATCATACCTACCGGTATTCTTAGCATGCTAACCACTTAACCCCAATATGTTTAATTCCATCATAATACAAATATCATGGGTAATTTTCTCAAAGCACCCCCATTACCTGAAAGCATAATATGAAGCTGGTAAAAAATCACGCCTAGTGCACACGAAAGTTTTCTTCAAATCTTCTCTATCGCTGACGCAGCGGAGCCTGCCCTTTTTGTTTCTTCTCAAAAATTTCCTTCCCTCCCTTACCAGTCCAATTCCTTTCCACGTTACCAAATATCGCCAGCAAACCACAGTATGATTTGGCGGATACTTTTAACCCTCATCAATTGTAGTCTGGTTTGAGTTCAACCCTCCAACTTTGGATCTATTCTCTTCTCCTGAAAAAATGTGATATGACGTATTTTTTAAGATTTGGTCATGTCTGGGTCTTTCGGGCCTGTTAATGTTTATTTCCAGTCTAGTCTGAATCTTGTTTGATCAGAATACTTGGTCTGGTTTGAGTGTGTATGATCTTATCTAAGTCCCTTGTTTGAAATACAACATCTGGTCTGATCCGGTCTAAAAAATTGGTTCGGTCTGATCTGGTTTTAATCTTTTGGGTTTGATTTGGTCAGATGATTAAAACAAGATTAAGTAGTAAGTGGAAAAAGTGTGGTGAACAGAAAACATTTATCATCAGAAACGTTAGTTTTGAGTGTGAGTGCTCACAAATGTGCTCTGATTCGACAGCTTCATGACTAGATCTTTATTACTATCATGAGAATGGGTCCCATTTTTCATGATCTCCGAACTCTTTTTTTTTTGAGATGTTGGGGTATATGAGGTGAAGGAGCAGCAGTGAAGTTGTGAGCTTGCTGAGAAGAATCTAGGAAAGGGTAAAAGAAAATTGAAGATGAATGATATCTACGACTCATTGATCGATGTTGGCATGGATACAGCCCCAGCACCGCCAATATTGCAGTCAGTGCTGCTAGTTAAAGAAATTGGTAAAGCAAGGAGATGAGGACTTGGTGGAGAAGGGCTAAAAGCCAAGATAATGGTGAAAGCAATGAAAACGAAGATAAACCGTAGCTAACTGTTATTGTAGAGGAAATATGGATTCTATTTTGAGAGGAAATTTGTGCCCATTTATAAGTTCATACTTTGCAGTATCAGCCATCCAGGAAAGGTGGATGGCCGGTGGGCGTTTTGGATCAAGTATGAGTATTGAGCTTGTTCTTGTTAGTCGTTACTTAACGGTGCTGTTTTCTTCTTCCGAAAATTTTCTGTCCCCTCACTAAACTGTTAGCAGCTTTTTGATATTTTGAAAGTATTTGATCCTTTCGAAATTTCAGGTTTTGGTAGAGAAAGATTGTTATTTCCATCATTTTCAATGGAGCCAAAGACTCACTATTTTTTGGCTTGGGAATATGATGGAATAAAGCAAAATGACTTACTAAACTGTCTGCGCTTCTTTGTTATGAAGTAACAATCAGCCTATGCAATTTTCGACGCAATTTTCACTACAGGTCATTCGGAAACAGTCTATCTGTGCTTTAGTACAAGGGTAAGATTGCGTACATCCGACCCCCCCTTACCCCACCGTAGGTGGGAGCCTTTGCGGCACTGGGGTAATGATGATGAATGATGATGGTAGAGAAAGATCGTTGAATCCTGTGTGTTTCATTTTCAAACCTCATATCCATTTATATTCTGCTAAACAGTAGCTAAATTAATTCATCCAGGGAAGTAGCAGTAATCTGTAATAAATGTTTCATGTTTTGTATAGATACAAGGATGGGGGTGACTATGGAGAATAAGTTCACCTAGTTAGCTTGTTACCTGTCCCTTGGGAGTTTTTAGAAAAGATTACTCATGAAATGCTTATTATAGAATAATTATGCATGTATGCATAAATGGGATTAATACAGGAATCACTCCAACATATCTGATTATTTAACTGCGCATTTATCTTCTAAAATTCATTTGATTGTTTTCCTGATTGAATTTTTAGCTAAATTTGGTATGAGTAAACTAGACTTAATGAAGAAGATGCTCAAAAAATTTCATCAAAACATTCCACCTGGAACCGCCTCAAATGGTGACGGCTGGACAGATCCTCCTATATAAGGGAGGGTGATTTGCACTTTTTAAGTTAGTTCGAGGGCCTATTTGTCCCTTTTCCCTAAAGAAAATGAAATTTTGAAGCACATATTGCTTTCTTTGAAAGGGAGTGAGGCATAACTTTGGACGGACCCAAAAACGGTTGGATAATTTAGAAACTAAAGTATTTTGTTGTTCCCGAAATATTTGTTGGCCACAAGCTATGTTTTTGTTTCCTGGTTGCTTTCACATAGACATTTTTGCTGTTGTTATTGCATGCAGCGTGTAACAAGGGTCACCATGGTCCGGTCCATTGTGTGCGGTTTGCACCAACAGGGGAATCATATTCCTCTGGATCTGAAGATGGGACCATCCGAATATGGCAGACGGGTCCGTTAACGAACGATGATGCTGATGCTATCACAATGACAAATGGAAAACCAAAGGACTCTGCAGAAGAGGTCACCCACAAAATTGAAGGCTTCCACATTGCAGATGAGAGGGAGGAGGGGGTTACAGGGAATCCCTAATACAGACTGTAAAACTGGAACTTTTGCATATTGGACGCTTGCTGAACCAACTCAACCATTTAAACATTCATATCAGATCATATATGTAGAAAAGAAAGGAAAAGAAAATTGCTCCTTTTGAACTTAGTGAAGCAAGTTTTTGTGTGGCATGTATAATTTCCATATGGATATCAGGGTATACCAACCCCTTTTTGTACTGATTTTGTATTTTTTACTGTCATAGTGCTCGCAAGACTTGTTCATTTGAGTCAAGTGTTTATAGAAAAACACCGGTTTTTCTATGCATGGTATGCAATTTGAGTCAAGGCTTGACTGATAATCTGTGCCCTGCGGTAATCTACCTTTTATTATTGATTGTAAATAGATTTTGTTGAATTTTTATTATGGGAGGTTTACAAAGTTCAACTTGTTACATATTTGCTCATCTCTGGGTAAACTAAGACTGGTCAGGATTTTCTGGAAGGGAGAGATCATTAGCAGTCTGATTAACGACTTTTTGCAATCTTTTGTGGTCTTTTGTCCTCACCGTGTTGCACTAATCTGGTAGGATTGTTGCATTGCTCCACGTCTTAGGATGTGCAATTTTTTAGTTTGTTTAGATTTGGGACGAAAGGTACGCAGGGTCCCAGGTTGAAAGAGTTAGAAATCCAGGAAAGATCTCCATTGGAGATTTTAAAAGAAAATCTCACCATTCCCATTGAAATTTAAGTGAAAAATAAGGTGCAAAATTCCAATGGTTGGTTTCAGGGACTTGCTTGCAATTTTGAAGTTACTAACCTACCATTGGAGTGCATCATCTCTCCTTCTAGCTTGGGCAAACAAATTAGCCAAAACAAGCTAATTGCTAGAAAGGAGAGAAATTTGAATTAAAATGGTAATTATCAAATATATTTAATTTATTTGTAGTTGATATATTAAATTAATTAATAATGCAATGGTAAAGTTAGCAATACAACGGTAAAGTTCAAATTAAAAGTGATTTTCAATCTCTACGTTAATTATAAATAGAGAATTGTTTTAAAATTGAGTTTTTCAAAATATTCCAATTTGAAAATATTTCAAAGTATGATTTCAAAATATCATTTACATTTTCCCAATTTGAAAATATTTCAAAATAAGTATTATTTTTATTATATTAATAAATCAATTCATTAAAAATGTATACTTTCAAAATTGATTGATATGTGAGGCATATTCAAGATGTAATCATTGTGACTAACCATTGGACTATCACATTGCTAGAAACTGAACTAGCTAGAAAAAGCTGATGAAACAAGCAAAACTATGATGTGTTTAGCTAATATTCCTGTTAATATTCCTGTTATAATATTCCTGTCAATTACTATGTGTTTGACTAATCATTGATATGTTATAATATTCCTGTCAATTACCACCAACATATATAATATATTGGACTTATAGTTGATATTTGGACATACAAAATTTGAATAATGAGATTTTGTATTTGTATTTGTTTAATTTGTTGAATACGAATTCGAATTCGAATATGAAACAAATATTAATTTCGATATGTATTTGTATCTGTTTAACAAAACGAATAGTTCACGAATTATATACGAATATCGAATCGATTTGAGCATATGTTAAATATTAGTCAAATATCACTTTAAAATAACTTTTCCTATATTTTTATGTTATAAATGCATGCTATGACTTAATATGTGTTTTTAGAATTTGATTTGTAACATTACATTTTCTTAAAATTTAATGGATCAATGCATTTTTAGATTGTGTAGAATATAATAAACTGAATCAATTTTATGATTTTAATTTAAATATACATCTAGGGTTTTTGTCCTGAATATTAGTAATAAAGGGCCAATTGACAAAAAAGTGACCCTTTCTTAAAAATTCCAAAAATGTGACTAATAATTAATTAGCCTACTTATTTACCTAGTTTCCATAGTGATTTGCTACAGTAAACGATACAGTGACATCCACCACCACCCACCACCTCCGACCGATGACCACCGCCAGCCATAGTGACGCCGTCGTAGTGACAGCCGCCGTAGTGACCCCGCCGTAGTGACTCCACCGTGAACCACCCCGACCAGTGATTGCCGCTGCCCCCTCCGGTCACAGTGACATGCCGACTCCGGTCATAGTAACACCACCATAGTTACTTGCCACCACAGGTCACCATCAACCACCAGACCTCACACGTCCACCCACCACCGGCGACCACCACTTCCCGCCACACAGGTAACCTGCCGCTGCCTCTCTCCGTAGGCCAGCCACCTCTCGCTGCACAACACAACCCTCGCACTCAGTCCAGCACACCCAACACCCGGCCAACAACAACCGTCGTCGCCCTAAAATGTGACCCCACAAGCCCCTCCCCAACCCCATCTTCAAGCCCTTGTAAAGTCACTGGCCAACACGGCCCATCCTTGCAACCGCCGCACTCCACCACGCTGCCACCTCCCATTGCATATCTAAAGCCCAAATCCAATCATCTCTATCGCAATCGCAGAGGTGGAGCTCCAGATATGTTGTCTCCAAAGCCATCGTCGTCATTGAAGCCTCGTCGCCGCAGCCACGCCTCCATCTCTGTAGTGTCACCGTCTAAATCGAAGCCTCTTCACCTGGTAATGTGGTGGATGGTGGAGGCCGGGATTTGCGAGAAGAAATAGAAGGCAAATCGAGCTTTCTGGGGATATGGAGACGAGAGATTTGTCAATCGGTTAAGGGAGAAGAAAGAAGGCGCAGAGAGAATGGCGAGAAGAGAAAAGGCGCAGAGAAGAAAGGCGCAGAGAGAGGCATGAGAAGATAAGGTCACATTTTTGTCCACACACAGAATAGTCATGTTTTTGTCTTTCTAAAGCCTATAAGTAATGTTTTTGCCATTCTTTCATACATCTAATTCAAACATTTTGAAATCAACGCTAACACACACATATTAGAAATTATACTTATAATGTGTGAAATAAATTGATGATTGTATATATCAAAGTCAAACGACTCTAATTTTATGTTAGATATTTAGCATTGTTGCTAATAAAAAACAATTAGATATACGGAGTATAATTTAAACTACACACATAGTGGATAGTTGATGCACACACATCACACGTGCATATTAGGTAGTTGATTTTGTATATGTATAAACGAATATATTTGATTATTCTTTGAACTGAATACATAATCATTTGTATTCGTATTTGAAAGAAATTTAAACCAAAAAGATGATTTGTATTTGTATTTATATTACTAGTATATATTTTCAGATTTAGATCATAGTTTTTGAATCCAAATCACGAATTGAATTAAAATTATTTGCTTCATTTACTACTCTTACAGTCTTACTTCGTACGATACTTATGATTTATTACAAATAGGCTTGTAATTTGTATACGTAAATGTATATATGGCATACGCTTTGTGGGTATAGATATCTTTTAATAATTATTAATGTTATCACTATTATTATTAATATTATTATTAATATTACCACTATTATTTATCGAATATATTTGATAAATATTCGAATCGAATACACTCATATTCTTATTTGTATTTGATAACAATTCGAATCAAATCTAGTATTCTTATTTATATTTGAATTTTTCAAATTCGAATAGCCTTATACGAATTTGAATCGCGAATCGAGTATAAATTATTTGATTCGTTTACAACCCTATTGAATACCAAATGTCAAATTATGAAAAGGGTTTCTAACCTATGTATTAAATGTGGAGTGAATTAAACAATAAGGAATGAAAAAACTGTCCAATGCATTAGTCATGCGGCTCATTAAAATCAAGGTTGTTAAAATCTCGATTTAAATCATAAAATCGTACGATTTTACGATTCCACATTAATAAATAAATCGATTCAAATCGCAGGTAAAATCATAAAATCGTACAAAATCGAAAAAAATCGTACAAAAAACATGTAGAATCGTTTAAAATCGTAGCAAAATCGTAATATGAATTTTTTTTAGTGAAAATGGTTCAAATTTATTAAAATTAACTACTACAAATCGATACATAATTACATTAATTATAATATCAATAGTATATTTAAAAAAGTAATGGACTCTTATGTTATTTAATTATTTTTATGTTTAATGTATTATTCACTGCATTTACATTATTAAAATAGGTTATAAGTCTTGTTTTGGACCTTGTAGGTATAGTTTTTATGTAATGAAATGATATAATACCATTAACTTGCAACTTAATGTTAATATTTATTTATTTTATACTTATTAAGATATGTTTGATAAAATCTTACGATTTGCGATTCGAATTTACGATTCGATTTTCAAAAACATCTACCGATTCGATTCAAAAACACGATTTTAAGATTAAAACTGTCATGTGGAATGAATTTATATATGTATATTAAAGTTTAATAAATGCAAACTATTCCGTTTCAAGCTCATAACTAACAGGGCACCTTTTATATGGAACCATCAATCCCTCGTCTTTTGCTTTTTATATGCATCTCCCCAACAAATTAGCATTCCTTCTCTCTTTTCGGCTTCCTCCTCCTCTCAATGCATATTCACGGACTCTTTCCCCTTGCTCCATTCTTCTCCATCTTTACTGGTTACTCTCATATTCCTTTCCCTTCATCCTTTTCAGTTCTTCTCCATAGCACATAAATATGAAAATGAAATCGACAAATGAATCTGAAACTTTCTTCTCCTTTTTACTCTCTCGTCAGTCTTTCATTCTCTTCCGTATTGACATCAACGTTTTTGTTGTTTATCTTTAATTTGATCTAACATCCCCTCTAAACATTTTCGATCTATTCTTACAGGTTGCACAAGACCAGTACTCCACATGGTCACTGGGTTTCAGGTCAACCTGCTATGTCAAATTATTAAAAGGGGTTTTCCTTAAAAGTGACTGAAATTGAAACTCGGTTTCAAAAAGTAACTCTATTACATATTCTCTCGTCTCAAAAAGGTTGGCCAAATTTCTTTTTTGGATGTCCCAAAAAGATTTGACATTTACATTTAAAGTAAGGAATATGTGCCTAAAATTAATTCTCTCTCTTCTGCACAAATTTCAATCACACAGTTTTTACTTTATTAATCCACGTGAAAGTCAACTTTGGTCAACGTGTTTGGAATGGAGGGAGTATGAAATTTTACAAAGTTCAACATGACTCCTTAATTTATGGAGTCATATGACATGAGTGGACACCATAACCATTCACTTATAAAGGACTCTCCACTGTGAAAATGAAGGATTATTGATGAGCCCCATGAGTCCTCTCCATAAGGCTAACCGCAACTCAGCTCGTCAATAAATCTAATTTATCACTAGTTTATACGTATTCACTCAATCAATTCAGTTTTTCTCTGCAATCCAGCACCGTCAATATATTCACTCAATCTATTCTTTTTTAGTTAAATCCTTACTTTTATTATTATACATATTTTTTTCGCAAATTCTATTTTTGCAAATAATTATGATTTAAAATATCAAACATTCCGATGTAAAAATAAATAAATTTGGAGTGAAATTTGTAACCATGAGATCTATTTTTGAAAAATAATAATTGAGAGATGTAAAAAAATATTTTAACAATGAAATCTTGATTTTAACATTTGAATTGATTTGAGAAAATGTTAGATCTACAAATCTCCATCAGATGAAACTTCTCATTTTTTTAATATTTACATATCCAATATTGGCGTCATATGAAAGATCATAAAAAGATATGAATTTTGATATATTTTTTATACAAATAAAAAGTTATGATAGTTTAAAATAATTGAGATTTATATTCATCAGGAGACTCATCCTTTTTCTTTAATGCAACAGTCCTTTTTGTTTCCTGCGTCCAAGACACCGGAGTCAATCAAGAAACTAATTCCCACTCATGAGAAGCCATGTATATATCCACTTTGAGACCTCCTTATACAATGAGTTGGAGAAGTTTTTGGGGGGTGAAAAGTTCAAATATGGTTTTTTCACCTCCCGGTTGCGATAAGCCTAAAGGGCTTCATTATTTTTTATTTACATATGGATAAAAATATATTCTCTGTCGTCCTAAAACAACTTCTTTTACCAATATGCCCCAAGAAAATTTACCCCCATCTAATCAAAGAAAAAATCAAGAAGTCTAATTGATAAAGCAAAATAGTGACTAACATAAAGGGAGGAGAGAGAGGAGCAGTTCGTATAGCATGCAACCATGCAACCCTCCCATGGTGCGCATGGTATACCATCCCAATTTGCAAGGAAAGAGAAGCTCGCGAACAATCTAAGTGCATTTAGCTTTGTTATTTTTTATTTCTCCTTTCTTAAAAATGTTAATAATTTTTTTATTTTTGATCCGATTTTTATAAAATTTATATCAAAAATTTTTATTTTTCATGATCTTTCAAATGAGACCAATATTGCCTATGTAATTTTAACATATTAACATTTGCGTGTAAAAATATGTAACTTTACGTGTTAAAATATGTAACTCACGTTCAGTCAGGCCAAATGCAAGTCATGTGTATAAATATGTAACTCTACGTGTAAAAATATGTAACTTTACGTAAAAAAAATATGTAACTCACGTTCAGACAGGTCAAATGCAACTTGTGTGTATAAATATGTAACTTTAAGTATAAAAATATGTAACTTGACGTGTAAATATATGTAACTCGCGTTTAGACAGGTCAAATGCAACTCGTGTGTATATATATGTAACTCACGTGTAGAAATATGTAACTTTACGTGTAAAAATATGTAACTTCACATATAAAAATATGTAACTCACATGAATAAATACCAAATACAATAAATTTTTTATATACACAATTTTAAGATAAATTGTGATTTACACAATTATTTTTCTGTATTAAATTTAGTTCGATTTTCCTTATAATCCAATACTCATTAATATAATAGTTCGATAATTTCTTGAAATTGCATAAGCAATATTGGTCTCATTTGAAAGATCATGAAAAATAAAAAATGTTGATATAAATTTTTTAAAAATCGAATCAAAAATAAAAAAGTTATTACCATTTTTTAAAAATAAAAGGAAAACAAATATAAATCTGTATACCGGTATAAGGTGCTCACCGTACACCGGTCGTACGGTATAATTTGCCAGAGAGGAGTATTCGGCCGACCATAAAGGAGGGAAGATTTCCCTTTTTGGCTTCCTTCAAAAAAATCAACTTTAGGTCATACACAACTGTTTTTAGCTATAAATACTGGAGCAATCTTCTTCCACTTTCTAAAATATGCACAATTACTTCTAAAATTAGAAATCTTCTTCCACTTTCTTAAAACTCTTTATTTATGGAGTCTTTCTTCCATAAATGATGTTGTCCAAGAAACTGATCATTTAGATTTTAATGTGGACCCCCTTTGAAGAAGAATATTTGGATGGTGTACCCGCACAACACATGATCATGACAGAGTCATCATAGGTGACTAAGAATAGGCAAACACACATTATCATGATCACAGATGAAGTAGCATAGGCAAACCAACATAATCATGATCGTAAGTTAACATCCTAGGCAGGCACACCTCAGAATAATGAGAACTTCATCACATGTGACTCATATCATAGGCAAACACTCATAATCATGATCACAGATTACATATCCTACGCTAACACACCTCACATTAATCAGAGAGTCATCACAAGTATATGAGCATAGGCAAACACAACTCATCATGCTCACAGTTCACTTAGCATAGGCAAACCACACTTCACAAGCATCAATGTCATCATAGGTTAATCAGCATAGGCAAACCAACATAAACATGATCACATGTTACAAATCCTAGGCTACCACACCTCACATTAATCAAACTTAATCACATGTGACTCATAACATAGGCAAACACTCATAATCATGATCACAGGTTACATATCATGGGCTAACACACCTCATATTTTATCACACAGTCATCACATGTAACTCACCATAGGCAAACCAACATAATCTGATCACAGGTTACAAATCCTAGGTTAATACACCTCAGATTAATCACAGGTTCACCACAAGTATATGAGCATAGACAAACACAATTAATCATGATCACGGGTTACACATCTCAGGCATACATACCTCAGAATTGTTAAACATCCATACATGACATTAATAAAGCAAAAAGGGGCAATGAGATTCAAAGACCTCAAATAGCATTCACAAACATATCTCTGAATAGGCAAACACGCATCATAGGTGAATCAGTCTGTGTAACACACATGTGATCCACATATCATAAATTCACAACTCTAAAATCATCATTAGTCACACAATAATCCAAATCGGCCTCTCACAAAAATGCAAAGCCTAGACAACATTACAGACAGAACGAGAAAAGGTTGAGAACGTTACTGTCCTTAAGGAGACCATTCATTGCAGTCGTCTTCCCCACCGCCGCCGTCGCTCTCTTCTCCTTCATCCGATGTCAGGCTCGAGTTCACTTCCTCAGCATCTTCTGAATCCAGCCCGTCCAAACCTTCATAGGTATCTGACACCAAATTAGATTGGTATTTCTTACGCAATCGCCAGTTCAGTTCAGATCAGTCTCAGATGAGCAACCAAAACGAACTATGAACATTCTAAAGGGAAGTTCATCGTGGTTTGCAGTTGCATGTGAAGCTTCAACTTCTGAGGGTTCAACATGAGTAGGATCTGTCGATTTATGAAGGAGGATCGACGGCTTAGGGTTTTTTATGGGGCGATGGTTTCCGATCCATTTTGAATGGAGGTTTGTAGAAGGGACTGTGATAGTGGAAGTTAGTAGAATGACGAGTGACAATGAGGGGGTTATTAGAACGACGGGTGACGGTGGAGATGGGAGAAAGAGGTTGCAGGCGGTGGAGGCAATGGAAGACACAGAGACAAAGAGGAGAGAGGGAAGGTTCGAGAGAAAGACAGAGAGAATGGAACGGAAGGGGTTGTGTGCGAATGAAATGGGGGTAAGGGGTGGGGAGATAGGGTAAATGGCATAAGGTTAGTATAGACATTTCACTTTAAAAACTTTCCTAAAAACGAAAGTGTGAAGATGAATTTGGACCTGCTAAAAATGGAAAGTGTGAAGTTGTTTTGTTTGGAGGTAGTAACTAACAAGGTAATAAATTTAGAAAAACGTGATGACACTTACAATTTTTTTATCATTGTCAATTTATTACTCCCTCCATCACTTAAAAATTTTGTCTATCTTTTTTTCATCTTTAGTTTTCTTCGTGTCAGTCAAACTTGACAAAGTTTTAAGAAACGGGGGGAGTATGTCACTAACAATTACAACAAATGTCACCGTCGCTTTAAAACATGTCATTATGACTATGGTTGGACTCGGGTCGGGTCATCCGGCCCGTGGACCGGTCCGGCCTGCTACTGTGCGGGACCGGGACCGGCCCGGTTCTCGAGTCCGGGTCCGGGTCGGGCCTAGCCCCGGGGGGTAGGGCGGGTCCGGGCTCGGGTCTCAAATTTGGTGAACCGGCCACGGGCCAAATTGAATTTTTTTTATTTTTTATTCATTTTTGGGGTTCCATCCGGGTTGGGCTTGATGGGTAGGATGGGTTTGGGGGGGTTTGGGAGGGTGGGAGTGAGGGGGGGGGGGGGGTTAGGAAAGCAAAAAAAAAAAATTCAAACCGGAGGCCCGGCCCAGCCCAGATCCGGACCGGACCCGGTGGCTACCCGGGCCGGTCCCGGTTCCACCATTCTTGAACCGTCAGCCCGCCCGGGCCTAGGCCCGAACCGGACCCGAGTCCATCCCTAGTCCTATATTAGTTTAATTTATGACCGTTTGAAACTATTTTCACGACAAATAAAGAAATACTGAAAATGTTAAATAGTTCCTTAAATTCTCCAATGTCTTTTCCGGCCGCAACTGAGTTGGGGTAGGCTGGGGCAGAGATTAAATATAAATTATAAGGAGAGAATATTTAAATTAATTGAATGAAGGTTAGTTATTTTGTATTCCTTTTGTGTTGTTAAAACATACGGAGTAGTTATTTTCTGCATTTCAAATCCATTTTAGCATCTTACCAGTTAATAATAGCCGGAAAATAGTATTTGGTATTTATAAAAACATAGTTAATAATAGTCTTAAAATATATACTTCGTACTTCCTCCGTCACACTTAAGGTTCCCACGCCCGTTGTTTAACTGACCATAAAGTTAATTGATCAATGTCATTAACAAGATTATTTTTTGTAAATAAAATTTACATATTCAGAAGCTACATTAAAAGTTTAATAATACCTGATCAAGAAAAATTAAAATTGATAAAAGTTGGATATATAAAGTAAAAGATTAATAACAATTCACGTTGATCGGAGAATAGTGGAAGAGAAACTTTAAATGGGACAAAGGAAGTATTAGGTTTGTTGCTGCAAAGATTTATGCTCAATAACCAATAGCACTCCTAAATGGTAATTATCAAGACAGACTGGGCATACTTAAAATTCATGAAATACTTGTAAATGTATGTCTTCAAATCCATCCAAGTACCTTTTGCATTTATTTAGTCATAATACGAAGTATAAAGCTAGAATGCAGCCTCTTCATCCATGTTTTACGAGGATATAATAAGACCTAATGACGGGCTTTGCTTTCCACCACTGTTCTACATTATAAAATTTCAAGTATAGAGAAACCACACTCAAAATAGCGATTGACTGCCATCACCAATGTAGATAAGATCCTTTTTATTCCTCTTATAGACCCCTGCAGGCAAAGAAATCAGTGTGTCACTACAGAAAAAAATTATTTAGGGAAATGAGTGATTTTGGCCCTAAATGGTCTGTTTGGGTGGAGGGCTTTATACTTTTAGTTCCAAGTCCATGGGGTTTTTTCAAACACTTTTTAGGGTCTGTTTGGGTGGAAATTTTTGTGGTTTGGAGGGGAAAGCCTTGCATGGGGTTCATTTAACACCTTGAGGGTTTCTTTGAGGGTTTCATTGAAGATTTTGTTTTGTACAATGGAAAAGAATTGGAGATTTTGAATGGATTGAAAGATTAACATGATATGTGATTGTATAACATTTCAATCGCATTGAGGTATGGACAATCCCTCCAAAGTCTTCCCCTAAAAAAACATCCTTCTGAACATGCCATTAAGGCTTGAATATCCCACACCCTTTACCACAAGTCTGTTGTGTTAGCAGCATTAAAAATTTAAAAACACATACATTTCAATCAGCAATATGCATTAAAGAATTATTTGGTCTGGTGGCTTCCACATGCCTACACTAATCTAGCAATGGAATGAGTCAATGAATTATTTTAAAGCCTCACCAATTCAACCGAGTGATTTCATGTGACAATATCATGATTTCTGTTATACTTTAAAACACAGGAGAGCCAATGTAGTCCCCAGCAAAACTACTTCAGATCCTATTGGGAATTAACCTTTTGCCCTCTAGTTGCATCTAGGGAAGGATTCGGTTCGAGCCACCCGGCCCGGTACTGTGCGGGCCCGGGACCGGCCCGGTCGGGCGGTCCGGGACCGGGTATGGGCCCGAACCGGTGGGAAGGGGCGGGGCGGGCTCGGTTCAGCATTATTGTGACCCGGCCCCGGGTCCGGTTCTATTTAAAAAAAAAAATGGTTTGGGCTCCTACTAGCCGTTGAGGGTGGGGCTGGGGACAACCCAAACGGCTATATAGCCGTTGGGTGGGGTAAAGGGGGGGTCCGGGGGGGTTGGGTGGTGGGGGGTGGGGGGGTGGGGGGTAAAAAAACCTATAAATACTCCTAATCTTAAACATTTTTTCATATCTCTTCTCCAATTCTTCCTAAATCCTATTCTTAACTCTCTACTCTCTAATTCTCTTATTCTACAATATATTATATTTATTATTTATATATCTACTTTATAGTTTATACTTAAGAAGTTAAGATGGAAAATCAAGATGCCATTATACGGTATAATTTTGATAAGCAGAAGGACCCGAAGACCGGGATGTGGTACGCAATTTGCAGAAGGTGCGAGAAAAAATGTAACATGGGGGCTTCAGGCGGATTCGGGATGGCAATCAAGCATATGAAGTCATGTGAGAAAGCCAAAGGATCGGGAGGTGCGGGAAGTTCCGATTGATTACAATTTTCAAAATGTTTATCTGTTAAAGTTTGTTTTAATTTTCAAATGTAGTTCCTATTTCATTTCAAATAAATGCAATTGAAGTTTGTTTTTAATACTCGTATAAAACTATAAACTATAAAATATAAATTATAAAAAAAAATACCCGGCCCGGCCCGAACCGGACCCGACCCGTGACCCGGGCGGGTGGCCCGAACCGGACCCGTCCAACCCTCGGGCCGGTCCCGGGCCCACTATTCTTGAACCGGCGGCCCGACCGGGCCCGGCCCGGCCCGAATCCATCCCTAGTTGCATCCACTTCCACGCTTGTGAACTCTTTGCTGTTAGTTGTTATGGATAGATTTTTATGAAACGGATAATTATGTATGTACGGATGACTGTAGCCTCCTTTGTCTACTTAAGAGAGGAGATTGTTCATCATACACGTGCTCTAGGACATAGGATGGAAACAAATAATTAGCTTGGTAGTATTTGTTTATTTTCCTCTGTCCAGATTCTCAAATTCTTGTTTATATTTCGTTTCAACAATAAGGGTCCAAAAATAATCAAGTAACCCAGCATTTATACAAAAAAAAGTCATTGAAGCAAGCATTATTCTTCTATGGGTTGGAAAAAAACTAAATTTTAGTGTACTTTTTATGCAACTGAAGATGCTTAACTAAATAACTTTAGTCTGCAGGTCAGTTACTAAATCAATTGTAATAGGATGATTAAAAAAGTTTTAGTGCTGATGAAGAAACTTATGACTCATCCGAGGGTCCCCAACCCCCATACGAACATACCTTTGAGATCCAGAATCATCAAGAAATGGTTCCAATATTTTATTTTCAGCATTCCATAACTTCCACATCTTCAACCACAACGAAACTCATTGTCGAGCAAATTACCGAAGATGGGACAGTAATCAATATAACAGACTTGTAATCTTGTCTAGTGGGACATTATTTCAGCATTACACTGATGGTGTTTCTAGTGCAGTAGATATTTGCCTCGCTCAATCTCAAATGACAGTTAGATTGGATGTCCACATACACATACACCAAATGTCGCTATAGGAAATATTAATTCATGACCATTCAATAGAAGCTTAGGCTAAACTTTTATTTCAATTAAAATAATCCTTAACAAATTTTAGGCTGGAAGTACCTGATTCTCTTGACAAGGATAGATTTGAGCTTGCGAGCAAGTTCTTGAGACTGGAGCTTGCGCTGGAGAAGTTTCTTAGCCAATACCCGCTTCTCGCAGTTCTTGATATGGCGAGTCTCAGGGCGCTTAATGAGTCGTTCGATCCCACTCGACTGCATCATCCTCTGCATCACACCCAGTGCTCTCTCCAGGTTATTGTTAAACACCTTCACTCGGATCCCACGGTATTGTTGGAGCTCCCAACTCACTGGGTTCAGAGATGCATTCGTGCGATTGAAGATGGAAGACAATCTGCTCCCCAAGGAGTTCATCTAGTCAGCGGCAATTGTTTTTCTTTTTTCAGTGGTGGCCTTTTGACCTAATATCAATGTGCATAATATAAACCTCAAAAGCTCAAATAACTTGTATAGCTAAAATAAGCATGATAGATAAAAAGTGATTTTGTTTAAATATAAATGGCTTATACTTTTTCCATCATTTGCAATGGAGCCAAAGATCCATTATTTTTTGTTATGGAGCAGCAGTCAATCCATGCAATTTTGGACGCGATTTTCACTATGGGTCATCCGGAAAAAGTCTCTCTGTGATTTAGTACAGGGGTAAAACTCCGTACATCCGACCCCCTTACCTCACCGTAGGTGGGAGCCTTTGAGGCACTGGGGTAAATGAAAATGATGAAAATGATAAATGATTTATACGGAGTATTAAAATGCTAGATGAAGTTACATCAATATTAAAAAGCAGGAGAAAGTCAACAAGACTAGAAATTACCATTTGAATATAAATTCTAGAATTAGATTTTGATTCGATCACTCATACATGAGTGATATGCAAGGGCTGATCCAGAAACTTACAATGGGGTGGGCTAAAAAATAAAATTTGAAAACGCATACGGAGTACATAATAATGTGAATCATCAACACTTTAAATATTCATCAAAATATCATTTAAGTTGTGTCATACGCGACTTAAAAGTATATAATTCATCAATAATAGAATCTACATCTATATTATTGACAAAATCTCGCTCAATGTAATTCATCAATGAATCTTCAAGAAATTCATCTCCGATTTTGTAGCGAAGTGCCATCTTCACCATCATGGCCTCATGGGTATAGGTTCACAACTCTCTTAACCACTTTGAAGATTCACTAAATTGACGAAATCAACTTCTTTTCTTTCTTGGCAATATATTCATTATCCATTCTAAAAAACATTTTCAATATTGATATGAATTAAAATACTTCTATAAAATTATGAAACAAATAAGAAAAAACAGTCATTGTACATAAACTTAATAAGTGTTACCAATTTCAAAACTAAATTCAAATTTTCAATTTTTCCTTACATAACCACAAAATAAAATGATGAATACGTAGTAAATCATTCTCTAATATTCAATTGTATAATCAATAAATCATTCTATAATCTTTAATTCTATCATTAATCATTATAAATTTATAATGAATTAAAAACTATTTTATTATGCACTGAAAAATTCAATTAATAATCAAATTGATTCTCTAAACTTAAAGATAATAATACACAACAACACATAGTCACAAAATAATAGATTAAAAATCTAAAAAATATATTAGAGTTAGAGCATACCTGGAGGCTGGAGCAGCGGAGCTGGAGAGAGAACCCAGGCGGCCAGGCAGAACCGGGTTCGGGAGGCAGAGAGCGGAGAGCCGTAGTGGACGGAGAACGGCGGCACAGCTGGCGGTCTGCGGTTCTTCCTGTTTGTCGCGTCTTCCTCGCAGGGTCCAGGCTCGTGAGTTCGTTCTTCCCAATCTTCCGCTTCTTCGTTTTGATGTGGGGTGGGAATTAACTTTGGAGTGAGCTGATAATTAAACTTATACCTATACTACTTAAAATAAAATGGGTTGGGCTGAGCTGAAGCCCAATGCCCTCACGTTAAATTATACTCCCTCTATTCTCCAATAGATGATTTATAGCCTTTGGCACAAGTATTAAGAAGAAATTAATAAGGATAAGTTAAAAGGTGTAGTGAATTCTGAATTGTGTTTAAATGAAAAACTGTAAAAGTAGGAAAGAATACGAAAAAGTAAGAAAGAGAATGAGAGTATATGGATATATTTATTGAAAAAACTTTCTATAAATGGAAAGGGAGACATGTATTGGAGAATATCCCAAAATAGAAAGGGAGACAAGTATCGAAGAACAGGGGTATGGTACATCCGGCATTTCTATAATTAGTTCCAAGTTACGATCCGATTATTAAGGTGTTCCTTACTCTTCTCCTTTGTTTTCCGCTACTCCTTACCCTATTTAGAAATTGCTCTAAGTAGGAGCAAAAACGTTTTGAAATTCTAAAATAGGAGTATCATGTGTTTTTATCCCCCGAATATGAGTAATCTGCCAAGTTTGGAAAAAATGTCATGTTTTAAAGCCTAATAATGTCAAACTTGACAGAAATTCACTCATATTCAATGAATAAAAAAGTGATACTCCTATTTTTGAATTTCAAAATTTTTTTACTTATATTTAGGGAATTCTCCATTTTCTTTTCTTTTTCGTTTTGTTTGTTAGTAAGTTACTTTTGCTTGTGAGTTGTTGTTCTCTTTGTTTCTTTTGCTATATTTTTTATTTAACAACCTTCTTGCTCTAGTTTTTTGTTCAATTACTATGAAATCGAATAATATAAAATACTCCATCTATCCCCCTATAATTGTCCCACTTTTTTCATTTTTATGTCTCTCTATTATTGTCTCATACCATATTTGGTAACATTTGTGTGGCTCTAAATCATTCTCACTTTATCAACTCATTATCAATCACATAATTCTTCTTTTCTTAAAAACCACACCACTCTCTTCCTTCTCAATATTAGGGGGCAGAGGAAGTATTATTTATTGTTGGAGTTTGTTTGTTTTTTCTTTTTCCACTCAACCTTCTAACTTAAGTTTTTTCAATTTGTGCAATATAAAATATTCTAGGTATTAATTTTTTATTTTTCTATTTTTAATTTTAAGATGAATATTTATTAGTTTATTAAATATTTTGTGTTAATTACTAACATGAGTTTTATGTTTTACTAAAGGAGTTTTTACTAAAGGAGTTTTTACCTAAATATTACTAAAGTAAACACAATTTCCAAAAATGTGACCACATTAATATTAGGACAAAAATGTGACTAAGAAGGTCATATTAATGTCATTGCCAGATTTTAAAGTCGTTGTACAATTTTAATGTTACTGTAGCCACCGCCCATGTCACTGTAGCCATCGTCCGTGTCACTGTAGCCATCGTCCGTGTCACCTTAGCCATCGTCGACGTGTCACTATAGTCACTGTCAGACCTTCCACCGCCGGCCACCACCACTCCCCACCATCGCAGGTACCCTACCGCCTACACACCAGGCCATCTACAACCCCACCCCTTCACCCCCCGTTGTCCAGTACCAACCGGAAATTGCCGCCGCCATAAACAGTGATCCCACAAGCCCCTCCCCAACCCTGAGTGACCCCACTGCGCACCCCCTAGCCCTAGCCACAACCCCCTTCCATGCCCTGCTACAGCCCCTATCCCCAGCATCCTTCCCAGCGGCCAACCACCCCTTCAGCCCACCTTCCAACCCTAGCCCCCTCCCTAATTCGACCGCCGCACCAGTGTCGCTCCCCTGCCACATTGTCGCCGCCATCGCCGAGTGCAGATGTGGAAATTAAAGCCGCTGCCAAGCATCAACGACGACTAGACCATCTATTATCACACCATCCGAGACCAAGCTTCCATGGATGAAGATGGCGGCAGTTCGATTCCCAGCCACCTCTCCATTGACGGGACAGAAAGATAAGAAATAGAAAGCTGCGGGGGAGGGGAGGGGAGGGCGATGAAAGTGTTGGATGTTGGGCGGTGGTAGTTCTGCGGCAAGGACGGAAGCAGAAGGCCACCAGTGGTGGTTCTGCGACGAAGATGAAGCAGAAGACTGAAACTTCACGCCAATTTCTCGATGAAGGAGAGAAGGTGTGCGCTGCTTGCTAAGAAAAAAGTTAGGTCATATTTTTGTCAATTTTTAAAGTAGCGATATTTTTGTCTCCCAAAGTGTGTAGGTCATAATTGTGTCATTCTTTCTTTACTAAAATCACTATAGTGTAAAATAAATGTGCATACACAGTTGTTAATAACGAAACTACTAGATGTACATAATATAAAAAGGAGTTTATGTTATATTCGAATGAGTATAACGATTAAAAAATGAGCATACATAATAGAATATTTGAATACATTAGAGAATTCAAATGAGCTTTTGAATTTTTTAATACTTATTTTATAAGTTATGTATGCGCATCCGGTATTGATTATATATCAATGCATATTTTCAAAAGTACCATGACATTAGATTCACATGGGAATTGATTATATATACGCGAGCACAAACCATGATACTCAATTACATGTTTCTAATACTGAATAAAGGACGTTTGATGCTTAATGACAATGTCTTGAAGTTCAACAAAAAAATTTATGATTTTCACATCAAGCCTCATTTTGTAAGTTATGTATGCTCAACCGGTACCCTTGTTATGTTCATCTTTAAAAGTCAAATCAATCCATATCTCAAAAGTACAATATTATATTTGATTCACATATTGAAATCCATAGGAGTTAATTATATATACAATTCATAAGGTTTTATAAAAGAAAGGTAGAAAAAAGTATGTGAATTAGAGGATATGAAACAAAAATCACGATGTTCATTGTTAGACTTCTAATATTCAACATAATATGTCTGATACTCACTAAAATTGCATCAGTGTTCATTTAGAAAAAGACGTGGATTTCATGTATATTACCAAAATGTCACCGGCTGTACGGTATAGGCTTCATGTCTTCATAGCCATCCGCCTCTGTTGCTGTGACTTGATATCCTCACATGGGTATTTGTAAGATGGACATGAATGATTCACAGCCCTCGTCACTAATCTTGTTCGGATAGCATCTATAGACACACTAAATGAAAGAACACCAAAACTCTGACCGAACAATCACCAATTTACCAAAACACCAAAACAAAGGCTAAGGCCTTTAGGGAAAAACAAATATAAAAGAAATGAGGACTTAAGATATGTAATTTTATTGAAGGGATTAGGCAGGCCTATATAATGACACTTTTCATCTTTCAAGTTATTGATTGATCTTTTAGGTTTTGCATCCATAGTTTTTTTTTTAAATTATTTCAGACTTATAATGACACATTTCATCTTTCATATTATCGATTTATAGTCCATTTATTTTTCAAGTACTTGATTGATAAAACTTCTAACTACTTTTTTCATTATATACGAAATATATCATATTAAATCAAACATATTTTAAAATGGGTCAATGCATTTGAATGGGAAATTCAAAGAACATGTTTCTTGAACTCTCATGGGTCAGTTCCTTACTCATCTAAAGTTCCTCTTATGATGACTTGTGTAGCTTATCAGAGCAGATTTGAACTCCATTGCATCATCAACAACATTCTTAACTTGAGATCATTTGATTATGAACCTGGATTGTATGGAGAATATTTCATATTCTTCACTTTAGAATGCTAATGCATCATATGTCCCTCTTTTTTGTTAGAATCTAAGTACCAACTTGGGTTGTCTTTCGAATCATAATACTAGTTGCATTCGTGACCATTCAATAGAAGCTTAGGCTAAACTTTTATTTCAATTGAAATAATCCCTAAGAAATTTTAGGCTAGAAGTACTTGATTCTCTTGACAAGGATAGATTTGAGCTTGCGAGCAAGTTCTTGAGACTCGAGCTTGCGTTGGAGGAGTTTCTTAGCCAATACCCGCTTCTCACAGTTCTTGATATGGCGAGTCTCAGGGCGCTTAATGAGTTGTTCGATCCCACTCAACTGCATCATCTTCTGCATCACACCTAGTGCTCTCTCCAGGTATTGTTAAACACCTTTTGTGACACCGCACCCGGATGTACTTGAATTTAAAATGCAGTATGTATTTGAATATCCCGCAAAGTGGTGGGGGTGACCGTTCCCACAATATTCTCCTATGTACTGCTTGCTCCCAAGATCCAGGTTCCGTACATACGTCTTTCAGTTGGGCCTTGCTGGCCTATTGGAGACGTACGTTCCCTTATGTAGGGGGGAAAGCATCCCGAATACTTGAAGACGTTCGTCTCGCAATTGGGCCTTGTGGCCGGTTGGAGACGTACGTCCCCGGAAGCAAGGGAAAGCATCCTCGTCCTTAAAGACGTTCGCCTCGCAATTGGGTCTTGTGGCCGGTTGGAGACGTACGTCCCCTGAAGCAGGGGAAGCATCCTCGTCCTTGAAGACATTCGTCTCGCAATGGGCCTTGCTGGCATGTTGGAGACGTACGTCCCGGGAGGTAAGGGGAAGGCGTCTCCAGCTGCCCAAGCCCTTGGAGACGTTCGTCTTGCGATTTGGCCTTGCTGGCCTGATTGGAGACGTACGTCCCCAGAAGTAGAACGCGAAGTAAGTCGTCACCACCTACTGCCATTTCAGTGAAGGGGACGAACATCGTCACTGCCTTTGACCACTCTGAGGGTATTTGTTCCCAAGCTGTTAGGGGCCTTTAGGGACGTTCGTTCAATGATCCCTAGGGGTTAATGGGCCATTCCTACGTGGTCCAACCGAGTTGGTAAAAATGTTTGGGCGACCGAAGTGCTATATTGACCCCATAAAATAAGATATAATTAAAACTGTCCAGAAAATACAACTTTCGGGGACCAAGTATACACTTTGAGACATATTAGGATGACCTCCCACATGGGTGGGGGCCAACCCACATTTTCTAGCCTTGCAAAGAGCAAGGGGAGTCACATAGGTGCATGTGAAGCAAAGAAAAATTGACTTGGGGAGACAAATCAATTAAATGGAGTTGGACTTATTTTTCACATTATTGTGAGAAATGCCAAAAAGGCATTCTCAATCATCCCTCCAACCAAGATCTGGACCCACCTTACAATTTTTGAGAGAGAAGTTATGCAAAATTGCATTTCCACCATTTCTATTCGAGCTGAAGCCATAGGAGTTCAAAGAAGAAGATTTACGAAGGAAAAAGTTAAGAAAAGTGTGCAGGATTAAGGTAATGACCTTATAATGAGTTTTCCTTTATTTTTTAGTTATCATATGACTTTTATAGCATATGAAGGACCCCTAGGAATGTTCTACAAGTTCAGTAATGTAGAACAAGAGATTGGAAGGTGGTTCTAAGTCCAAGAACGGACTTAGAAGTCAAAATGACTGGTTCGCCGGAAAATAACCTTTTAGAGGTTATTTGTGTTGATATGGGTTTTATGATGATAAAACTTTGTCAGGAGCTTGACTAAAGGGTTCATAGTTGTCGCCGGAGTTTCACCGGAGTATCGTCGGAGTTCGTCGGAGTTCCGTCAGAGTTCAACCAAGAAGGGTATAACTTCTTAAAGCTCATTTGAGGTGAGGATGGTTGGCTATATTGCTTATAATTAGTGAGTTAATTTTCTTAAGATTACCTAAGGTAGTTAAATGTGATTTTGAAGGATTATTAAGGATTAATAATGCCTAAAGCAAAATACTATTATTTATGAGTAAGTGCAGCATGATATACAAATTTGGAAGAAATTGTGTATGATTATGTGATATGAAAGTGATGACATGAGAATAGGATTAACTATGAAAATATTGTGATAAAATATACTTTTACTTCATGTATAGAATTCATGAATGGATAAAAGTGATATTTTTGATATCGAGATTAAATTATATTTGGATTGGAAAAATCAATTGAGATGAACAATATGACTATGAATTATGAACTTGGTTGTTCCAAGATTAATTGACTAGTATTGAAATACTAGTCAGAATATTAGTATGAAAAATGATAGAATTAATCCAATTGTTGCGGATTGTGTGAAGCCAAACCTTTGGTAGTCTCAAGAGCTACCTTAAGGTCGGAATGTATAAGCTCTAAGTATATTAGGAGTAGGTCTTAAAGGTTGCTCAAGGTAAATTGATTTTAGGCATAGAATTGGCTTAGGAATCGGATAGATTGACTAAGAGTGAGGCTCTAGCATGGCGTAATGGTGACTAAGAGCGAGGCTCTAGCATAACGTAGTTCGACTAAGAGTGAGGCTCTAGCCTAGTGTAGATTGACTAAGAGCGAGGCTCTAGTCCAATGTAGGTCGACTAAGAGCGAGGCTCTAGCACACTGTAGAACGACTAAGAGCGAGGCTCTAGCACAACGTAGAACGACTAAGAGCGAGACTCTAGCAAAAATGTAGATTGACTAAAAGCGAGGCTCTAGCCTAATGTAGATCGACTAAGAGCGAGGCTCTAGCACACTGTAGAACGACTAAGAGCGAGGCTCTAGCACAACGTAGAACGACTAAGAGCGAGACTCTAGCAAAAATGTAGATTGACTAAAAGCGAGACTCTAGCCTAATGTAGATTGACTAAGAGCGAGGCTCTAGCACACTGTAGAACAACTAGGAGCGAGGCTCTAGCACAATGTAGAACGACTAAGAGCAAGGTTCTAGCACGACGTAGGATGACTAAGAGCGAGGCTCTAGCACGGTGTAATAATAGGATTGGGAAATGACCCATGATGATAAAATAACTTACCGAAGGTTATGACAATCGTGACTAATAGTCACGGGGAAATAGGGGTGGACGTTTCAAAACAAATATGGGCCACGGGCCGACTACTTGACTTTGTATATAAAGTAAGTATATTTTAAAATAAAAAGGGTGACCGGGGGTTATAGTCTATAAAGTAATATCACCCTATATTGAGGGTCTTAAAAATTGAAACATTGATTATATACAGTGTAGTTGTCATTATACTTTTCAAATGCTTCAAAGTACTGACCTCCCCTTCACGGGGGAGGCCACCTCACAGTTTCAGGTAGAAGTTGAGCTTGCTACCAGTACCCTTTGCTTAGGGAAAGATCTTAGAGCGAAGTCGTGGTTCGTGCTTCCTCTGTTTCTGTTTCCAAAACAATTATAATAATGCTCATGGATGTTATTTTTGAATAATTATTTGGGGGCTTGTATGCCTAAGTTTTCCAAGTGTGGCCTGAACACTTGTATTAATGTTTACGCTGTTTTAATGAATATTTTACCTTATGTTTGTTTATGGATATACTACGTGTGAATGATATTCCAGACGCCTTGTATAGTATGGATGTGTTGGACTGCGGTTGACTATTCGTACTGTACGATGTGTTGTTGACATGTCCGGATAGGTCCGGGACGTGATACCTTCACTCGGATCCCACGGTATTGTTGGAACTCCCAACTCACTGGGGTTCAGAGATGCATTTGTGCGATTGAAGATGGAAGACAATCTGCTCCCCAAGGAGTTCATCTAGTCGGCGGGGATTGTTTTTCTTTTTTCAGTGGTGACCTTTTGACCTAATATCAATGTGCATATTATAAACCTCAAAAGCTCAAATAACTTGTATAACTAAAATAAGCATTATAGATAAAAAGTGATTTTGTTTAAATATAAATGGTTTATGTTAAAATACTAGATGAAGTTACGTCAATATTAAAAAGCAGGAGAACGTCAGCAAGAGTACAAGACTAGAAACTACAATTTGATTATAAATTCTTGAATTAGATTTTGAGTCGATCACTCATACATGAGTGATATGCAAGGGTGGATCCAGAAACATACAATGGGGTGGGCCTAGAAATAAAAGTTGAAAACACATACGGAGTACATAATAATATGTCAAATCGTCAACACTTTAAATATTCATCCAAATATCATTTAAGTTGTGCCATACACGACTTAGAAGTATATAATTCATCAATAATATAATCTACATCTGTATTATTGACAAAAACTCGCTCAATGTAGTTCATCAATGAATCTTTAAGAAAATCATCTCCGGTTTTGTAGCGAAGTGTCGTCTTCAACATCAAGGTATTGGTTCACAACTCTCTTTACACTTGGACGATTCACTTTCGAAAAGAATGACGAAATCAACTTATTTTCTTTCTTGGCAATATATTCATTATCCATTCTAAAAAACATTCTCAATATTGGTATGAATTAAAATACTCTATAAAATTATGAAACAAATTATAAAATTCAATTAATAATCAAATTGATTCTCTAACCCTGAAGATAATAATACACAAAAACACAAAGTCACAACGTAATAGATTAAAAATCTAAAAAGTATCAGAGTTAGAGCATACCCGGAGGCTGGAGCAGCAGAGCTGAAGATAGAGCCCAAACGGCCAGGCAGAACCGGGTTCGGGAAGCGGAGAGCCGAAGTGGATGGCGGACGGCAACACAACTGGCGTTCTGCGGTTCTCCTATTCCTGTTTGTCACATCTTCGTCGCAGGGTCCAAGCCCGTGAGTTCGCCTTCGTTCTTCCCAATCTTCCGCTTCTTCATTCTTCGCACAAGGCCATAAGCTTTCCACACTTCCGCGTTCACATAAGAGATAGGCACAAGATATAATTTTAATTTTGAATTGGACTTAACATAGCAAGAGATAAGTCTAAGGTCCCTCTTATAATGAATTGTGTAGCTTATCAGAGCAGATTTGAACTCCATTGCATCGTCAACAACATTCTTAACTTAAGATCATTTGATTCTAAACCTAGATTGTATGGAGACTATCTCATATCCTTCACTTTAGAATGCATCATATGACCCTCTTTTTTGTTAGAATCTAAGTAAGAACTTGGGTTGTCTTCCGAATCATAATACTAGTTGCATTCACCGTCGATCTCAAACTCCAAAGTTTTGCCAGTTACATTTCAATTAACCCAATCTTAAAGATCCTTCTGTAATTCAACATCATTCTCATCATTCAACTATTCTGCATCCTCTATTGAAGTTTGATCATCACCATTTGTTCTTCATGTTATTTGGTCTTTCCATTAGGTGTTGCCTCACTTTTGTCTTCACCGTTTTTCTCACTATGATTTTCTGCCATATTCTCTACTAATGCATCACCTTAAAACCTCATTGATGCATCATCTCCCACACATCTAGAGTTGAAGACAACCCTAAGTGTTCAATAATTTCATACTCATCAACTCCATGCTCCACATATACTTCAACTACACCATGATTAAAAGTCATCTCAATTAACTGGAGAGTAACTTGAATGGTAATGGTTCCATTTGTGTATACATATCCTTTGTTATATATTTCATCAAGTAAGAGCAAGCAATCTTATGCACGTCTAGAATAACACTTTCAACGCCACCATCTACATATGAAATATTTGGCTTTCTCTTGGAATTACTGCCATTGTGTATTTTCAGTTTCACTTCCAAAAAACATGAAAAAACAATGGGAAATATATATTATGTTGTGTGATGTAGTAGACTATTTCATGTTTGAATCAAACACAAAAACATTTACCAAGCATTCATATATTTTAAAATTTTCTAAGAAACTGCAAAACTTCCACATAGTCAACATGCCCAAACATATAAACGTTAATCCAATTTTTGATGCAAGACAAAAGATAGAAAACTATCTTTCAAGTAAAAAATTACACGTAAAACGAAAATATTCAATTCAGAATCAAATTCATTCTCATATAACACATGACCAAGTAAATAGAATATAGTAAAAGTAACCTACTCGTCCTATCCGATCAGACACGCAGATGAACACAACAAATTTTAACCCAAACAGCGAACCGACAGAATCTATCTCAATATTGTCGTCTCCAATTGTGAGTTTCATCTATTAACAGAACCCTATTCGAAGAAGACAAAGGATCCATAAGTTTTACGAATATGTCTCAATTCGGAAAAATAACGATCCATGTGGGAGTTGACGTGAAAAGGCCAAAATTGGCTAAAAACATGGCCACATAAGTGGTAACCGGGGATTAGGAGGTTGTTAGTAGGTAATTTGAACTCATGCGCTTCCTATTGTAAAATAGACATATTTTTGTGGCACTTTTTTATGTGGATGACTTCATGTGACGGTTTGAGCATAATGCAAGCCTTTATATAACCCTTTATTCTGAAAAGTATTATTTCCATCCCTCTAAGTTCTAGGCAAGAGAGGGTGGTGTTATTATTATTAAGAAAAATGAAATAGTATGGTTGATATTGAATTGAAAAAATGTGAATAAAGTAAAAATGAATTACAACATTAAAATATTAGCAAATATAATATGGGTTTAATGCACCAAAACCCCCGTGATATGGAAATTCAGCACATTAACCCCATATGATTTTAAAAATACGTTAAACCCTCTTGTGCTTTAATTAATTATGCACAAAATCTCTTGTATGATCGAGTTCAGTTGTCAAATAAAAGAAAAATGATTAACATTTTTGTATGATTTAGATATTTTGACATATTTACTTGCATATTCAATCACAATATTAAGAAACATGATTTTCAAATTGTTAAATTTATTCATGAAAGAGGGTATGTGCATGATTAATTAAAACAAAAGAGGGTTTGACGCATTTTCAAATCACAAGAGGTTAATGCGCTAAATTTCTATATCACGAGTGAGTTTGGTGCATTAAACCTAATATAATATGAACAAATTTAATGAAATAAACAAAAAAATAAAAATAAGAATGAGACATAGATAGAAAATAAAGCGAATATGTGTTAGAAGTTTGAACAATGTGCAACAATGCTTGATGTACCTACTCTTATACCCACCCCACTTCATGCGGTTATACCCACCAATGTTAGAAAACCAAAAATGATGTTTATACTCACTCTTATACTTACTTTTGTATCCACTTATGTTTGTAATTTTTTTTGTCTAGACATCGATTCACAGACAATATTTTGCACATACAAAATGGTTCACAGACAAAAAAAACTTCACAACATGGTAGATATAAGGTAGATATAAGAGAGAATACATAGAGCATTCATGGGAGCCACTCTAGAGGCAAGTACAATTATACTTGGTATAAACAAACAAAAACATCTCAATCTGTCCGTTTCCCATTCTACCCACCCTTTGGCTTTCCAGTTCGCGGTGGGGCTAGGAGGTAGTTTGGGGATACACAAGGGTAGCTTCGTCATTATACGTCTATAAATACTGCTGAGCCTAATCTCTCGTACTGTCGTACTATTCCAAACGGAATATTTGGTAGCTGCTAGCCAGTGACTAACTACTCAGTACTCACCCTCTCGCTCTTCTTCGGCCCTAAATCGAAACCCTTCCTTTCCATCTTCATTCGAATCGGAGAAAATTTAGGCGGGAAAGATGTCTGGAAAAGGAGCTAAGGGTTTGATTATGGGGAAAACCTCCGCTGCTGCGGCCATCAAAGACAAAGACAAGGACAAGGACAAGAAGAAACCCACATCTCGCTCCTCTCGCGCTGGTCTCCAGGTTCTCTCTCTGTTCATCCTCCCTCACCGCACACTCTCTGGTTTTCTCTCTTGATCCGCCTATATATCTGCTTTAAGCTGCATGTTTCATTTTCTTTGAGATGAAGCAGTTGTTGCTGATTCATTGACTTTATGCCACATGCTGTTTATATGAAAATGTATCCTTTTGCTTGGTAAATTCGTAATTTTCTTTGGTTCTATTGGTTCTTGTATGTGCTGCGGCAGTTTATTTGGAGTTGTATACTTCATTGGTCATGTTTGTTGACTGATATAATGCTCCTGAGGTCTGCTGGGTGTGGCTTCTTGTAGATCTGCTAATGGTTGCTCATGTTTTTACTTTTTGCGTTCTAAGTTTCCGTTTAATAAAAGGGTTTCTTCAATTTCAAGTATATGGGCGGGTTTTAAAGGCTCGTTCTTTTGCAGGAGATGTTTAGAGAAACTACAGTGTGGTGATTTTAAGTGATAATTGGAGTGATGATTCATCTGTATGGATCTAACACCCTTGACAACTATCTGCATATATTGGTGTTACAAGTTTCAAACTTGAACATTACTGTAATTTGGCTTACATTGAATCACCAGCATTGAGAAAAATCAATGAAATAGCTAAATGATGGTGTGCAATAATGGCCATTTATAAACATCTAGCAGGGTAGTTAGAAACTTGAATGATTACTTCTGAGGAAGCTTGTTATGGGGGTGATTTCTGAATTCTGAGTGGTTGCATGAATGATTTTTATTTCTCTTGAGTTGCTGACAATTTTCATTTTCCCAGACTTTTTTTAAATCCTTACTACATATAATTTATGTTGCTAGATGTGTAGGGTTTTTTCTTTGTTTTCATAATAAAGAAGTTGCAAGGCAATTCTCTCCGACTTTGTGTAGAAACTAGTTTACTGTTTTTTTAATCTCTTTTAATGGCCTTCTATGAATTACAATTTGGCTGTCAAAAGTTTTGGGTATGCAATCACATACCATCCAGTTGATTTTGCAGTGGCAGGCAAGGTGCATTTCGTCTAGCCAATTTGATGATTTTTTAATTTTTATGAATGCTTTTAATATGCAAAGATTGCTCCTTTCTTTCACTTAAGGCACTGATAGTTTATGATTCTCTAAAATTGTCCTAATCATAAAGAAACCATAATATAAGGTAATGTGAGACCACTAGTCTTGCCACTCCCAGATTACAGAGCATGCAGCCTGGAAATGCTATAGGGGATAGTGGGATGACCATTGCTCGGACAAATTTTATTTTGAACATTCCTATATCAAACACATGGATATGATATACATTGCTCATTGCTTGAACTTTTTGACATTACCAATTAGAATTCACTAGTGTCTTGAATATAGCATTCTTTTTCTCCTTAAAATCTTTCAAACTAGTTTCCTGCCAATCACGGTTAAGTTTTTCTCTTTTAAACATGTCAGTTGGCTCCATATTAAACAAGTTCCTGACTTGGATGTAGAAACGTAGAATTGTCTAAAGCATAAGAACAGCAGTTATGGTTAAAGTAGTTGAAGACTGTTAGTCTAAGGCTTCTAAGTCGTGATACCATCACACTAGTAGCAGTGATGAAACGGAGTATTTGTGAAGTATTGGATGGTTTTTACGTAGTTAACCTGGTTTTAATGTGGATACTTTTTATTCCAAAAACGCCTAATCCTAGTGCATAAATTTCAAACACTTGCTGCTATAGCCTCCCCGACCACTGCTATAGGGGGCATTATTTCTTCTACAGCCAAATGCTCCACTACAGAGAGTCTTGTAAATTGTAATGTGAAGCTCCTGCTACACTCTGCTACACCACTATAGTGCACTATTGAATATTGAGAAAACTGTCAAATAAGCCCGTATACTATATCATAAAAGTCAATTAGATCTTCGTACTATTGGAACACCCAATTAAGTCCCCAAACTTCTATGAAACGTTCAACTCAACTTTTTAACAGGTAAAGAATCGGGTTTTTGGATAATTGCACACATGACTGCCACGTGGCAGCCGCATGGTGATGATTTTCTTTTTTCCTTATTTTTCTCCGTTTTCTTTTTTGTTTCTTTTTCTCTTTTCCTTTTCTTTTTCTGGTTCCCCATCTTCCCACTCCCCTGCCAGACTTCCGCATCCATTGTTCCCCATCTTCCCAGGACTCCCCCAGTCATCACCCCTCTTTCCCTTTGTTTTTGTTTTTCTTTGTTTGTGCCTTTCTATATTTCTTTCTCAGTTTCTCGCTTAGTTTCTTTCTTTCTTTCTTCCAGACCGCATACGTTGCTTTCTCGCAGATCCTGTTCGCAAGAGGGAGGACTTCAACTCTTCAAGGACTTGTAGCCAGCGTCGGAGACTCCGGCCACCATCTCCAGGGACAGCCGACACCACCGCTGGAGTTTGAGTGCCTCACTGCCGTGTTTCCCCGCCAGCGTTTACAGTTTCAAGCTTCTCCGACCTTTAAGCGCATCACCGTCGTCCTATCTCTCACCGGCAGTTTTTTATTTTCGGTTGTCTGCATCTTTCTCAGGAGTGATGAGAAGATGCCTCAGCCGCTCCCTTTTCCGGTTGCAGGTGCCTTGCTCAAAGGAGATGACTAGATGCTGGAAGGCGTTTTATTTCCGTTTCCGTCACTGGTGTCTTGCTTTGCTGGAAGGCGGCAGAGGAACTCATCGGGTAACATGGAGCTAACGCTTGGAGACATAAGAAGAAAGAATTAGACGGGAGGGATTGCTAGAAAGAAAGAAAAAACCACAGGCGTGGGAATAAATTAAATGGAGAAGAAAGCAATATATATAAATGGCAGTAGACTGGCTTGACTCCATACGAGAAGAAGAAAAGAAGACTCACTGCAGGTCTGCAGCAAAGGTTGGAGAAAAAGCAAAAAGAGGAAGAATTGCCATGTGGAAAGGCACATATACATTTAACGGGGAAACTGGTAACATACCTACTAAAACGCTGAATTGAGCGTTTTTTATAGTTTGAGGATTCAATTGGTTGTTTGTAAAGTATGAGGATCTAATTGACTTTTAAGCTATAGTACGGGGGCTTATTTGACGGTTTTCCCTTGAATATTTATCGCTGGAGAAGACAAATTTAAGTTTACCTACTCTATTTTGTTCATATTTTGAGAATGCAAATTTACTATTGAAAAGTATTTATCTAGTTTCAAAAGTAAAATGCAATATAAAAAGTGATGTATTAATACTTAAATTTTAAAAAGTAAAAAACAAGGTAATTAGACTATCCCAGCAGTATTCCTTTTTGTCTACGAGGCAGTATTGTGATCAGTGTTGTCAATCCCAGATAGCGGAGCGGAGCGGCCAGCCCCAAAAACGCTATAGCGGATAGCGGGATGACCGCTATTTAGGCTACTTTCAAGTAAGTAACTAGTAACTACAAGAAGCATATATAACACATTACATACACATATTGAATTCAAATAGTATGATATATGTCAATGAAGGTGGCAAACATCTTAACATTCATAAATCCTAAATTACTTGGAAATACTCTTTAGTTTCATGAGCAAAACAAAAGATGCTATTAATGATTAAAACAACTTATGTCAAAACATCTTAAGCCTTGATATATTAACAGTCAAACTGTTCCACTTCCAAGCTGGGTCAAGGTGTTCTCATGTGGGCTTAAACATGGCAGTAGACTGGCTTGACTCCATACGAGAAGAAGAAAAGAAGACTCACTGCAGGTCTGCAGCAAAGGTTGGAGAAGAAGATGTTGCAAAGATACTACCGAGAAGAATGAAAGAAGAGAAGGGCAGCATGTGTTGGAGAAAAACCAATCACAGAGCAGAAACAGAGCTTTCTTGGAGAAGAACTCATCGCAGAGCATCAACAGAGTATTTTCAAAAGCTGGAGCCGTTTTGAGCTTTTACGTACGTGCAAGGGTTTTAAGTGGGTTAATATTTTGTTTTCAAAGTCAAGTTTACCCCTTCTACCTCTGAGCTAAAAAAATTAACGCCAAAATCCCTCGCAGAATGCGCAGTACCCGTTTACCACAAAACTCACCGCTATAGTGGCCGCCACAACCTTCTCCGCACCACTGCCATAGCCGCTACACCCAAACGCCACGCTACAGCCCTCCTGGTAGCGCCTTCCATGTCTGCCGCTCCGCTAGACCGCTATAGCGCGCTATAGCACCACTATTAACATCACTGATTGTGATATACCATGGTAAGCTGAATTACCCAAGAGCTTTAATTGCACAAGGTCATGTGAATATGATGTTGTCCAGTTCACATTGCCCTTCCTAGGTTGTGTGAGGAAATGTGAATAAAAAGTATACTGCAAGAACTGCTCGTAGTCAGATTAATGCTTTGTTCATAATAATGCTTATAATTTGAAACTCAATATTATGTATGGTCTTGTTGGGACTAGGACAACAGACTTTCTTTTCATTCAATTATATAAGGGAATGTTTGGTAGTGCGCAGTGGAATGGAATGGAGTGTGTGATAGAATTAATAGTGCATTGTAATAGAATGAAATTTTCATTCAACTGCTATGTTGGCTACTCTAGAAAAAACAATTTTATATAGAAATAATCATTACATTATTACACTTGACTATCTAGATATAGCTATGCAATATATAATTGTATGCAATTATTATTGATTATAATGTATATACTTCATTTTTTTTTGTAAGGAGAACGCTTATATTATACTCATAGAATTGGACATCCAAACATCAAACTTTCCACTCTACCCAAATGTGTGTGCTTCATTATATCTAGAGAAATTTTATAATTGATAATATGCAATTATAATTATCATTATTGGAGTTCACTGTATCCAGATAATTTATTAGGAATAGTTAGATTGGACATTTTCGCTTTTAGTTTGCTTTGTTTCCTTTGGAAAATTCCTGTATTTTGTTAAGCTGCGTTTTGAACTAACACCAATACATCCCATCAAGAGTAGAATCCCCCTCACCCTGCCTCACATCCACCCAAAAAACTCACTTTTTTGGGGAATCTTCTTCATCTCTTGTTGTGACTGAATACGTTTGTAAAATGCAGTTTCCAGTGGGACGAATTCATCGGTTGCTGAAGGAGAGAACCACAGCTAATGGAAGAGTTGGGGCTACAGCAGCAGTCTACTCTGCGGCCATCCTGGAGTATTTGACTGCCGAAGTGTTGGAGCTGGCTGGGAATGCAAGTAAGGATCTAAAGGTGAAGCGTATCACCCCAAGGCATTTGCAGCTTGCGATCCGAGGAGATGAAGAACTCGACACCCTGATAAAAGGAACCATTGCTGGAGGCGGTGTCATTCCCCACATTCACAAGTCACTCATCAACAAATCGTCCAAGGAATGATTTCATTTCCCCCCTTGCCACCTACGCCAAACCGAGCATTCTGCTGTTGATTTGTTTGCGAAAAGCATATACACAGGGAATTATGTGCCCTGTTTGACTGTTTCTTTCTTTCTTCCAACTAGGTTAGCTCTTAGCTTATTCTGAACTTGGTTCGTTGTTTATGATTCTCTGAACCTTGTGCTGAGTTGAACTGTTGACCATTTTCTGCATCAATTACTCCTCCTTAAGGCTGTAGTTATTCTGGAAAGGCTTCATTGTTGATTAAACCATTATTTATTATGTTATCTATAGCTTGATTGATTTTGATGACTTCACCTGTGAATTCTTCAAAGTTAAAGTATTGATTATGCTATCAAACCATTATCACTATTTCTAAAAATACTATGTGTGATTGGTGTGAATGAGTAATGAAAGTGGCACAAATATTATCTCACGACTTTTATTAGACACAAATATGTTTGGATTGTTATTTGACAAAAAAGTGAGACCTTGAGCTTCTCAACAAAAAAATTTAGGCTTCTTGATTCTCCTTCCGCGCCTAAACTCAGGGACGGCTTCTCTCTAGGAGTGGACTCGGGCCGGAGCCCGGCCGGGCCTCGGTTTACGAAGGGGAGGCCCGGAACCGGCCCGGGTAACCCCCGGGTCCGGGCCGGGCTGGGCCTCGAGTATATTTTTTTTTTGGGCTTTTCCTAGTTAACCCCCACCCCTCCCCCTCACCCCCAAACCAACCCTAACCACCTCAAATGGTCCAAAATAACCAGCCCAACCCAAAAATTCAAAAAAAATTCCAAAAAAAAAAAATTAAAATTGGCCCGGCCCGAACCGGCCGGGCCGGTTCACCTTTTGAAGGGCCCGAGCCCGAACCGAGAATCCACCGGGCCGGGTGGCCCGAACCGCCCAACGAACCGGTTCCCGGGCTGGTCTGGGCCCGCACAGTGGTGGGCCGGTTGGCCCGGCCCGAGTCCACCCCTACTTCTCTCCCCATCAACAGATCGGCTAGGCAGGACGACCGATCTCGCTTCTCCATCCCTTCTCCATAGGCAAAGTGGACATGTAAAATAATTTTATTTTTAAATATATATTTTGGGGGCATGGGGCTGTGGTTAGTAATACTCAGACAGTCGGACTATAAATATTAAATAGAATCGATTTCCTTTTCTCAAATAAATAAAGCAATATGTACAATTTTTGGAACGGGTGAGTCATATTTACTCTAGCAAATCATCTAAAAAAGGTCTGATTAAATGAGTTGAAACATAATTTCACATGAGAAAGTTATCTTTCTTAACTTTTTCAATGGACAACAGGTAAAAAAAGATCCGATTGCTTAATTTTCAATGAGTTAAGAAATGTATTTGCAAGTCTTCTTATTTAGGGACCTGATTGCAAAGTTATCAATATTTCGAGGGCTTATTTGCTCATTTTCTCAATCTTATATGGGTCTAAAATAGCTCTCATCACCATTTACATATGAAATATTTGACATTCTCTTGAAATTACCGCCATGGTGTATTTTCAGTTTTACTTCCAAAAATATTCTGAAAAAACAATGGAAAATATATGTTATGTTGTTCACTTGTTTGATGTAATAGACTATTTCATGTTCGAATCAATTATACCAAACGATAACAAATATCTAAATTTTCTAAGAAGCTACAAAACTTCCACATAGTCAACTCGCCCAAACCTGTAAATACAAAACTTTACACAAAATAGAAGATACTCCTTGCGTCTCACTAAAATTGTCTCACTTTTCTTTTCAAAAAATCCCATGATGATCTCATGTCGAATTTGGTCAAGTTTGTTTGGTCTTAATCAATATTACTTCATTTTTATTTTATCAATTCAATATCAATCATATAAATTCATTTTTCTTAATAATTGTATCACACTATCATGCTTAGTGGGACCGGGTAATAGTAAATTATTTTTCACTTCAAAGATTTCAAGTAAAACAAAAATATATTAGTTGAGAATCAAATTCATTTTCAAATCAACATGACCAAAGAAATAGAATATAACAGAATATACCAATTGATGATCAAATTCATTCTGAATTATAATTTTCTAACTATTATTAAATGTAATTTGAGACAAATTTAATACAAAAAACGATAAAAATAAAACAAGACGAAAATAAAGACATTGAAATTTAGAAAACACAAATGTTAAAACTGCCTCATTTTGTACTCATCCCTATGTTTGTGGCTCACAGAAGCATTTCATTAAAATGAAGCAACTAAAATTAAATTGAATTTATGTGAGCTACAAACATATGATGAGTACAAAATCAGGTGACTAGGAGCCAACAAGTGCAATTATACTTGGTACAATTAAACAAACAAAAACGTCTCAATCTGTCCTTTTCCAATTCTACCCGCCCCGTTGGCTTTCCTGTTCGCGGTGGGGGACTGGGGGCGTGGGGCTAAGAGCGTCATTGCAAATAGACAAGGTTAGCTTCTTGATTATACGTCTATAAATACTTCTGAGCCTAGTCTTTCGTACTTTTCCAAACGGAATATTTGGGAGCTGAATAGCTGATAGCCAGTGACTCTCGCTCTTCTTCGGCGCTAAATCGAAACCCTTCCTTTCCATTCTCATTCAAATCGGAGAAATTTAGGCGGGAAAGATGTCTGGAAAGGGAGCTAAGGGTCTGATTATGGGGAAAACCTCCGCTGCTGCGGCCATCAAAGACAAAGATAAGGACAAGGACAAGAAGAAACCCACATCTCGCTCCTCTCGCGCTGGTCTCCAGGTTCTCTCTCTGTTCATCCTCCTTCACTGCACACTCTCTGGTTTTCTCTCTTGATCCGTATATATACGCCTATGCATCTGTTTTAAGCTGCATATTTCATTCTCTTTGAGATGAAGCAGTTGTTGCTGATTCATTGACTTTATGGCACAAGCTATTTTTATGAAAATGTATCCTTTTGCTTGGCGAATTCGTCTTTTTCTTTGGTTCCATTGGTTCTTGTATGTGATGAGGCAGTTTATTTGGAGAAATATACTTGATTGGTCGTGTTTGTCGACTGATATAATGCTGCTGAGGTCTGTTGGGGTGTGGCTTCTTGTAGATCTGCTAATAGTTGCTTATGTTCGCACTTTTTTCTTTTTAAGTTTCTGTTTAATGAAAGGGTTTCTTCCATTGCCAGTATAGGGATGGGTTTTAAAGGCTCGTTCTTTGCAGGAGAAGTTTAGAGAAACTGCAGTGTGGTGATTTTAAGTGATAATTCATCTGTATGGATCTAAAATCTTTGACAAATATCTGCATATATTGGTGTTACAATTTTTCAAATTTGAACATTACTGTTATTTGACTTAAATTGAAAAGTTAAGCATTGAGTCAAATCAATGTAATAGCTAAATGATAGTGTGAAATAATGGTCATCCATAAACATCAAGCAGGGTAGTTCAAAACTTGAATGGTTACTTCTGAGGTAGCTTGTTATGGGGTGATTTCTGAGTGGTTGCATTTACGATTTTTTTCCTCACGGGTTGCTGACATTCCCATTTTCCCAGATTTTTTAAATCTTTGCTACATATATTTTATGTTGCTAGGAGCCTTGGAATGTAAGGTTTTTTCTTTGTTTTCATTGCAAAGAAGTAGCAAGGAAATTGCCTGTGAGTTTTGTGCAGAAACTAGTTTACTGATGTTTCAATCCTTTTAATGGCCTTCTATGAATTACAAATTGGCTGTTAAAAGTTTTGGGTATGCAGTCACATACCATCCAGTTGAGTTTGCAGTGGCGGGCAAGGTGCATAACTTCTAGCCAATGTGATTAATTTTTATGAATGCTTTTAATATGCAAAGATTGCTACTTTCTTTCATTTAAGACAGTGATAGTTTCTGATTCTCTAAAATCGTCGTGATTATAAGAAAACCCTCCTAAAAGGTAATGTGAGACCACTAGAGTTGCCATTCCCGAATTACAGAGCATGCGGCCTGGAAATACTATAGGGGATAGTGGGATGACCACTTGTCGCACAACTTTTGTTCTGAACACATAATTATAACTATGCATATAATTACATAGATGTGTTATACATTGCTCATAGCTCATTGCTCTAATTTTTTGACATTACCAATTAAAAAATTCACTAGTGTCCTGAACAGCATTCTTTTTCTCCTTAAAATCTCTCAAACTATTCTTCTGCCAATCAGGGTTAAGGTTTCCACTTTTGAACATGTCTGTTGGTTCCATAGTAAACAAGCTCCTCACTTGGATGTAGAAGAACAGAATTGTCTAAAGTATAAGAACAGCAGTTATGGTTAAAGTAGTCGAAGACTGGTTGTCTCAGGCTTCTGCGTCGTGATACCATCACACTAGTAGCAGAGATAAAACAGGGTAGTTGTGAAGTATTGGATGGTTTTTCGTACTTATCATGGTTTTAATGTGGATATTTTTTATTCCAAAAACTCCTAATCTTAGTGCTACAGCCAAATGCTCCATTACAGAGAGTCTTGTTACGCACAGTTCCTGCTACTCTCTGCTACACTGCTATAGTGCAATATCGAATATTTATCACTGGAGAAGACACACATTTAACACTAGGGGAAAATAATTTAAATACCCTAAACTTTAATGGGGTGTGAGGTAAGCACCCAAACTTGCATGTGTAATATATATACCCCGAACTTGATATAAAAAGTTATTTTCACACCATCATTGTATGTTTTTTTACAAATACAAATTTGTTGAAATAATTACATAATTTAAAATACTTTAAGCTTTGTTAGAATGCAGTTAACATTCTAAAATTTCATTTGTGAAATAAAAAACATTACACCCAATAAATTTTAATTTTAACCGCGTCCTCACAAATGTTGTGTATTTTAAATTATGTACTTAACACTATAAAGTTACATTTGTGAAAAATATATACTCATGGTGCTAATAAAACTTTTTATATAAAGTTTGGGGTTTATATATTACATGTGCAAGTTTGGGTACTCATCTCACACCCCTTGAAAGTTTGGGATATTTAAATTATTTCCTCCTTAAATTTACCTACTCTATTTCATTAATATATTGAGAATGTAAATTTACTCCTGAAAAGTATTTATCTAGTTTTGAAGATAAAATTTGATACAAAAAGTGATGTATTAGTCTTTAAAAAGAAAGGTAATTAGACTATCCCCGAACTACTCCTTTTTGTCTATGTGGCAGCATTGTGATATTACCATGGTAAGCTGAATTACCCAAGAGCTTTAATTAAACAAGGTCATATGAATATGATGTTATCCAGTTCACATTGCTTTCCTAGGTTATGTGATGAAATGTGAACCAGTATACTGTAAGTATTGCTCATAGTCAAATTATTGCATTGTTCATAATGCTTATAATCTGAAACTCTATTATGTATGGTCTTGTTGGGACTAGGACAACAGACTTTCTTTCATTCAATTATATAAGGGAATATTTGGCAGTGCGCAATGGAATGGAATGTAGTGTGAGAATTAATAGTGCACTGTAATAGAATGAAATTTTCATTCAACTGCTATATTTGCCCAACACTAGAAATAACAATTTTGTAATGAAATAATCGTTCCATTATTACACTTGACTATCTAGATATAGCTATGCAATGTATAATTGTATGCGGTTATAATTGATTATAATTTATATGATTCATTTTTTTGAAAGGAAAAGCTTATATTAAACTCAAAGAATCGAACATCCAAACAAGCTTTCCACCTACCCTAATGTATATGCTTTATTATATCTAGAGAAGTTTTATAATTGATTATATGTAATTATAATTATCATTATTGGAGTTCACTATATTGAGACAATTTATTAGGAATTGGACAATTTCGCTTTTAGTTTGCTTTGTTTACTTTTTTCCTTCGGAAAATTCCTGTAATTTGTTAAGCTGTGTTTTGAACTAACACCAATACATCCCATCAAGAGTAGAATCCTCCTCACCTCCACAAAATAACTCACTTTTTTTTGGAAATATTCTTTGTCCCTTGTTGTGACTGAATACATATGTAAAATGCAGTTTCCAGTTGGACGAATTCATCGGTTGCTGAAGGAGAGAACCACAGCTAATGGAAGAGTTGGGGCTACAGCAGCAGTCTACTCTGCAGCTATCCTGGAGTATTTGACTGCTGAGGTGTTGGAGCTGGCTGGGAATGCAAGTAAGGATCTCAAGGTGAAGCGCATCACCCCAAGGCATTTGCAGCTTGCTATCCGGGGAGATGAAGAACTTGACACCCTGATAAAAGGAACCATTGCTGGAGGTGGTGTCATTCCCCACATTCATAAGTCACTCATCAACAAATCATCCAAAGAATGATTTCATTTCCCGCCTTACACCCTACGCCAAACTGAGCATTCTGGTTTGTTTGAGAAAAGCATATACACAGGGAGTTATGTGCCCTGTTTGACTGTTTCTTGCTTTCTTCCATCTAGGTTAGCTGTTAGCTTACTCTGAACTTGGTTCGTAGTTTATGATTCTTCTATGACCGTTTGTTGAGTTGAACTGTTGACCATTTTCTGCATCAATTGCTCCTCCTGAACGTTGTATTTATTCTGGACAGGCTTCTATGTTGATTAAACCATTATTTATATTACTCGTATATTATTATCTATGGCTGCATTGATTTCGACGTCTTCACATGTGAATTCTTGAAAGTTGAATTATTGATTATTACTCCGTCCCGCTAGAAGGTTCCCGTGAACGGTTTACGATGCTTGACTGACGATAAAGCAACTTAATCCCTGTTCACACTCTGATTAGTTTTAGTAAATAAAATTAATATATTCAGAAACTACATTAAAACCACTACAAAGGCTGATAAAAAAATGTAAATTTGATAAAAATTTGATTTATAAAGTAAACGATTAAAAATGATTTAAGTTGACCATGCAAATAGTGGACGGGAACCTTCTAATGGGACGGAGGTAGTAGTATTTTTAGCTGTGTCAGGATAAAAAGACATTTAATTTTTTATTTTGTTCTATTATACTCTTAATAGATAGCATGCGTTTTCGTATCTGTTATAATTTTTAAAAATTAAGTGTGAATTTAATCTATTACTCTGTATAATTTTACATATTTATTTCTCTCTTTATCTGACATTGCAATGAAAGAATTACAATTGGCTTTGTTAATTTTCTAATCCAAATGAAATCAGTTTTTCAACCATAATGATTTCTGCTTAATTAATTAACCTTAATTAATAAATCATTTTATTGTAACAAAAATTAGATACTAGGGATGGACCCGGGCCGGGCCCCGGGCGGGCTTTTTTTGCAATTCCTTGGGCCCGGAACCGGCGGGGTTGCTACCGGGTCTGGGCCTAACCGGGCCGGGCCGGGCCGGCCCCGGTTCAATACTTATTTTTTTTTGCTTTCTTGTTATCCCCCAACCCCCCCTCACCCCCACCCACCAAACCTCCCCAAAACACCCAGCCCAACCCTAGGAAAAGAAAAAAAATTGAAAAAAAAAATGACCCGGGCCCGGCCCGAACTGCCTGGGCCGGTTCGCCCAAAACTGGGCTCGAGCCTGGCCCGCCCAACCCGCCACAACGGGCTAAAAGCCCGGAACCGGCTAACCGGGCCCGGTCCGGGCCAGCACAGTAGCGGGCCGGTCCGGTTCCGGGCCGGTTCGGCCCGGCCCAGTCCATCCCTATTAGATACAATAAATTATTGAAATAAATCTCATTTGATCTGTCTCAAACACAATCTAATTGAACCCACTACCCATGTGTCAATCAATTGATTCCTAATTTTATCTAGAAGAGCAAAGGTCAACTAAATTAAATCTATAAAATAATCTCACATCAAATGATAACTAATAATATATAGTACTAACACACACACACACACACACACACACACACACACACACACACACACACACACACACACACACACACACACACACACACACACACATATATATATATATATATATATATATATATATATATATATATATATATATATATATATATATAGTTCAAATAAAAAGACCTCTTCCCGTGCAAAGTGCGAAGAAATGCACTTTTGCATGTTTTGCTTGCACTTTTGCGTGTTTCTGTTGCACTTTTTCGCGGTAACGAAAAAGTGCAACATATTTACAAAATTGCCACCGCAATTTTGGTCGAATTTTGTGCATTTTTGGCTCATTTTGAGCCATTAGATGTGGAAATGAATGCACAAGATTCATTCTCACTTTGCATGGGAAGAGGTCTTTGTATTTGAACCATCCCCTATATATATATATATAGTACTAATTGGTCATAGGTATTCTAGATCATTTTTCATTTTCAAAATGATGGGCATTTGTGTTTTAATTTGGGAAATTATGCTAAATAGGAGTAAAAATTTTCCGAAATTCTGATATATATATATATATATATATATATATATATATATATATATGAATGTTCAGGTCCAAACATTCCCTGTCCGAACACCGTCCGAACAACGCCGTTCGGGGTGGTTCCCGATGTAATTTTTTGATGAAATTTTTATGGTATGTTCTTCATCAAGTCTAGTTTATCCACAAAACATTTCAGCTCAAAATTCGACCGGGAAGGCCTTCAAATGATTTTTTGAAGTTGACTGCGTTTTTCTATGTATAATTTGGCGCAGTCAATTTCAAAAAATCATTTGAAGGTCTTCCCGATCGAATTTTGAGCTGAAATTTGGTTTGGAGAAACTAGACTTAATGAAGAATATACCATAAAAATTAATAAAAAACTTTCACCGGGAACCTCCCCGAACGACGTTGTTCGGACGGTGTTTGGACGGGGAATGTTCGGACGTGAACATTCCTCTCTCTCTCTCTCTCTCTCTATATATATATATATATATATATATATATATATATATGTGTGTGTGTGTGTGTGTGTGTGTGTGTGTGTGTCACAAATATTCATGTCCGGCTAGGCCGGACAGGAGGGTGGTCCGGCCACCTCAATTTGAGGTGGTTTCGGTGGTATTTGTTTTTGAATTTTTGTGTGTATGTTCTTCATCAAGTCTAGTTCATTCATACCAAATTTGAGCAAAAAATTCTATCGGGAAGGCGGTCAAATGATTTTTGAAAGATAGCTGCGTTTTATATGTATACTCCGATTCAGTTATCTTTCAAAAATCATTTGACGGTCTTCCCAATTGAATGCGTTGCTCAAATTTGGTATGGATGAACTAGACTGAATGAATAACATACACAAAAACTTTCAACAAAAATACCACTGAAAACCACCTCAAATTGAGGTGGCCGGACCACTGTTCTATCTCTGCCTCGCTAGACAGGAATACTATTCTCTATCTCTCTCTCTCTACACACACACATACACACACATACTCCCTGCAGTCCCAAATGAAATTCACATTTAACGTGAGAACGATGAGAACGATGCTTAATGTGAGAACGTGAGAATAGTCACATTTAAATCAATGGGATGCACAATGAAGCTCTTATGTTGCACATTTTCAATTTGCTCGAATTAAGCCTATATAAATAAACACGGTGACATTTGGATAAATATTGTGAAAACGCAAAAAAGTGCAATATGCAAGCTTCATTGTGCAACGTTGGGGTAAATGTGGTGTTCTCACATTCTCACGTTATCACGTTAAGCATTATTCTTATTTGATCTTTATTCTATATATATATATATATCGTGAAGGAAGTCAAATAAATTATTTAAGAACACTATGAAGTTAATATATATAAACAACGCAGTATTATTCACAAAATCATTTGACTGCCTTCTCGATTGAATATTTAGCTGAACTTTGGTTTGAGTAAAATAGACTTGATGAAGAACATTCCAAAAAAGTCATCTAAAAATTCCACCATGAAGGCCCCCCAAACGGTCTCAGCTGGACGTAGGTTCCCGTCAGGCCGGTTGGACATGGAGATTTGTCTATATATGAGTCCTATTTCTGTCCAACCAGCCTGACGGGAACTGCCGTTCAGCCGAGGGCATTTCGGATCTTCCCGGTGTATTTTTTGATGAAATGTTTTGGGCATATTCTTCATCAAGTCTAGTTTATCCATACCAAATTTCAGGTAAAAATTCAATCAGGAAGACTATCAAATAAATTATTTAAGAATATTGCGTAATTAGTATACATAAACAGCACAGTATTTTTTAAAAAAATATTATACACGTCTGCTTGCTTATCTAACTTTTAAATACCACTTTTAGGGTGAGGATATAATTGCTCTATATATAATTTTAGAGAGACCAAACTTCGGTTTAATAGAGAGAGCTAGGACTGGGACCGGTTCGGTTCTTACTCAAAAATAGTGAAACCGTTATTTAAATTTTAACAAATGACATCGGTTCGGTTCCTATATAAAAAATCAAGAACCGATATGGAACCGAACCAATACTAAACGGTTCGGTACTTGCTTTTATCGGTTCCTAGAATAATTTTTTCGTATAAGAATTAACACATAGTTCAGCTTCTACCACATGAAAACGTCAAAAAGTCAAAACAAGTCATAAACATTTATTTAGAGTTCTAATCACTCCAAACATCAAAGCTCGGACTTAAGTGAACACTTAATAGAATAAAAAGAAGATTTTAATTTTCATTTAATACATAAAATATAAAAATCGTTCGTTATGTCGTTGAAATGAAGGTTGCTCATCATTATAGTGACAAGGATAGGACGTACACTTTATGCCTCTCAAAACCTAGAAATACATTGAGTTTGCATGTACATCCTATTGATGGAACAAAACTTGATTTGTAAAAATGAGCTTAATGTATTCAACCTCATGTGCAAATATTTATTATTTTTGTTTTTATAGATTAAACTAAATTAAAATTATTGGCTAAATATCATTCATTTATTATTATTGTTGTTGTGTTTATTTTTGTTATATTAGTATTACTACTAATACTACTACTATATTTTTATTTTTATTTTTATATTTTTAATATCGGTTCCTTAACGGTTCCGTGCATATATTTTTTATAGGAACCAGGAACCGAACCGTTAACAAAAACTAGGAACCGAACCGTTAACAACTAGTATCTCATTTGTAGGAACCGAACCGAACCGGGTTATAACGGTTCGGTTCCAACCGTTATATGCAAAATCCCGGTTCCAAAACCCCACCCCTAGAGAGAGCTCAAACTTCGGTCAAACTATATCAAGATCATGTTAATTGATACACGGGAGTAAAAATTACTCCCTCCGGGACTAAATAAACTTCACACTTTCCATTTTAGATAGGTCCAAAATAAACTTCACACTTCTTTTCTCTTCCTTATTTGGCAAATTATCTACATCAAAACAGTGCAAAACAGTGTCACAACAGTGTACTCTACAGTAAAGTCAAATTTATTTCCTTAATTTGTGTGAAGTCAAAGTGTGAAGTTTATTTAGCACCAGAGGGAGTAACTTTTACTTTCACGGGAAGTAATTCAATCGCGGTAGAATAAAAAACAAAAACACCCAATGATGCAAGTAAAAATGCCATTTTATCTCGTTTCTCCCTTGCTAAACATATACGGAGTATGACCTAACTGTCCTTATCAAGGCTTCAATGTAAAATCATTGACAGGTTATCTCTTCATCTTCTAACCCGTGACTTCAAAAGAAACATGATCAAGTGAAACACAAACTTGTAAATAAGAACCAATCCTGCGTAACAAAAATGTCTAGCAAAAAAGCTCAGTAATTAAAAGCATCACAGGAACTCAAAAAACTAACCAACAGTGTCAATACTCTACTTAGCAATTGCAGAGCCAAATAATCAATCATAGTTTTAAACTAATGCTGAAACTAAACATCAAGCAAACTTAGAACACAGAGGATGTACTAAGCAACAGAAATCTAAAGCATAACCCCAAATGGTGTTTGTTCGTGAAAAAAGCATCCTACAAGAAGTTACACGAAGCCGCATACAACAACACCTCTCAGTTAACAAATAGAGAAAAATTCATCCATCAATAATAAATTCAAAGTTGAATTGATTAAATAGATATTTATAAAATATACTCCATAATAATTATCTTTTAATACAAACCCTGGAATTATATTGGTAAACTCAGAATTTAGAACAAATTCAAAAGCACGGGTAGATCAAAACCTAAAAACATGCTTTAATGATAGGAACCCACTTATTAGACATTTAGACTAGTAATAGTAGTAATAATAATAATAGTAGTAGTAATGAAGGTCTGGGAGTGCTCTAGTATAAATAGATGAGAAGGGGGAGTTAGTATTCAGGCTGTTATGACGGAAGTTGTCAGGACTGGGAAGTTAGAGAGTTATTCTCTTTCTTTTGGGGGCTTCGGCCTTGGTTGCTTGATTATCTCAATAAATTTGTTGGTTATTTCCTCATAATTCTCTGTTATTTTTTCTGTGATCTGGTTGTGTTCTATCAGTGGTATCAGAGCACGTAGATCCCTGGATGAGATTTACGCGCGCTACGATGGAAGGAAGATTAAATGATCTGGAGAGGAATCATGTATACTGCATTGTTAATTGAACATAAAAACTATGAAGCGGTATCACGGAGAAACAAGGATGAAGGAAAAAAAATAGGGAGGAATCAGTTAACTGAAGGACAAAGTTACAATAAATGGGGGGATGGCAGTAAAAGAAGCTACAGCATACACTCTACAAATACCGTTGAGAAGAATTCCACTGACAGTAAGAAGCAGGAGGGGGGTTCCAGTTCGGTATCTAAGAAGTTTGGCCCCAGACTAACTCAGAATGAACTGTTGGACAGAAGTAAAAAGGGGCTGTGTTTCAAGTGTGGAGATAAATGGAGTAGAGGCCACACCTGCAAGATGAAAAATTTTAAAATGATGTTTGAACATTCTGAAGGTGAAGATGAGACTGACACTGCCTCTAGTGATACTGAAGAAGGAGAAGGGGTTCATAAGGAACCCAAAACTATGCAGTTATCTTTACTCAGTAAAGAAGGATTGCCTTCCATGAGAACCTTCAAGGTGAAAGGAAGTTTAAAATGGCCAGATCATGACAAACAGGTGACTATTTTGATTGACAGTGGTGCTACCCACAACTTCATATCCCAGCAACTTGTAGATCAATGGAAAATACCTTTCCAATGTATCAAGGGGTATAAAGTACAAATAGGGAATGGAGATTTGATTTCTAATGGTGGCAGATGTGATGGGATGAAAGTGAATGTGCAAGGGAATGAAATTCAACAAAATTTTTATGTACTGGAGTTAGGAGGAACTGACATGGTGTTGGGGATGGAGTGGTTAACTGAATTGGGTGATGTGGAAATTAATTTCCAAAATCAGACTATGAAACGGAAGAAACAAGGGCTGAATCAGACTATTCAGGGGGATGCAAGTCTAAATAACATGGAAGTGTCTCTTAAGACTATGACTCACATTTTACAACAAACAAGAGATGGATATTTGATGTATTCTGTAAGTCAAGGTGCTGGAGAGCAGAAACTGGCACCTGAAGGGAAGTGGAATGAAGTGATGGAAGAATATCCGGAGGTTTTCAAAGCAAGCTTGGACATGCCACCAGTCAGACCTTGTGATCATACTATAAATATCAAGGAAGGGGCTAGCATACCAAACCTCAGACCTTACAGGACAATTCTACACAGCAAGATGCAGGAATTATTGGAATGGAGAGGAATTCCAAGGGTGAAAGAAGTAAAGACGAAGGGTCAAGTAATGAAGCTGATGGGTGCATTATGCAAAGGAAGAAAACCTGGTCTTAAAGATGACAGCAAGAAGTGCAGTATAATAGAACTCATGCTACTATGCCTTCAGGATTGGGGGATACAATTGGAGACTGTTAAATCCTTAAATTCAAAAAGAGAAACACAGTATGACTCAAGTTCTCTTGAACTTCCTTCTGAAATGTGCGTGGATGAAGAATTGTATGAGATATTCAGTGTGAAATTTCACTCAAGAAATAGGATGAAGTCAGAGGCACATGTTATACTCAGGCTGGACAAAAGTTCTTCATCTAGAGGACTAAAAGTATGGGAACATCTGATACCGCAACCAGCGAAGTACTGGGAGGGGAGAGGCACCAGGAGGAAGCTGAATTCCAAGCTAGGTTCCTATCTCCCCACTTTGAGGACAAAGTGGTTGTTTAGGGAGGGAGTATTGATAGGAACCCACTTATTAGACTAGTAATAGTAGTAATAATAATAATAGTAGTAATGAAGGTCTGGGAGTACTCTAGTATAAATAGATGAGAAGGGGGAGTTAGTATTCAGGCTGTTATGACGGAAGTTGTCAGGACTGAGAAGTTAGAGAATTATTGTCTCTTTCTTTTGGGGGCTTCAGCCTTGGTTGCTTGATCATCTCAATAAATTTGTTGGTTATTTCCTCATAATTCTCTGTTATTTTTTCTGTGATCTGGTTGTGTTCTGTCATTTAAAAGGAGAGAAATAGGTTGAAATGTTGAATAAGATGCGAACATGTGCATTTGAAATTGCCATCTTCAAAGTTTGGAGAAGAAAGCCTTGAAGGGTACGTGAGAACCTGAATTTTACTTGTTCCATAGATCCTCGTAAGGAGTTCTTCAGGAGTTTTAATGTCTCTCACTTAACAAAAAAAATAAAAAATACATGCAAATAATCAATTCAAAATTTAGAATTCGTAAAATAAGTATCTATAAAAATACGGAGTATATAGATTTTTATAGGATCAATAAACCGAGCAAATGGTGGGAAATATCAACATAGCAAATGATGACTCATTAAGTGAATTGAGAATCTGTAAATTAGAACCAATACTTTTTTTTACTCCGTAGAATAATTCTTTACCCATTGCAACAAAAGATAACAGTATGGAGTTTATAGCTTAGAACTTCAAAAGACAACAGCGTCGAGCATGGTTCCCAGCGTCTGAACAATATTCGAAGACATCAAGTTCGAGACGTGCTCTTCTAGATGCTTCTTGGCGTCTTGCCTTCCTACATTTGCAATGGCCAACTTCTCAGGTGGTAATTCATCCTCTTCCTGGACTGCCTTATTATATTTGATTGCTAGGTTTAGCATTTCCTGGACTGTTTCCTCATTGGTTTTGGAGTGGGCATCAAATCGCTGGAGGGTCAACCCATCTGTCCATTTCTTCTTGTGAAGATTCAGAAGCATCTTTTCTTCAAGTTCATTCTTTCTATAATTGATTGCTATGGAGTAATAGTGCCGGTTAAGACCATGGATCAAGGCTTGGATAGAGGGTTTGTTTAGGTGTCCTAAGTTAGATGTTGTTTGACGTGGCTCTTGGCCAAGCATCATTGTTTGGGGGTTTATTAAACGAAAAGCATCAATCACCACCTTCCCTTTCACACTCTGAATTGGATCCACCACCACAGCAACTGCTCTTTGATTCAATGCTTCAAAACTCTGCTGAGTATTAATGTCCACACCCGAAAGCCAACAACCAAAACCAGGATGTGAATGATACCATCCGACAACCATCTCTGGCCTGCCAGTTTGCTTGAGCATATCAAGCATATTGGTCTGGAAGACATGATCAACTGCTTCGACACTCACTCCAGTCCCACTCTGTGGCATAGCAAACACATCGACCACCCGGACAGTGTACTCATCCACAAATTCCCCCAACATTAATCCCATCACTTCCATAGGAACGCCAGCTCTCCCGTGTTTGAGCATCTTAAGAAGAGCGAGAGAAGAAATGTAGACTTGCTCCGACGAATCGATAGTAGGAGAATCCGGCGGCGGGTGACCTAACGCACCACCAGCTCCAGCAAACATGCGCTGCAACCTTTCCATTCCTGACATGATTTTAGGTTTTAGTTTCCCGCAGATGCTTCGATTTCTTCGGAAACAAGTTCCTCAATATCCAATCAAATTAGAACCAATGCTATATAAGAAAAATGACTCGCAAAAACTCAATATTTAAAATCATTAGAGACAAAAAACGAACACATGAAACCTAACTTCACAAAATCCTCGACTATGGCTCTCTAATATGTGTATAAGGTACGCTTTAGCTTCAATCATCCCATATTTATATCATCTGTTGTCTCCATCGATGGATGAAAAACTCAAAAAAGAAAAACTTAAGCATGCTGCATTTTGTAATATAAAAGCTCAAAAAAGGTTCAATGTCTTATTATGTGTAAACTAACTTTATAAAAGAAACTTATTCAGAAAGAAGTATACAACCTAAGTACGAAGTAAAAGTCTTTATAACATCGCTTACCAAAATTATGTACTGTCAGTTTCCCATCTGGAGTTCGTATCAAATTCCCAATATGAGGATCAGAATGGAAAACACATGTCCAAGGAGTTGTAGATATAAAATGAAAAGCAATCAACTGTCTATTATCGAGCAGGGAAAGTTCCAACGGAAGTTAATGACTTTAATATATCTGAAGAGTTTAAATAATATAACCCTTAAAAGTTAATTATCTTCTTAAGATATTACATATATTACACTAACGATTACCAAATCCCCCATTATGATTCTGAGAGTATACACTTTTGATTTTTCAAATGTGTAATTCAAAAGAACCTTTCAAGGACTAATAATTGAGTTAGCTTATTTCCTTCCTTTAATCATGCTTTGATATTCCATCCCGGACTGAAGAAAAAAATAAGAACAATGGTGTACGTTAAACTGGAGATTCCATGTTTCCCAAAAATTCAAAATTGATAAAACCAATTTGGGGCATAACACACTAAATTGGCTAAGCCTGGTGGAAGAAGTGTAAATGGCCGAGATCAGAGTGTAGTCCATGTTTCCCAGAAATTCAAAATTGGCCAAACCAATTTGGGACATAACACACTAAATTGGCTAAGCCTAGGAGAAGAAGTGTAAACGGCATAAGACAACGTTTAGCCAATCGCAACATACGAAATCACCAGAAAAGAAAGAAGGTCGACATTTGAAAATCATTGGGAAGACGAAGATGAAATCCCACAGTTAGAAGAAAGAGAAGAACTCAGATTACCTGAGGAGGAATCGATCGAGAAGTGTAGCAAAAGCAAGAGAGTTCAACTATGTGTTTGATTACTTTGATGTGCGGCTCTGTCTTCCAACGATCCCCTGCACAAGTCTATTAATAGCCCTAGCTAAATTAAAACTTCAAAAAAACTAATGTAGTGCCTTATCCGTCATTTTTTTTCTAAACACGTAACTTTTGTTTTAGCGCACTGAATTGTGTAATAATAAGAAAAATAAGGTTGAACCACTTTTCTGGTTCTATTGGATGAAGTTACTATAAATGACCATTTTAACTATTTTTACATATGTAGTATAATTTTTCTTTATATTATTCATAAAATATATTTTAAAAATAATTTTTTCTTAAATACGCAGAACCAACCAATGCAATCACTTCAGTCAGAACTTCATAAATTTCAGCAAAATCAATTGATTTAGTTGATTTTCGTGTTACCAAACGGACTCCTAAATTATTCAGTTGGCATATTATACAATGGGAAGCGTATATGGTACAGCCGGCTGTACGGTGCCAGCCGTACAACCGGTGACAAACTTGTAATTTTGGTAAAGAACACAAATTCTCTTTAAATGAGCATTAAATCAATTTTGATGAGCACCGAGTCTCTTCCTTTGAGTATTAGGAGCCTAACGATGAGGATCAGTGATATCTGCTTCATTCCTCATATATCACATTCTTTTTATTATTTTTTCGTTTATTCAAAAGTTTTATTGCAAAATGAGTATACATAACTTACAAATTAGTATCTAGTGGCATATTTTATAATTTACATGTCACTTTATTGTTCACAAATAATGGGGTCGTCTTATTCGTTAGTTGTCCAACCTGAACCAAGTGAATTGAAAATTATGGGTTTGATGTTTTTAACTTGACTAAAAATGTAATAAGGTCACACAAAAAAAAGTTTGATTTGATCTAATGATTCTGATCAATATTGGTCTGATAAATGTAAGGTCTCTCTATATATAATAATTGTTCCAGTCTGATTTGATCTGGTGTGATATGATGTGATCTGAATTGACCTGGATTAAAAATAGTCCAAAGGGGTGTATTGAATATGGATCGTGGTGGACTTTTTCTAATTCACGGACTTTTAAAAAGTCAATGGACTTTTAAATCTATAGACTTTTTTATGAATGAATTCTATGGGCTTTTAAATCAATGGATAGGTTTATTGACTTTCAAAAAGTCCATAGACTTTTAAATTCAGATCGCCACCTCTGGTCATCGAAATTTTCACCTAGATCGTCGCTATCGATCTGCTTGTTCGCCTCCGTCACCGGAGTTCCCCGCTGTCGTTATCGGACTCATCCGCCACCAACAAAATTGATTAGGTTATGCAAGGGAACTAGGATGCTGGACACGAACTGCCAAAACCATTCCTGCACTGGTCCTCGAAGGGTGCCGACGAATTGAACAACCTGCAGATGGTGTCATCGGACGCCCCTAGCATGGTAAGCCCACCCTGGAAAGTGAGCAGGTGAGATTTCGAGTCCCCAACCCCATTATAGACCAGCGTCCCTAGGGCAGTAGGGCCTGCAGTCCCGGAGGATCTCCAATTCTCCACAACCATGATTCTTACTGAGAATGGGGAGGTGAGCGCGATCCTGGTCTGCGCCGGATTATTCTCCGTGCGGCGGTTCAGCTCGTCAATCTGCTTTTGCATGCCAACAAGCATTTCGTCCCGCGTGTCGGTGGCTGGGGCCACGAGGTTAATGACTGCTAGAGCATTCTCCGTGCAGACAATATTCACATCGGGATGCCTTTGGATGAAGGGGGTGCCATGCCCCTCCACATACTGGAACCGTGGTCCTACGTTGCTTACCACGGGAGTTGGCTCCCTAGACCGGTAACTGTTGTGCGGTATCACCAGGGTGCGGTTTCGGGCCGCATATTGTTGCCCTCCTCTGGGGCCTGGTCCCTCCTTGGCCTCCCATGTCTGGGGAGTGGGGTGGGGTGGGGGGTGCCGATCCGAGTGTGGACCGATGTGAGAGACTCCACAGTCTCGCCTGTTCGTTCCCCGAACGATTGCATGGAGCGAATGGGGGAAAAGGGTGTACACTCAGTTTCCGTCGAATACGGGGTTCGTTCTGCGTCCTGCTCGTCCACCATGCGTCGCATGGTTTCCGCCAGTTCCCTCATGATGCAAGGGTCCCTTCTGGCTTCCAGGGGGATCAGGTCAGTGACATCCCCATCATCTCCGCGGCTCCACAAGCTATGGATTGAGTGCGAGTCCTCTTAGTGCTCGCCAGTTGTTCGGAAAGGTAATGAGTACGCCCGAAGTTGTTTCTTGTCATCTTGGTTGCTTAGAAAGGTTCTTAGGGAGCTATTTTTGGTGAACTAGTTTTTGGAAAGACTTTTTGAGCAGTTTTCCACAGTCAACACCAATGTTGAGGTTTATTCCTTCAATCCAAAGGCCCACACACGAGTCCAATGGATTTCGAGTGGAGAGTTTAATGGATGTATGATGCAAGCAAGTAAAATGGGTAAAAAACAAGAGTAGTAAGTGAGTCGTATTTTATTAAATGATAGTAAGGTTCCTTATACAACACACTTCAACTACAAGCCGAGAGGTCGTTCATCTATCTCAGTAAGAAGAGATAGAGATAACTGCTATTGATGGAGGGAATAAGTTGACAACCCTTTACAATGAAATAAATGCTACTGTTTATACTACCAAGGGGTGGATGATGTTGATGATGTGGAGGATTATGGGTGACTAGCTTCCTAACCACTAAATCTACTGCATTAAATGTGCTTTCCGCCAATATCTTGGTTTCCCGCCAAGGGCACCGGACCACCGGCCCTTGATCTTAGACCCTTGACTCTGGTGAATGCAAGGGCCTGGATCCGTACGGTTTCTGCGAGTCACCTGACTGAAGGCCCTGGAATGCGCTTGGCCCTTGTTGGACCAAAGGCCACTGTGGCCGTGCGTCTTGATGGGTCTGATGATCATCTGATGGGCATCTGGATGGATCATGCTCAGATTGGGCCCTGATGATCTATCCACAATCGGGCCTATTAACCCAACATAAATTTATTCTGATTCTTTTAATAGTACAAATAGATTTTTTATAAGATGACTATGCAATTGTTTTACATGATATCTATATAAGATTATATATGTATATTACTTTGTTCTTAATAAAAAAATATTATTTCTACACCTCTCCAAATTATCAAGCAATAACTACTATTCACAACTTTTGTATATTTTTCTTCAAATTTTAACAATATTTTAGTGTTTTTAAATATTAAAAACCTATTATTACAGGTCAAAACCTGTTTTAGTGTTTTGGTCTAGTCCTCCTATCTTTTTGTATCTTCTCTTATCTTAATAATATCTCGGTAAATATCTCCCGACATTTACCCCACTGATTTTGATGGTTGACCTTCCGGCATAAAAAAAAACAGGCCAAAAACTGATTTAGTGGTTAAATTGATCAATTTTGTGAAGTATGTGTACTTATATATGATACTTTTTTTTAGTACAAATGCTTAAGTGACGGATTGGAAATAGTATGACTTATTTTTACCCTTCTTCCTAATCAAAAAGATGAATTTGATTATCAATATTTTTGAATAAGTATTAGTAAAAAATTTCAAAATAAATTTTAATTTTAAAGTTTGTAGAGGCAAATTAGAATATATTTTTTATAATTCATTTTATTATTACTGCCCAAGAAAACAATTTACTTCATTTTTCTTTTAGGGGAAAAAAGTGTGACTTAACAAAAGTATAAAGGACAGAGAGATTCTATCTTTTGGACCAAATGAAAGAGTAATGAAGTGTAGCCTTAGCTATTTTCTACTCCCTCCGTCCCTTATAACTTTGCCAACTTTCCTTTTTCGGTTGTCCCAAAAACTTTGCCACTTTCCCTTTTAATCAATCAATTTGCGGCTCCAGTTATTTCTCTCTCCTCTTCACAAATCTCTACCGCACAGTTTTTACTTTATTATTCTACGTGCCGGTCAAACTTGGCAATCCTTTTAGGGACGGAGGGAGTACAATTCAAGTCATAGTCAAGAAGTGAACTAGGTCAATCATTATCGTTTCTAACGAGAAAAAGTGAAACTCAAGTCCATTCTAACGGTTATAGGGTAGCTCCGAATGTCATTTCACATAATGATTTTACTTCGTGCATCCCAAAAACAACTTCTCACTTTCTTTAAATGGATGTCCCAAAATAAATCATACTTCTACCCACTTCCTTATTTGACAAATTATCAACATCAAAACAGTGTCAAACAGTCCTAAACAGTGTCCAAACAGTAAAATTTTGGGAAAGTCGAACCAAAATTTTAACATAGGAGTAATTACCTTTTTGGAAAGTTTTGTGTGACTACCATTCATTTACCTTTTTTTTATTCAACCACAACCATAAGTTTTCACTTTATTCCCACTTTTTTAATAAATGTGTCAAGTCAAACCAGAAAGTATTTTTTGGGACCGAGAGAGTATGCTATTATGCTACTCACTCATTTATCATACAATACCATTATTCATTTCACTATAAAATGCTCATTTTGAATTATAGCAATGTTCATTTCATCATTTGGATGTTCCATGTGCATACTGCATAGTAGAATAAAAACCAGATGTATAATATACCTATCCTACAACTAAAGGGGTGTTTGAAACGGATTCTACTTGTGCTTCTTTTTTAAAGCAGAAGCAGAATCAGAATCAGTTTTCGAAAGCTGGTCTCCGCCGATTTTAAAAAAAACTGCTTCTAGGAGTAAATTAGAGCACCGGAAGTACTTCTGCACTTTCACACAAACACTCCAACTTCTGCTTCTGCTCATTGAAGGAGTAAAAACAATTTCAAGAATCAAATATAAACACTCCTAAATACATCTCATGGGACATAAAAACATATACAATTGGAATTCTGCACGGATTTAAATTTTAATCTTGGCCCTAACCGGCAAAGGAAGGATTTAAATGATAAATCAACCTATATGATGACCAGCTCAACCAAGAATGTTATAGGCAGACCCTTGCAGAAATTGAACACTGTAATTTAGGTCATCGAATTCACTGTCCTGCTGACTTGGCTACCCTTGCGGGACAATTTATATATGAAGTGTCTGCTACTGCTTCTCCTCTACATTCAGTTGGAGATTCCAACTAGGTGCCAGAGTTTCCAAAGCATCAATCCATTGAAAATTCTTCCAGCCATATCAGCACCTCATTTCTCTTTAATCAAGACAGAAATTGAAACAGGTTTCACAGCTCAAGGCAACTTATACCCGAGGTGAAAAACGCAATTTTGTAAAAGATTATTTATTTATTTATTTATTTTAACACATAAATAGAATGGGCAAGTCTATTCCAATGTTCAAGAGATATCTAATACGATAGTATTATGTCTTATACTTTATCCTAAGAAGTCAACCTAACCATAGGAGTAATTTTGAAGTCATTATTATGGTCATTGATAACTCATAATCAGATCGAGTTGCTTGTTTGAAAACAATGAGCTTTTATACAATATCAAGACTAGAAGTTCCATCTTAAAAATAGGAGCAGCCAAGACTTTGAAAATATGCTATTTCCTTTAATGGAAATAGCGCTAATGCTTTGTTTTGTTTGAGGGTAATAGAAAAAAATAAAGGAAGAATGTGGGAGGGGCATGCATTTTACTTTCTTCCCTTTTGAGAAAAGAAATTGAGGAAAATAACACTTATTATCGTTTTAATAATTTGATTTATACCTGTTCTCCTCTAACCTCTTAATAAAGGTTATTGTGGGTAATTTTGCAATTTTTTCCATTAATAAAACCTTTCTTTTCTATGTCTCTCATGTCAGGCAATGAAACAATGCTATTTTCACAGATTTCTTTCTTTCCATTCCACTCTTTTTTCTTTCATTCTCTATTTGATATTGATACAAATAATGCATAAGTTAGTTGCCTTGCTCAGAGGAGTAACTAGGCTACTGTTAGTATGTCCTATAACCATGCATATTACATCCTGAGAATTAATAGTGAGCATCATGTTATCCTACCGTTTATTTGTGACGTATCTATCTGCATTAATCGCTAAAGCAAGTATTAGGGGTACTATGATAGCGCACATCTAGATTAACCAATCTAGATTGAAGAAATGAAAAGAAGAAAAACTATAAAGAAATTGCCTAAATAGGAGTAAAAATGTTTGAGAATTCCAAAGTAGGAGTACTATGTTTTTATTCCCTAAATAGGTATAATTACAGTCAAGTTTGGAAAATACTATATCGTCACTTACGGTAGTAAACTGACATCTTTAAAGCCTGGTTGTAAAAAAGATGTCATTTTCTCAAAACTTTAAGTGGGAGTGTAATTTGAAATGTCAAATAACAAGTATGTGTGGAATTAATACCATTATGTGTTCCCAAGTTCGATCAGGATCATTGTAGCGAGCTAGCAAGCACCCAGGTTTAGGTTTGAGACCATCCCTGATAAGTCTACTCCTCAGACTTTCCTCCTTCTCTTTAACAATGTTCTCTGTTGGTTTCCCACTGAAAATCGACACGGCTGCAACCCCCCCTTCAACTTCCCTCAATTTTATTCCTTCATTTGGAGTTGGTAAACTGTTCAGAATTTTAAAATAAACAATGAAATTAAAAAGAGTAAAAAGAAAAAAGAAAAAGATAATACTATATTTGTCCCAAATTGGATGTCTTGTTTTGGTTTGACACGATTATTAGTAAAGTGATTGAAAAGTAAAGTGAAATGATATGGACCACACATTTCTTGCCAAAAAAAGGAATCAGGACATCATTTTGGGACAACCCAAAAAGGAAAGTAAGACAATCAAAATGGGACGGAAGGAGTAACATAAAAAATACATAAAAAATATAAGTAGTACAACCTCTGTCCCACCAAGTTTGATACATGGGGAGGTGGTGCGATAATTACGAAAAGTTAGTATATTGTGATTAATATTGACTTGATAGAGTAAAAATAAAGTAAGACAATTTAGAACTACACAAACATTAACAGATTTTAGAACACTAATAGTTTCCCTCCCGAACCAGAAGGACAAACAAACAAAACATATTAAGATCAAACCCTGATCATGATTTGGGGTTTCATCTTAAGAGTGGAAAAGAACAGTAGCTTAGGATCTTAAATTATAATTTTATGTTTAACCAATGTGAGATAAACACCTCAACAAACTCAAATGTTATGTATATGTGTGTGTATAGCATACCATTATAAGTTGATAACCATGCATGTTTCACCAACCAATCTCACCTTTTAATGGATTTAGATGATGGAAGAACAATCTGGATTGAGATTTTTGATTTTTCATCAGACAATGCCTGTGTAAACACAGGAGTTGTCATCGCCATTTTCTCTGATGCGGAGTTCTTCCCAAAGATATAGCTAGTATTCACCATGCCATAAAGATTGATGACTAACTCCAAACAATGAAACAGAGCAGGCTATGAATTGTATTTAGAAATTCTCACCCAGCCACATCATTGAATCCCTTTGATCCTGATAACGAGTCACCACCCGTTTCTACAACAAGAAAAGGATAATACTTTCTGACCTACATAGCACAATCATCTCTGTCAAGTAAATGGTACAAGCCTAAAAACCGTTAACTATTTTTATTTGGGGGAGGGGGTCAGAAATATCAATAGAGGGTGTAGAAAACCCACCTGGTAGCTCGAAGTTCTTTTTAGGAAGTGATAAGAAGGTGTTTCTAAGTCCGGAGTCTTGTAATACCTCAACTGCTCAATGTGTAAACACTTCTTCACATTACAAAAGATGAAGAACACTAAACACAGAAATTTTTATTGTTGTGAAACTTGAAAGGCGAGCTCTTTACCTGCTTCACTACATCCATCAAACCTTCTATTGAAAAAAAATCATTGTTCACGATTGAATCCCAGTAGTCCTACAACATCAATATCCAGTGAAAACAGCTATATCCAGCATGACAAGATTTTTTTTGAAGCATGACAAAGCTAGTGGTTTTTGGTGGGAATGTGGGGTCATGGGAGCGGTCACCCCACCTGCATTTATTTATGGTCAATATACTATATATAAGTGTTTTTATGTACACTTTAAAAGTTTAAGCTTCACTTTCCCAGAACTTGAGAGAAAAAATCTTCTCTAGTGATCCAAGTTCCTGAAGACCGAGTCTGTTACATAGTTACATCTCGTAAGTTATGTCATTGATTATCTGTCGGAAGATTTACATCATCACCTAGTTACAGTTTCAGAAATACTTCTGGTGAGATCGATGTACATCGAGTAGGCGTCTTATCAATACTTACGGTTCAATGATATCAACCCCTCGCTGATATGTAAGGACCTAAGCAGATGCAGATACACCCCTAAAAATCTTAGGAGACTCATCTGTCATTTGGATCCGTCCAAAGCTAGACTTGGTTTCTATGCCACATCAGTCTTCTGTATTGTTCAGTGGTTCGTGACTTCTCTCTTTCATAAACATTTGATTGGGTCTGACGGCCTATTTTACAGCTATGATTTGCCTACTAGTCTTGCTTGGACAGCTTGGTAGTGGAGTGACTATCACATCTAATATTCTTCTTCTTGGTAATACATACCATGTCGTAGGTATGTATTAAAACAGCTAAAGTTTGTCTTAGCGGTTGCAAAGGACAGACTTAGATTGGTGAAAAAACCTCATTCACGAACAGTTGGTCCACTGTAGTATCGATAAGGCCTGTAGCATGTTGGGTCTTCGTAGGGGATGATAATCGAGTAATTGTATTTCTTAAGGATCGTGTAAATTAACTTTCCGAATCAATATTTCTCCCCTATGTCTGGGTTACGAAAAATTCAATCTAGGATAATCCTTAAGGACACTCAAGAACTTAGACACAAGATATATAGAGCAGAAACTAGTGAGTATATGTATTGTTTTCTCAATTTAAATGCCAAAGTGATGAAGATATGTTATATATCTTGTATCTTTGTTCTTTGTACGAAATATGGTGATATATATCCATATTAACCGTCCCAAGCAGTTACAACCCGTTTGGGAATAACCGTGGCAGTTTATGGAAAACTGTACGAAACTGCCTCAACCGCTCTAGACATCGGTCCAGAGCCACAGAGATGGTCTACCGAGAGTTCTACCTCGAGTTCCACTTCCGTAAATATTTTGGGATAAAACTTGTTCTTATATACAAGTGTACACTCCACACCTACTAACTTGTATTAGAACATAGTTTTAACCGTTACTGGCACTCATGTCATTTCCAATTACACAAAACGGCCGGTCATCGTGTATTGCTTCCTCTTCTGGTGAACCCGACAGGGAAAGGCATCAGTTATTGAGCTCTATTATTATGTTTTATATTTAGAACTATTAATATGTGTGACACTTCTGTTAGAGTCAAATATTATATGTGATGTTTTCATCCCTACAGAAAACCAACACTTTCAGAGTAATCTAAAATAGGCTAAGTGGTCTGGTCTGTGAGGAGGGAGGGGGAGGGGAAAAGTAAGATTCTTACAACATGGCTGATGAACTTCTTTGTTTCTGGGTTGACAGTCATCACAGAAGTGCCTGTAAAGATCAACTCAGGCTGCCATGGAAGAGGAAGGAACCTCATCACCATACTCCACCGTGTGGTTATCTCAGAAGCCCCTGTCTACACCAAATCGATCGATCCCAAATTATGGTTCATAAGAATTGCAAAATATGTTTGGGGAACAGTTCTGACTTCTGAGTTCTGAGGTTAACAATCACAATGAAGGAAGCGAACCTGTTTGACCCAATACAAAGAAAATTTAGGCCTAAACAATAATTTTAAAGCAGCAATGTTAAGGAGATAGCCATCAATGTTGTCGTGCCGTGTGATGGGGTCTCTGAACTTGACGGCAGCATCATACGCCGTCCGATCAATCCCTTTGTCATCGAAGAGGTGGGGAAGATCCTTGTACAAGAAATCTACCAGCTCCTCCATGCCGTTGTTGTTGGCGGCGGCCGTGTCTTGTTTGGGGCTTGGCTGACTAACTTCTCGGTCCACCATGCTTAGCCGAAGGGCTCCTTTGAATCTGTGGAGGAATCTGAGGTACTTTATGGGTCTGGGAGGAGATAGGAAGATAGTTGGGGCGATGGATAGTTCGAATTTCCGGTGAGGGATTGGCCGGTAAATGTGGCCGGAAATAATTGAGGCGGCCATTTGTCCGCTACTCGTTGTTTAATGAGCTAACTGCAAACTGCAAACCATGTTGGTCAATATACTTCTATAAATGCAATCGAAGCACAAAATCAAGCTAAAGTTAGCAGTGTTATGGCTGATATCTAGGGTTCGAATTCCGTTAATACGACAAGAGGTTATCCCCTAAAAAATGCATCCGACTCTGTAAGTATCGGGGACAGAATTTCACTCTCTATCTGTTAGAGTGTCATGCGTTTTTTAAGCACAAAATCAAGCTAAAGTTATACTCCCTTCCTCATGTTTAGCACAATTATTAGAACTAAAAGTTGTGAATGATATTAGAGTATAATATGTCATTTATTTTGAGACATGCTAAAAAGAAAAGTACAACAAGTAAAATAAGACTAAGAGAGTGATAAACTCAAATCGAGAAGCAAACTATTCAACCATAAGGCAGTATTGATTTTTTAATTCATACATATGACATTGCATTGTATGTCCATAGTACGGATATGGATTCATGCATAAAATGATAAAAGTTATACATATCGAGCTCGTTTGGTAACTCTGAAATCGGCTGTTTTTATTGATATTTATGAAGTTCTAGTTGAAGTGATTGTATTGACTGATTCTGATGATTTATGAAAAATTATACTACCTCCATTCCTATTATAACTTCCAAATAGGTTTGACACACAATTTAAGATAGTGAGTATTGTGTGGTGGAGAGTTGTGCAGAGGAGAGAGAAATGTGTAAGAATTGTTGTTAACCACAAATTCTTTACTAAAAAGGGAAAGTGGAAGTTTTAATTGGAACGGGCGAAAAAGGAAAGTTGGAGGTTATAATAGGAACGGAGAGAGTATATAAGATATACTCCATCTGTCTCATAAAATAATTCCCGCATTGACTTGGATCAGAGTTTAAGAAAGTGAGAATAAAGTGGAAATGTATGGTTGTGATTGTGTAGAAACATGTAAATGAATGTGAGCCACACAAAACTTTCCAAAAGAGGAAATGAGAACTGTTTTTCGGGACGGCCTAAAAAGGAAATCGGGAACTATTTTGTGGGACGAAGGGAATATTTTATTAATAAAATAAAGAAAAAATTATACTCCCTCCGTCCCGAAAAGGTTTGCCAAATTTCCTTTTTTGGATGTCCCAAAAAGATTTGCCATTTCCATTTAAAGTAAGGAATATGTGGCTAAAGTTAATTCTCTCCCCTCTGCACAAATTTCAACCACACAGTTTTTACTTTATTAATCCACGTGAAAGTCAAAGTTGGCGAACCTTTTCGGGACGGAGGGAGTATTAAAAAATAGTTAAAATGATCATCTACAGTAACTTCAGCCAAAATAGTAACTTCAACCTTACTTTTTCTTATTATTACACAATTCAGTACGAGAAATCAAAAGTTACATGTTTGGTGAAAAAGTTGGCTGATAAGCCTGATAAACCAGAAAACAGGCTCACCAAACGGGCTCATCATCTCCTACGAATATAGCAGATGTCCAAATATTATTTAACATGTAGACTATGTTCAAAAAGTGTTATGCAATCATATTTAAGTCATTTAAATTAGAGAAAAGTACGGAAAATGTACTTGTGGTTGGACCCGTTTTCAGATAGGATCATGTGTTTCATTCTTTATCAAAGTAGTTCATGTGTTTGAATTCCGTTATCACAAGAGGGTCACGATGTTAAAAACGTCTAAACAAGACCGTTAAAAGTAACTCCGATTTTCAAAAGTGTCAGAAAAATTAAAAGAAAAATATTGAAAGGTGTGCCTCGTCAAGATGACATCCAAACCACCTTCGCCTTTGGATTTTTTCAGATCTGTTTGAATTATTTTTTTAAAATGATTTCTCTAATAACACTTTTCAGATGGACTTTCCGGTGACAATGGTGGCTGAAAACAAAAAACAAAGATGGCCTAGCGGTCTTCTTATTGAGGCGCACCTTCCAGTATTTTTCTTTTAATTTTTCGGGCACTTTTGAAAATTGGAATTACTTTTAACGGTCTTTTTCTGACGTTTTTAACGGCGTGACCCTCTTGTGATAACGGAATTCAAACACATGAACCACTTTGATAAAGAATGAAACATATGGCCCTATCTGAAAACAAGCTCAATCACAAGTATCTTTTTTGTACTTTTCCTTTTAAATTAAATTAGCAAATCTCTGGTTTAAAGAAATCATAGTTGGAGAAGAGGACCTTGACGTCTAACAATTAGGCGGAGAATTAAAAAATAATGTTTTTTGTTTAATAAATTGTTGGTAATTACAGATATTGTTTAAACGTATAACGAATCAAGCTATTTATTTAGACATGTCATTTTTGTAGAATTGATAAAACTCTAATACAAGTCAACCTCGAATCAAAGCTCTGCATTTTTCAACTCAAACTCGAATTTGGTCTTTCTTTATCAAGCACGACTCGATATAAGCCTACACGAGACAATACTGATGAATTATTTTAGGGTATGTTACTATGAAAGATCTACAACTTAAATATTGTGTTTAAGAAAGCTTCTAATAAAAGTTATATGGATCTTAGTCCATTAAGATATAAATAAATAATAGCGGATGATAAGCAAACTCGTAAAACATTCACATACGTCCTATTTTACTTGTTTTTATGTATTATTCAAATAATACATAACCCAATTACTAATAATTAATATTCTCTCACTTAATAATAGAATAAACAATTTTCATAGTGTTCGGTGACTTGGAATTGCAAATTACCTTTTGTTTAAAATAATTGAGGGACAAAATGTGTCAATGTTGTATTAGGAAATAAGACAAATGATCTCCACGGGCCGTCCGCGTGGGAATCGCTGTCTGGCTAAGGTCATTTGAATTTCTTCCTGATGGAATTTTTTGATGAAACTTTACGAACATGTTCTTCATCTAGAGTATATTATCTCCGCAAAATTTCAATTCCAAATTTTATCAAATAGTCAGTTAAATAAATTATTGAATCATGTTGTGCTTTATGTACATATAAAGCGCAATATGTTTCAATAATTATTGAACTAACTTTCCAATAGAATTTTAATCTAAAATTTTGTGGGCATAAACTTTACTTCATTAAAAAACTTACTCATAAAACTTCATCAAAAAATTCTACTTGTATAAATAAAATGTTTTACCGCATAACTTTAGATGATGTGGGAACAACTTTTTCGTTTAAATTAACATAATTCAATACGGAGTAATTCATACTTCGTATATCACAATTTGAATATTGAAATTGTGTGGATTGCACTTTTAATCGAACTTGTATATAGAAAAAAACTTCAAATATTTGAACAAATAGACCAAAGGTAGATATTCAAAACTACTACCAACACTTCATCACATTGCAATATTCTAATACATGATACATTTCAAAACAAATTCTAACCCCTTTAAAACACAAATGCTAACACACACGTATTAGACAATATCAATTTCCGAAACCTTAATGTGTTTCTGTATAAGTATCCTTACACTTTTTTATATTCACAGTTGTACTTATTTTATGTTTATGATCATATGTATATTTATGCTTAGTAAATGCTAATATGGAAACTGGCAGTTAAGAACAACATTCAAACCTTAGTCACACAAATCCCACAAGAGTTTGTGTTAGGCAAACATTAATTGGTATTACCTCTGTTCCGTTTGAAGGTTCCCTTTGCAAAACAACACGATTATTTAAACAATAATTAAATAAAGTAATTCGAATATATTTTGGAAATTAATTTTAATAGGTATATAATATAATAGGATTAATGGTGATAACCGTGATGTTATAGATTTAATATTTTTAATATTTAATGATCAAATTGATATTTAAGAGTGTTAATAATGGTTTCTGAAAATATTTAATAATTTAATGACTAAACTGTCCTTTCATGTGCACAAAGAGACTTGAACATAGCACTTCACAAGGCTATATACTCCCTCCGTCCCCAAAACAACTTCTCAGTTTGACTAGCACACACATTTAGGTAGATTAAAATTTTGGTTTGACATTCCCAAAATTTTACTGTTTTGACACTGTTTGGATACTGTTTAGCACTGTTTGACACTGTTTTGATGTTGATAATTTGTCAAATAAGGAAGTGGGAAGAAGTGTGAAGTTAATTTTGGGACATCCATTTAAGGAAAGTGGGAAGTTGTTTTTGGGACGGAGGGAGTAGTTCTTTAGGGAGTATATAATAGTTGCAAAAAGCTGTTTGAACTCACAGTTCCTACAAGCCCCTATTAGTGTTTGTAGGTTCGATTCAGCTTTGCCGGTAGGGATGGACCCGGGCCGGTCCGGTTCCGGTTCCGGGCCGGGCCCGGGTGGGCTTTTTTTGCAAATTCATGGGCCCGGAACCGTCCCGGGTTGATACCGGGTCCGGGCCTAACCGGGCCGGGCCGAGCCGGGCCCGGTTCGATGTCTATTTTTTTTTTTGCTTTCTTGTTATCCCCCTCACCCCCACCCCCCAAACCTCCCCAAAACACCCAGCCCTAGCCTAGGAAAAGAAAAAAATTTGAAAAAAAAAGACCCGAGCCCGGCCCGAACCGCCCGGACCGGTTGGCCCAAAACTGGGCCCGAGCCCAGCCCGCCCGACCCGCCCAAACGGGCTAAAAGCCCGGAACCGGCCAACCGGTCCCGGTCCGGTCCGGGCCCAAACAGTACAGGGCCGATTCGGTTCCGGGCCGGTTCGGCCCAGTCCATCCCTATTTGCCGGTTTGGTTTTAAATGGTGCAAAACTGAAAAATGAATCCATTAACTTAGGTAGGTTTTGATGGGGATGAGTACAATTTATAAGGAGTAAAACATAACCTTAAACCGAAACCCATCCGCATATGGGTTGGTTGGCTTTGCTGGCTTTGGGTATTTCAGTTTCGAGTCGGTTTGTCAGTGGACTGCAAATTATTGGTATTTTTTTTACCTTAATCGATGGTGCATTAACAATACACATGCACAGCAACGCAAGGGGAGAGAGTTACAAAGTAAAGATTATTGGTAAGTATCTCTGCCACTCAAGAAAGAAATATCACTGCTTTAAAACTGATTAAGGATCTGTTTACTTAGGACTTAATGAGCCGAATCGAAAGAATGACTTATGCGCAGGGGCGGAACTACACTAGAGCTTGGGTGTGCTTGTGCTCCTGCGGCTCTGCAGATTTCTTTTTATTATATATATAGAGAGAAATTTTCAGGTCCAGCACATTTCTGTCCGAACGCCGTCCGAACACCGCTGTTTGGGACGGTTCCCGGTGGAATTTTTTGATGAAATTTATTAAGCATGTTCCTCATCAAGTCTAGTTTATCCATACTAAATTTCAGCTTAAAATTCGATCGGGAAGGCAGTAAAATAATTTTTTGAAGTTAACTGCGTTTTTCTATGTATAATTTGGCGCAGTTAACTTCAACAAATTGTTTGACTGCCTTCGCGATCGAATTTTAAGCTGAAATTTGGTGTGGATAAACTAGACTTGATGAGGAACATGCTCAAATTATTTCATGAAAAAATTCCACCTGGAACGTCCCCAAACAGCGGTGTTCGGACGACGTTCGGACCAGAGGCTGCTGGACAGGAGAATGACTCTACATATATATTATACATGGTGGTCGACAATCAACTTTTGAATGTAAAAATAATTTAGAACCACAATCAAATTTGATATTGATCAATGTTAATGAGGCAGGCTGAAAAGAAAATGTAAGAAAATCTTAACAAAACAAATGGAGTAATATATTTATGAGCTCGACTACTAACGTTGAAGCTTGGAGGGTTGATTACATTGAGAGAGTTTCTTTGGAATTCACCGTAATTAAACCGAAATAAGTGAATAACGTTGACGACCACTAGGTCTAGCGACTGATCGAGAGCATGGGCGGAGCTAGGGGTGGGCCAACCTAGGTCATGGCCCACCTCAAATTTTAAAAATGGCTTAATTTTTAAGGTAAAAAATTTTGTGTAAACGTTTTTCAAAAAATATTCTTTGTACCGGACTAGCCCGGCCTAGTGCTCTGCCTCCGCCCCTGATCGAGAGCATTATTGTTTTGAGGTGACTGGCGTAGCGGCTTTGCTATTGTGTATTTTGGGCTATAGCCATGTACTGAGCTTGTTATTTTTTGTGGTTGTGGATAGTCAGGCTGAAGTTTGACAAAGAATTCATATGAATCGATTTTGTACATAGATTTCTAAAGGTAATGTGCCCCTCCAAGATCACGAAGCTGGTTCCGACACTGCTTATGCGCTCAGCTATATACGCTTGTTTACTTAGAACTTATAGTAAAATATGACTTATTCACTCAAACCATTTTTGGCTTAATCGTTCAGCCCAATTTGAACACTCCTTACGCTTCAGACATAAAATGCAACAACTATCTCTTTTCTAACCCTCGCTACTTCATCGCTAATATCTCCTACCGGTGAAGTGAAGACCTTGCAGCCTATCAACCCATCAGTATGCAACACCCTAGGTATTTCATCTCTAGATCTCATCCCTCATCTTCTTCATATTGGACTATTGGTATTTTATCTCCAACTTTCATCCCTCCGCTTCTCCATACATATTTCATATTTTCTCTTTATGTTGCTTTCTATTTCCCCTAATAAGAGTTTATCCTTGTACTCTATCATAGTTTTCACTACTTTTTTTTTGGGAAAATAGTTTTCACTACCTATGCACTGCAATTTCAAATTTTTAGGTAAAATCATTACAATTTTATATTTAGGTCACTCTTTTGTAATTTAAATGACATATGCCGTATGGTTATACTTCATGCTTGAGTTCAATAGTTTCATATTAGATTGTTTGTAATTTAAGCTGCATAAGATTTCTTTTTCTTTTTCAAGTTTTGTATTTATTTATTTTGTTGCATTGTGGTAGTAGTTTTATGTGATTTTTTAATCTCATGAGTTCTTTGCTTTAAATAATGAACGATTCAGGCTTATGCACAACTCAAAGCCACTGTGATATGTTTTTGTACAGGTAGGAGTGGACGGGCCAGGCCAACCGGCCCGGAACCTCGGAACAAGACTGGCCCGCTACTGTGCGGGCCCGGACCGGCCCGGTGAACCGGTTCGGGCCACCCGGCCCGGTGAGGTAGGCGGTTCGGGCCCGGGCCTGCTAAATAGTGAACCGGCCCGGCCGGTTCGGGCCCGGTCCGGGCCAATTTATGTTTTTTTTTTTTTTGATTTTTTTTTAAGTTTTTGGGTTGGGCTGGGTATGATGGGCCATTTGAGGTGGTTTGGGGTGGTTTGGGGGTGAGGGGGGAGGGTTGGGGTTAATTAGGAAAAGCCAAAAAAAATACATGAACCGAGGCCCGGCCCGGCCCGGACCCGGGGTTACCCGGGCCAGTTCCGGGCCTCCCCTTTCATGAACCGAGGCCCGGCCGGGCCCGAACCAGAACCGGTCCACCCCTATATACAGGTTCATATTTTGTTTGTATTGCTCTGTATCTGAGATTCGTGTCTAGGACTATTGGATTGGTTGTGTTGTTCATGAATGATTTTCTCATGTGTTCTTCCTTAGATGTTGTATAATTTAGCTAATTTTCATAACAGTTAATGCACTTTGAATACAAAAAACATGGATTGAATGTAATATGCAAATTGTTTTATGAAGCACAAGAGGAAGGTGAAGATATTGGAGAAGAAGTACATGTAGCACAATGGGGTACACAAAGTCGACAATATATGATGAATTTGAGGGATGAAATCACAAATAGATTAGTAGTAAATGTTTAAATTTAAAGTGTTGTTCCCGTAAAATGCTTGACTTTTTTCGATGTAATGTGACTTATTTATTTCAATAATTCATATGAAATTATGTTTCAGAACAGAGAAAGTAAACAGACAATATACATTCAGCACTTGTTCCAAACAGAAGGGTTATTTGGTCATTTGATGTGATTCAGACTTCTCATTTAGCACACTTAGTAAACCGTTTGTTATCTCACTATCACTTAATCCAAACAGACAACTTAATTCAGACAGACATCTTAATCCCTTTAGGACTAAAAGTAAACAGCTCCTAAGCAACTGATGTAAGAATAGAGCTAAAAAAACTACTGACCCAATATTTTCATCTTCTTGTGTTGATTTTCAAGAAAAGGCGCATCAAACTCTTTTGCTGCGGTCCAGAAGGTTAAATGTTTGCTTCACATTTACCAGGCTTGGTGAACCCTTTCCTTAATCATCTGATTTCCGATTGCCACTTGGATTGCTACACTGATATTCTTAACATCTCCATTGTCTAGGATGCATGCTTGACGCCTTCTCTTTTTTGCACTCACATTTGCTTCTACGGGGCTTCTGAAAGAGACATTGTTCGCTTCCAAGTTATGCATCATAGGGACTTGAGGAAGAAAATTCATGCGAGAAAACACATTGGTCCTCTTCTTCTGCTGCCTTGGATTTGTGTCCTGCCTCATCCACTTTTCATGCATCTTCTCCAAGTTTTTCATTAATGTGTTCACTGGTTGAGGACCACGAGCCTCAGGTTCCTTTCTGCCACCTTCTTCCTGTTGAAAAAGGTGTAAACTCTGGACATGTGAAACAGCTCTGGTGCCAAATTGCAACCGTGAAAACACACTCGGCCTTCCCTGAACAGTATCACAGTACAACTTCTTCACTTTGTGGAAATGTTCGGAATGTTCAGGGTCACTATGATCATTTCCGTCACTTGAATTTGTAATTTGTGTAGAATCATAGTTTTCAGGGTCACTATGTTCTGAATCAGATAGGGGTATGTAATCCCCCAGTAACAATGAGTCCGTTGAAGTAGTTTTACAGTTCACTGCTGTGTTGAACTCGATGTTTGGAATTCCTGATGAAGAATTCCGATTAATTTGAGCTGTGAATACATGTTCCAAGGAAATAAACACTGTTTGTGTTAGATAAAGGCTTGAGAGATTTAACATATAAACAACCATAAAAACAAAGTAACTGTTGTCACAAATTAGTTGGTCTTTTCAAGAGTACCTGCACAACCGACATCCATCTTATCAGAAGATTTAGTGGAGTCCTTTTTCACATTCTTGACCTTTGGAGATTTTTCAACTCTGACCCCTCTAGAGTGAAACAGCCATACAAGTCTTTCAACCTGAAAATTTAAAAGCAGTAAAGTTTCTGTGGTTTGTGTAAATTTATTTATGAAACAATTCAAATTCACTTTATTGTTTCATATAATGTATATGGAGCAACAAAAAAAGAATACTTCATTTTTCAGTGTAAGTTGGCATAGTGAAAATTAGTTAGCTCAAAATTCAATGGTCAGAGAAGGGTGTACACAGAAGTTCTTTAACAACATTACATGCATTTATCAGAGTTGAAGTGAATGCTTACCTGTTCCTTGGACAAACCAAAGCTAAACTTGGAAGGTTCATAGTAATTGTTACTAATAGCACCACGAAAGGAATCCTCAGGAATGGGACGGCATTTCCAAACAACGCGAAAGCGAACCTGAAGAAAGCAACAGTCAAGCATCATGTAACCAAGTTTTGCATACTTATGACTTCATAATGTAACGTATTTGTGCACTACTGCACTTATGTCTCTTAATCTAGAAATGATGATGTTACAGAAGTTGAAAGTAAGAACATAGATGCACGATTCATATTTTAATAGTACCTGTGCAGGAAAGGACTTCCCAGATGAACGATATGCTTTAGGTATAATATTCATTCCACCATCAGAAGTAGCCTCAAAAATTCCATATAGCTTCCGCCCCTCATATTCAAACAGAAACAAAAGCATTCCAGCTTTGACCTCCTTCACAAAATTAGCAAAAGGATGGGGAAGTCCAAAAATCCCATGAGCAAAACATTCACCCTTCGTCCTTTTGTTGCACATGAAGATCGCGCCAAAATCAGGAAAACTTTCAAATGGCCTCACACCAACAACAGCCATGCCTCTCCTTGCGAACAAGATATATCATATCGAAGTTAATGAGCCAGCATTACAGCAAACCGAAAAATGCATATACTACTACTACTATTACAAAATGCTGACCACGCGGAATTGTGAATTAAGGAGTATAAAGCATTCATGTCGATAATTCATCATCATATTTGGTCCTGCAAATCTAGCTTTAAGAAGGGACAAAATATAGCTACTAATCCCAGCTGTAACTATCTTTCAGAAATATACTGGCTTACAAATCAAACGAACAGATGACAGTTTATCCAAATTAAAGTTACAAAATCTCCAATAACAATCTCCGGTTTATACACAACGACGCGTGGAATAAATGTTTACGTGCTTGTACCCATCCAGAATGGCTCGACTGCTCAAAAACGCTAAGTTCTGCATTCATTGAAGCAAATACATTTCAAAGAGCTTCGATTACCTGAAAAGCGGATTGGATGAGGTAGAGGTCCGAACAACGATGGCTTGAAGAGAGAGAGGGGGAGAGATTTTGCTTCTGCTTCGATTACCTGAAAAGCGGATTGGATGCGGTTATTGCTGCGGCCGGGGTTGAGGGCTTTGCAAGCTTTTATCGTTTTCCTTTTTTGTCCTTCGTCAGCCGTTAGACGGCCGATGATTGGTAATTTGGTATTTGGTACAGTATCCGAATAACACTATAGCAGAATCAGTATAGAGGTTAATACCGTAAAACGTCAAACTTCAAACAACAGCTCTCGTAGCTCAGTTGGTTAGAGCACCCGTTTAGTAAGCGGGAGGTCTTGAGTTCGACTCTCAACGAGAGCAGTTGTCTTTTTGTTTTTTATTTACTTTTCTTTCCATTTTAACGGTCTACTCGTTTATTAAATGAAGACCCAATTCATACACTCCATATTTGTTTTGTTAGAACCCGTATTCACATACTATATCGTTTAAAAACCTCCGTCATTTCTTTTTTATTAGTATATTTGCTTATAAAATGAAATGCAGATCACACTTATTCACTCTTGTTCTTTTTGTGTACGGCCAAATTTTATCCGCTTCAAAATATTACTTCCTGTCTATATCTGTTGAACAAGCGTACCAGTGACTAGTACATAATAATACATTAATACATATACATTAATAAATTAGTAAACTAGACATGTAATACGCGAATTGTATATGATTTATTGCGAAAATATGACAGCTCAAGTATGAAATTAAATGGACAACCGAGGTGGGTAGCCGAAGTGCCAAACAATGGTGGATTGGAAGACGTGAAATTTTCCACTTTACACAGTCTTGACATCTGCTAAGGTTCAAGTGTACAATCACAAACTAATAAAATCAAGTGGACAATCCCAAACCATCAAAGGATTTGGCTGGTTTGGTTCTAATGAAAGCCCTATTTGATGTACACTGCTGCATTTATATACTATGTATATTCAAGATTTCCACGCATAACTCCACCGTCAGTAAAAAACTCAGTTTAAAAGCCATGCTCTTCCTCACCAGTCTAATGTGCATTGCATGGAGTACTACTTGATGTTCCAGTTATGAGATGATCGGGGGCCGGTCAGTATGCCCTCATAGTATTCACTTGCAAGCTTTCCTTTGTTCCATTCCTTGACGAAGTCCATGAATAATTCATGAGCAGTCTCGGATGAAAGGTCCATGAAAAACATATTTTTCTTTTCCTTCAGCCAGCTTGCAAATTCATTGTTCTTTAAGAAATAGTCATCCTCTGACAGTTCTTCAAATTTTAACTTCTGAAAGTGTTCAACAAGAAAAGGGCACACAGAAATAAGAAACAACAATAACTGAAATTGTTAAGGGCTGCATACAGGCATCACTGCAACTAAAGTCTCAAATTTTAAGAAATAGTCATCCTTTGACAGTTCTTCAAATTTTAACTTCTGAAAGTGTTCACAAGGAAAAGGGCACACAGAAATAAGAAACTAAAATAACTGAAATTGTTAAGGGCTGCATACAGGCATCACTGCAACTAAAGTCTCGATGCAGATGAAGCTTTTAATAATAAACTTCACAAAAAGTGATACAGAACAAACATTAAATACCAGGTGAAGTAATTACTTGTCCTACTTTGTAAGCTACACTTCTTTTTGGGTTGTCCCAAATATGATCACTTCCCTTAATTGAACTCCACTAAATTCTACTTTCACACTTTAACCCTGTATATCATTCCAGTTTTTTACTTTTTGTGGACTCATACTTTTTTTTTTACTTTTTGGAGGTTAGAATTGTAAGAAACAACTATATCTTTTATTTTCTTAAAATCCACGCCAACCCAAATGTAAATTACATTGTGGGACGGATGGAGTAGCATAATCACTCCAACATCAGTACTCTTTGATAGGGTAGCAGACCAGGGGCAAGTACAGGTTTCTCTTTAAATAAGCATAAAAAGAGAACTCACAGAAGAATCCTTATGCTTGTGGCTTTTACTCTTATGCTTTTCTCTTGACTTCTCTGAAAGGATACCACAGTATGAATAATACTTCTTTCAAGCTATACAACATTAGTTCATATGAAGTAATAAAATTTCAATATATATGAACAATAGTACGAAAATAAAAATTTCTTCTAATCCAAATTAACTCTGTAGGCATCAAGTCAATTACATAAGGCATTAACATTATCAGCATGCACAGTAAAGCGGAGATTGGATAGGGAGGGGGCACTCTCTTAAAGAACTCCATGTTAATAGATTATGCAGCAGAAACACATATATGTCTAGCACAGGAACTGCAACAAACAATAGGGAAATGCGTATAAGAACTACAGCCTCAGTCTTCATGACAACAGGTATAGTTGCAATAAATTTTAAAATTGTCAAATGCCATTTAATATAATTTAGAATGAGGAACAAATATAAATATCCATTTGGAGATATAATAATAATAATACTACTACAGACAACATTTATGTGTGGATCTATACAGAATAGATCTCATACCAACTTCATTTTTGGCCAAAAAACGAACTCAGTGATCCCATTTTTTACACATTAGTACCAACTATTAGTTTCATCAATTAGATAATAAATTAAATGAGTTTTACAAAGCTTAGATCCAATTTATATAATGCTTTAATTTAAACCGTTAGGTAGGTATTACAGGTGAAAAGTGAGTTTGTAGGGTCTCCCTTTGAACATGTTTAAGATCTAGCAGTTGATAGTTAAAACTTAAAACTTATATATAACACTAATGAGCAAAATAGGGTCATTGATTTCAATTTTGGTAAAAATGAAGGTGGATTGATTGAATTCCCATTAATCCAAACTGACGGAACACTTTTGTTCATTTACATACATACCTGCGGGTGTATGACAAAGGACACTACTCTACATATCCATATATGTACATATGTATGTGTGTGTGAATACACACACATTACATATATATACATAAAATCCTTCTATCCTTACTTAAAGTTCATGCTTTGACTTTTGGAGTCAAAGTTAGTAACCCAAGACCCTTATTACGAAAGAATTAGATTAAATCATAACATGAAAATAACATTATAAGATTTCTGCCCGTATAAATTTTAGAAATGATAAATCAGTATAGACTTCAGAGCTATATACTCTCTCTGTCCGATACCATGGTGCATATTTAGGATTCATCGGTCCACTCAATTCATTTTTTCACTGATAGTACAAATCATTTTTTTATCACAACCAAATTTGTTTTTTGCAACAGAGTTTGGGAAGGGAGGGGTATAATTGTAATTAAAAATGGCCAAAGATGGACTCTGAAGAAAAATAAAAGAGCATAGCAGAGCTGATGAGACTGTGTACACATAATTCAAGCAAGGGTTAATACCATCGGTGTATGAAGGCATTCATGCAATTAATACAGCTAAAGCTGCAAGTTAGTCATCCTTGGCTACCGAAGGGCACTAATACTATAGTCCAAACAAATCCAATCTCCTTTGTTTATGTATCACTTTGATTCAAATTTTGAAATTTCCTATGCATAGCAATAGTTGATTACCCAGGACTCTATATCAGTCTCCCGAATTCATTTCACTTTTCAGTTTCAAATAGTATCACTGCGTACATTATAAAAAATCTACTTGGCCAACTATCAAAATCATCTCTATGCAATTTATGATCTATGTATGATGACAGGTAAAAAATTGTAATTGCAATTTCCAATTGTAGAAAAGAAAAATATAAGACATGCACCATGCTGCATATCTCAGATTATTTCAGATTATAATTCAAATATAAAACACTGTTTTAAGACTTACATGACATCCACCTCACAAAAAAAGAGGTAAACACTATACCTTTACCAGAACGGTGTTTTGAAGACGTATGAGGTTTCTCCTTTCTGGAACTGCCTTTCTTCTTTCCTCTTCTTTCCTCTTCATCGCCTTCTTCTCTTTTATGCCGTTTCCTTTTCACTTCATCTGTTCACATCGCAAAAATAGTACACGAATTTTTCAATTATAAATCGAAACCACCAAACATTACGGTAGGAAAAGACGTGAGAGGGAAGGACCTTCTTGCGAAGAATAAGTTTCCGAGCTTCTTCTGTGCTTCTTCTCTGTGCCCATTTTCTCTGTTTTCGGGAGAGGTAATCAGATAGAAGAATCCGAAATAGGCAAATTTCAGGTTTGGATTGTGGATGTGAAGTTCTAATTGGGCCATACGCTTGTAAATAGATGGGTTGTCAGGTAAACCCATCTATATAGCCCACCGTAAAAATGTGGGCAGAAACCATTTAGATACCCAATACTGTTGAAGCTTCTCAATCTAGTCTGTGTTCAAGCCTGTTTCAACTGGAACTTTGAATTATTATCTATTTGTGTTTAAATTTATTTTTAATACGAATTAGAAAAAAAAATCTAGGAATTACTTTCTCATGTGATATTAAATTTTGACACGTCCATATTTATAATTTTCTAATCTCAGTATTAATCCTATAAACAAATTGATTAGGGAGACTTATTATGTTTTATGCAAATTTTAGGGCCTGTTTACTAACATAGTTATTTTCCAGTTTTCTATTTCTGTTTTCCGTTCTCCAATTTTCTGTTTTCAATTTCCAGTTTTTTTATCTCCAATTTTCTGTTTCCATTTTTAGTTTTCCATTTTCAAATCTGAAAACATGTTAATCAATTTTTTTCACCCGATTCCAGGAGACTAAAAGTATGGTCTCATTCTGAAATCAAACCTAGTACAACCCAAGTACGGTACTAGGTCCCACATATAGCAAAGTCGGGACCAAAACCGGCCGGACCCGATCGATCTCAACGGTTAGTTTGATGAATTCTTTTTTCATTTCCCAATTTAGCCACACATAAACATATTCACATGGCAGCATACGTCAACTCCACATAATATGTCATGTCAGCGTCATGTAATGTTACACGTCAATGCCATGTCATCATACGAACTTTTTAAACAGAAATAGTCACGCATATTATAATTTTTTTCCCACATGAATGTGTGTGTGAAGAGTAAAATATTACCCACACATAATTACATGTGTGGGTAAATGTTATTTCATACACATGTAATTATGTGTGGGTAATAAGTTTTACCTACGGTCTCATACTCACACATCGTTACACTTAATATATGTGTGGGTAAATGTTATTTCATACACATAAGCATACTTTTATCAACACATATATGTGCGGGTAAAAGTCTTATTTTCTTGTCTAGCTGAATCACCGACTACTCTTGAATCTGAAATAGAGAATGACAGTTCTAGTTGGAAGCGATCAAGTGAGTTTTTAACACAAAAGCCTTCTAAAGCACCTAAAATGAGGAGTACTTTATGGCAACATTGTGCCAAAGGTTTAAGGAAGTTGGGGGATGGGAGCACTCAAAGTATTGGAATATGAAATCACCGTAAGATTGAGATTCCAGCTGTTCAGCGAAGTACAAATAGTTTAAAAAATAACTTAGTGAAGAGATGCAAAACAAGTCCTCTATATGAAGGGAGGTGACAAAAGAAGGCATGCCAATGGGTCGCGACGGGACAGGTACTGCAAGACTCGGACCCGCCCCGTGACCCGTACGGGTCCAAACTTGTTGACCCATGACCTGCCCCATGCGGGGCGGGTCCGCCCCGACCCGTCGTAACCTAATTAGCTAGTATCCCTTTTTATTTTTGTAAAGTTTTACCACTTGAATCTACATAAAGTTTATCTCTGAATAATTATTAACAAAATAATATATTAAATAAAAGTCACAATACGCTAAAAATTCAAAAATTAAGAAAAAGTACTTAGACTTGAATAGTTACTCTATTTATATTAATAATTGAATATATAAATTAAAATTTTATATATAAAAAGACATTGATAATTCGTCATCCATCCCATTAAAATATAAATATTAAAATATTATTACACCAAAGAATTGATGATTTATTGTACAAACACATACATTTTTATGTAGAAGTATATTTGTAGTATATTTTTTTAAAAAAAGTATGTATACTTATATATTGAGTGGGGCGGGCGCCACGAGTCAATAACAAGACCCAAACCTGCGCCCATTGTATGGGCGGGGCGGACCTGCCCCATTTGCAAGATGGTGCGGGGCGGACCCGCCCCAAATGTCTCGGACCAGGGCGGGTCATTGCAGGTCGGGTGTTTTTACATGCCTAGACAAAAGCCAGTTTGTGCTCACGAATGAGATGACGAGTGATGGAGTATATGGCCCGGGAACCCCCGGTCCACAGACTCCTACTATTCCAGCAAAGGCCCAACAGGCCCAAAAGGCCCAACAGGCCCAAATCACAGCGCCCAGAGTACCAAGCAGCCCGCACTACATGCCAGGGGTGCCTTCGGCCCCCTGGCCGAAGGCTCTAAATTCTCACAGAACGGGTACCTCAAGCAAATTAAGAGACTGGGAGAAAACGGCAAAAACAGTAGCCCTCGGCACTGTGAGCCCTCGGCACCAGGGTGCCATCGGGTGGAAGAGCCCTCGGCTACTGCTCTATAGCCGAAGGCATCTCACTCGACAAGATATCCGCCTCACATGCGTACAGATCACCGTACCCCGCACAGACGTCCCATCCAACAGCCGCATTAAATGCGGCCACATGCGGCTGCCAGCGCCAACCAGTTGAGGTGACCCCTCGGCCAATGAGCGCTTGACACGTGTCCCTGCCCGGCATTTATTGCTACTATAAATAGCACCCCATTTCCTCATTTGTAACCACGCTGAAAACGGCATTCATACTGAATACACTCTCTCTCTACTTTTACTTACTTGCTCTGACTTCTCTCTAAGTTATTCCCCGTAATAACCCTTCGGATATATACCCCCGGGTAGACTATCCATCAACGAGACATGTAAATGCATAGATTCCGCATACTTTTAATCAAAAGCGGTGTGAGTTGAAACTTACTAAGTTGTAGTTATTTATGAAATCTCGTTTTGGAGGGTGGAAGGAAAGGGATTTGTTAATTTTGTGCATGAACTGCACAAAACTAAAAGGTTAATGATCAAAGGGTAAGTATCACAACCGATACTTGGACATCAATTCAGAACATTAATTACATGGTTGTCACCACTCACTTTTTTAGATAGTGAGTGGAAGTTGCACAAAAGAATAATCAATTTAACAAAAATCACTAGTCATGTTGGGAAGAAATTGACAAGGCGGTTTAGATTTGTATAAGAGAGTGGGGGATAGACAAAATGTTTTCTTTAGTAGTCGATAATGTTTCTTCGAATGACACAAAAATTGATTACTTGAAAAAAGATTCAAACGTGAGAACACATTGCTATTTGAAGGCAAGTTCTTGCACTTGAGATGTGCATGTCACATCCTTAACTTAATTGTTAAGGATTGGTTGAAGGAACTTAAGTCTTCGATTAAAGCTATAGAGAACACAATTATGTTTCTTTGTTCTTCACCGGCTAGGTTGAGTAAGTTTAGGGAGTTTGTCGTGTTAGTCAAGTTTTCTAATATGTCAAGAGTGCCAATGGATGTCAAAAAAAGGTGGAATCCAACTTCAAAATGCTTGATGTTGCTTTGAAATATAGAAGGGTGTTTGAAAGGATGATCTAAGAGTGGTGTACGTCCTTTTGTGAGTTACTTTCATGAGAAGAATAAAAAGGGTGAAGAAAGGGTAGAACCACCAAGTGCTTTAGATTCGGAGAATGCACGAGCTTTTGTGCACTTTTTGAAAACGTTTTATGATGCTACATTAGAGTTAAGTGCCTCAAAAACTTCTACCTCTATATTGATGTATCAATCAATGATCGTTCTTTAAATTGAGATTGAAAAAAGGTGAGTGACAACTCAGACCCAACTCTATGCAAGGTGGCTAGCACACTGAAGTTAAAATTTGACAAATATTGGGGGAGTTGGAATGACATGCACCTGTTGGTTTTCATTAGCAATGTTTTAGACACTTGAAACAAATTCCAAATGATTAAAGTGAGCATTAAACAGATTCAAAGTGCTCCCACAAATGCCCAAGACTTCATTGAGAAAGTTAATAAAGATTAGATAGCTTTGTGGATGAGTGCAAAGAAATGAACGAAAGGCGACTAAGGACGGCGACCATCGATCCTATTTATTTGGCTAAGCAATACAGTCTGATGCGAGCTCTAATGCTTCCACTGCGAACCGGTGCCATGGAAACTGATTGGGAAGGTGCACGAAAGTGATGGGGCATCTCGATGGGCCAGAGTTGTTGAGCAGCAGAGCAAGACCGGTGGTCTGGTACGGCGGGGCAGTTACAAAGAGGGGTTGGGGCTTTGGAGGGGATGGGGATGGAGCGGGCTAGGGTTAGTGGGCCATACTGGAGTAGCGGTGGTCATTGTGATCGTCCAGCAATGGTCACTCGCCGATTAATGTGGGCGGTGGTCACTGGAGTCGTGGTAATTTGGACCGTAGTCAACGAAGCGGTGGTAACTAAGGCCATTGATAATTGCGTGACAGGGTCATTGTAACTTTAGTCACTCTGACAATGGGTTGAATGAGAATTGATGTAATTGCCGTATTAATAATTTCTAGTCTCTTTTATTGGAAACATAAAAAAGGATTTCCTTTTCCATTAGTTAATTTTTGGTAAATTCTTGTGGTAATCACATACTATATGGAATATAAAAAGAAAGAATTCGTATTATATACACATGTTATTCGTTAGTCACGACAACTATTACTATTGTTATTGTTATGGTTATTGTTATTATTACGTCATTAATTACAATAATTATTTTCCCTTCACATCATCACATGCAATTCTGCTTTAGCATACGATAAGACATTTCATGTGAACTTTCTAGCAATTATTAACACGAATTATAGAAGTGTTGCGAGAAGTAATACTTATATTCTTCTATGATTATGAATAATTTCAACCAAAATTAATAGTTAGATGGAGAAAATACTTGTTGAGGGTGATACCCTGAAATGTCATTTTCTCAGCAAGCCATTAATATTGGGTGTTGGCAGTTTAGCCACCGGAATTAATAGATAGTACGTAGTCAATCTATTATTATCTATATATAGTTTAATTAGTTAAGTCAACATTGTAGATCTTCTATACAACATTTTTAATTTTTTGATATCACCACATATAATAATTATAATCCATTTCAAGTGCAATTCACGGTTGGATGTATTGGAGTCTACTTATAATTTTATTTTTGTTGTAAAATCCTGGAAATGACAAGTGTGAATTGTTCATCCTTGTCATCAATCCAGAAATTATGTTTAATCCTTGTAACCTAGTTAGAACAGATGGCTCAAATTGTTATTGCCACCAAATCTGTAGATTCATCCCTTAAGTGACTAATCATCAAGTTCAAACAGTATAAATAGGAGCTTGATGAGGCATTGTAAATTCATTCAGAAATTCAGAAATTCTCAGATATTAAGAAGAAGATATTTAGAGCTTTTATTAATATATCTATCTCCCAAATTTACTCTTCATCTTCTTCATTTTCACAACACGTTATCAGCACAAATCTGCTCAAAAGATCTTCAAGAAATCATCTCCTCCTGCAAGTATAAACATTAATATTTATACGTAGGTTGTCTATGTTTTTAACAAAATAAATACTTAATGTTCTAATACAGATAACATATACGTATCTTCAAAGCTTTACTCGCCTGGATATTAATATTTTTTTTAGATAAGTATGAATGATATAATTGGAATAATATGATATAATCAGAATACCTTCAAGGCTTCATTTTTCTTCCCTTCTATCTTCATACATAATCCAGTCTTGTAACATAATGTAGCTCGAGAATAGTGGAGTAATATGTAAAGGAAGGATGTATAGTGAAAGAAGATACATAGTGATAAAAAAAAATATAAAACGAGAGATATAGATGAGAGATAGAGATGTGGCCTAATTTTAGATGATGCAAAGTAAAACATACAGAGTACTGGTAAAAGCTAGCACAGAGAGTAATAATGAAAGAAAGTCACTCCGGTTAGAAATAAAATTGAATGGTGAGGTAGTTATGGTATCAAACACCTTATCAAGACATGGACAGATCACATGCAATACTTTTCTGTGTATAAATAATTAAATAATATAATAAAACAAAAGTTGCCGACTGTGCAGTCAGTTATAGGACAGTCAGCTTAGTTGCCGACAGAGTATTAAATAAACCATCACGAGAGGTACTTGAAGCTCCTCCACATGCTGAAATATTTCATGGCCCCACTTACTGGATTTAATGTGTTATCCCAACAAATATTTTAATGTGTGATGCGCCACTTAATGGATTTTTGGACTCACCAAATAATTCTGAGTTATCCCAATGATTAAATAAAATTCATGTAAATAAAGGTGGATATTAAAATAAATACGGAGTATTTAAAAATTCATTCTAATTAGTTATCAACTACCGTAGCTACCATAAATAGCTTCTCATTTTTTTTCGATACCAGAAGTTAAAATAAGTATAGATACGAAGTAAGTACATACACCAATAACTATTAAGATTGATTGGTAACATCACAAAACGAAAATAATCATTCTTACTAATAAACTTTATATTAAAAATTTCTTGTAGTCCAATGGCAAATATAAGCAAAAGAGAATTCGACGTTCTTGACCTGTCTGGTCAAAAATACCTGGAATGGAAAGTTGATGTTTTAGCACATTTGAAGGCTAATGGTCTTGAAGACACCATTGAGGCTGATAATCAATCATCGTCCCAGGATAAAGCGAAAGCTATAATTTTTCTCCGTCACCATCTCTATGAAAGTCTCAAATCTGAATATCTTTTGGTTGATGACCCAAAAGAATTATGGGACAATTTACAAGAGAGGTATGGTCACCAACAAAAGGTCCTTTTGCCTAAGGCTCAGTATGACTGGATCAATCTAAGATTCCAGGACTTTAAATCAATCAGTGACTATAATTCTGCTATGTTTCAAATAACATCTAAATTAAAGTTATGCGGACAAAAAGTCACTGATGCTGATATGTTGGAGAAAACCTTTTCTACTATGCATATCTCTAACATGCTGCTCCAACAGCAATATAGAGAAGGGTTTTAAAAAATACTCCGACTTAATATCAGTATTATTGGTAGCTGAGCAAAATAATGACCTTTTGATGAAAAATCATAATCTGAGACCCACTGGTTCTAGTCCTTCGGTTTATGGTCCATCTGGCCATAATTTAGCCACTGAATCAAATGCAACATACAGTGGCAGTAGAAGGCATTTTAAACGTGGGCATTTTAATGGTCATAAAAACAAGTCAAACCGAGAATATAAACAGGTCAATAGACCAAATTATAAGGGCAAGGGCAAACAAAAAGCCCATCAAATAAATCGCCCTCCAAAACCTCGGTAAAGACAACTTGTTATAAATGTGGCATGACAGGGCATTGGGCTAACAAATGCCGCACTGCAAAGCATCTGGTGGAATTATTTCAAGCTTCCATGAACTTGAACAACGGCAAAAATATGGAAGCTAATTATGTCAACGACACGACTCCACCTCTGCCAAAATTTGACGTGTCCGACTTTTTCGCGGATGATGCCATTATGGACGATGTTTTTACAATAAACCAAAATGTCACAAAATAAAATATTAGACTCTGATCCTTATGTTGTAACATATTAGTTTTATGTATTTTTTTTCTTTCTTCCCTTTTTCTTTTTAAATAAATGTGTGTAATATATGTACTTTGTGTTAAATTATATGCACAATTTGTGATCAAGCTTATGTTTATTTACACATTTTGAAGATATGGATCACTCAAATGATAAAGAGCTATGTCTGATAGACAGCGCCACAACACACACCATTTTGAGAAATAAAATATATTTTTCTCAAATGACTTTAGTTGAAGCTAAAGTCAATACAATATCAGGTGTTGCGAAGCTCATTGAAGGCTCTGGGAAAGCATATGTGATGCTACCTAATGGGACAAAAATAATTATAAATGACGCTTTATACTCCAGCAAATCGCGGAGAAATTTATTGAGCTTTAAAGATATACGTCAAAATGGTTATCACATAGAAACCATGAATGAAAACCAAAAGGAATATCTTTGTCTCACGACAACTAAATCTGGCGCTAAATATTTTTGTGAAAAAATGTCAGCATATTCCTCAGGACTATATTTCACATATATTAGTCCATTCGAAATAAATTTGGTTTCTAACACAAAGTTAGATGATCGGAAAACATTCATGTTGTGGCATGACCGTTTAGGTCACCCAGGCCAAGTAATGATGCATAAAATCATTAAGACTTCACTTGGACACCCATTAAAGAATATCAGGGTTCCAGTATCAAGTGATTTTCCTTGTAAGGCCTGTTCTCTTGGCAAAATGATCATCAAGCCTTCAATGAACAAAATTGCAACTGAATCACCTGCATTTTTAGAAAGGATTCAAGGAGATATTTGTGGGCCGATAGCCCCACCATGTGGACCATTTCGATATTTTATGGTGTTGATTGATGCTTCAACACGTTGGTCACATGTTAGTCTTTTATCGACTAGAAATTTAGCATTTTCTAAACTCCTTGCTCAAATCATACGATTAAGAGCTCATTTTCCGGATCATTCTATAAAGAGAATCCGACTTGACAATGCAGGAGAATTTACATCCCAATCATTTAACGACTATTGTATGTCGATTGGGATTGATGTGGAGCATCCTGTTGCTCATGTCCATACACAAAATGGTCTTGCTGAATCTTTGATTAAACGATTACAATTAATCGCTAGACCATTATTAATGAAGTGTAATTTACCTTCATCAGCTTGGGGACATGCTATTTTACATGCAGCAAATTTAATTCGGCTTAGACCGACTGCATATCATGAATATTCTCCAATGCAATTAGTTACTGGACAAGAGCCAAACTTAGTACACATTAAAATATTTGGTTGTGCTGTTTATGTTCCGATTGCTCCACCTTATCGTACAAAAATGGGTCCTCAAAGAAGGTTGGGAATTTATGTTGGATTTGAATCTCCCTCAATAATCAAATATCTTGAACCGATGACTGGTGACTTATTCACCGCACGGTTCGCTGACTGTCATTTCAATGAGACAATATTCCCAACCTTAGGGGGAGAAACTAATAAATCGGACCCAAATACGAAAGAAATAACATGGAATGCAACAGGATTATCACATCTTGACTCAAAATCAAATATATGTGAGCAAGAGGTGCAAAAGATAATCCATTTACAAAATGTTGCAAATCAGTTGCCTGATGCATTCACAGACACAAAGAAAGTGACAAAGTCACATATTCCTGCCATGAATGCCCCTGCCAGAATCGAAATCCCAACAGAGAATTCTGAAAAATCTTTTGCAAATGATTCTTCTATACGCAAAAAGCGTGGCAGGCCACTTGGATCGAAAGATATAAAACCAAGAAAAACTAAAAGGCAGGAATCGATCTGTGATGCCAAAGATGTTCATCCTTCTGAACAAGAAAATGAACAATTTGAAAATATTGGCATAGAAAATGATATTGACAAAACAAATATCTCAAATGATGATCCAACTTCCTTAAATGAGGAAGATATTCCAGATAATGATAGAAACGTTGATAATTATGAAATTTCAATAAACTACGTTTCTACTCGAATGCAATGGAATCGTAAAGATATTGATATTAATGAGATATTTGTCTATGCCGTTGCCACAAATGTTATGAATGAAAACAATGACAATGAGCCAACATCAATAGAAGAATGTCGGAAACTACACGATTGGCCAAAATGGAATGAAGCAATTCAGGCTGAATTGAAATCACTTGAAAAACGTGATGTTTTTGGACCGATAGTCCCTACGCCAAAAGGCGTAAAACCAGTAGGCTTTAAATGGGTATTTGTGCGTAAACGCAATGAGAAAAATGAAATTGTAAGATATAAAGCCCGACTTGTTGCCCAAGGGTTTTCTCAAATACCGGGAATTGATTATGAAGAAACCTATTCTCCAGTAGTTGATGCAACTACATTAAGGTTTCTCATTGGCATGTCTGTTTTTGAAAGGCTGCAAATGCGCCTAATGGATGTAGTAACTGCATATTTATACGGTTCACTCGATACAGACATTTATATGAAAGTTCCCGGAGGATTTAAAATGCCTGAAGCTTATAGCTCGAAACCTCGAGAAATGTTTTCCATTAAACTACAGAAGTCATTGTATGGACTAAAACAATCTGGACGAATGTGGTATAATCGTCTCAGTGAATACCTTCTTAAGGAAGGATATAAGAATGATCCAATTAGTCCATGTGTTTTCATCCGGCGATTAAATTCGGGATTCGCCATAATTGCAGTATATGTTGATGACTTATAATTATTGGAACTCCCGATGAGATTGAAAATACTGCAAAATATCTTATGAAAGAATTTGAAATGAAAGATCTAGGGAGAACCAAATTTTGTCTCGGACTTCAAATTGAGCATTTGAAGAATGGAATTTTCATCCATCAATCCAATTACACCGAGAAAGTTTTGAAGAGATTCTCTATGGACAAAGCTCACCCTTTGACTTCACCAATGGTGATTCGATCTCTCAACATACACGATGATCCATTCCGTCCCCGAGAAAATGACGAAGAAATACTTGGTCCCGAAGTACCATATCTGAGTGCTATTGGAGCTTTAATGTATTTAGCTGATAATACTAGATGAAAAAGCATGAAAAAGATGAAAAAGATGAAAAAGCACATATTCTTGGTATCTACGTGGTACAGTTGATCTTGGCTTATTCTACCACAAAGATGAAAAAGCTGCTTTAATCGGATATGCAGACGCTGGATACTTATCAGATCCTCAAAAGGCGAAATCACAAACCGGATACGTATTTACTTATGGTAACACCGCAATCTCATGGAGATCTATGAAGCAGACATTGACAGCTACATCGTCAAATCATTCTGAGTTAATTGCACTATATGAAACCGGAAGAGAATGTGTGTGGCTACGATCTATGATTCAACACATCCAAAATGAATGCGGTATGAAGTCTATTACTTGTCATCCTACTGTGATCTACGAAGACAACACTGCGTGCATAGCTCAGATTAAAGAAGGCTACATCAAAGGAGACAGAACAAAACACATATCACCAAAGTTCTTCTCTACTCATGATCTCGAGAAAGAAGGGACGATCAACATTCAACAAATCAGATCCAGTGAAAATCCAGCCGATCTCTTCACCAAATCTTTACCCCCGAAGAAGTTCATGGAACTTGTACAGAAAATCGGCATGCGACGTCTTCATAATTTATACTAAATTCAGGGGGAGTATTTGAATGCACTGCACTCTTTTTCCCTTCATCAGGTTTTTATCCCACTGGGTTTTTCCTGATAAGGTTTTTAACGAGACAGTACATCCAAATACAATGACATTATAAGTCGTAATTTTTACCCCTTAATTTTCACAATAAGTTTTTAAAATAATAGACAACTATTCAAGGATGAACATTCAAGGGGAGTGTTGTAAAATCCTGGAAATGACAAGTGTGAATTGTTCATCCTTGTCATCAATCCAGAAATTATGTTTAATCCTTGTAACCTAGTTAGAACAGATGGCTCAAATTGTTATTGCCACCAAATCTGTAGATTCATCCCTTAAGTGACTAATCATCAAGTTCAAACAGTATAAATAGGAGCTTGATGAGGCATTGTAAATTCATTCAGAAATTCAGAAATTCTCAGATATTAAGAAGAAGATATTTAGAGCTTTTATTAATATATCTATCTCCCAAATTTACTCTTCATCTTCTTCATTTTCACAACAATTTTTGACTTTACCACTGCAATTATTTTGGGACTATTCATTCGAGAGGTAAAGACAAACGGTGAGGTACCTTACTGTACCATGGCCTTTGTTTTGCTTCCGTCGAATTGGTATAAACGTATCCTTTATAAATTGGGGTTAATTATCAAAATAGGACTAAAAGTCACTCACTTTGCACAAATAGGACCAAAAAATAAACTATGTTTTCATAGAATTAATTATGTGTGTCTTGGACAAATATACCCTTATAGCTATTGAAATGTTTTAATTCATAATAAAATAATAAAAAAATAATGAAAATTCGTAAAAAATACTAAAAAATTAATAAAAATATTTCGATAATAATAATTTATTTTTTTGTTTTTTTAAACATAAAAAAATAATAAAAAAAATAAAAAAAAACTCAAAAAAAAAACACCGCCGCCTCTGCCTATGCACCACCACCTCCAGCCACCAGGGGAAAAAATTGACAAGTTCATTACGAATGCCATATTTATGGCAGAAAACAATGAAAATGATGGCATTCTCAAAAAGAAATATGCCATGTTTTTGGCATTTTCAGAAAGAATGGCAGTTTTTAGGAAAAATGACATTTTTTTCACCGGCGGGAGATGGTGGTGCAGGGAGATAGTACAGGCGGTGGGAAAGGCATCCATATTTTTTTTAATTTTTTTATGGAGTTTTACTATTTTTTATTAATTTAAAAAAATAAAAAAAATAAAAAAAATATTTTTTAATTTTTTATTTTATAAATATTGTATAAATTTTTTAAATATTTTTCTACGAATTTTTTATTTTTTTCGAATTTATTATGAATTAAACATTTTATTAACTCATATTTAAAGGAAGGGTAAGAATGAAATGAAAAAATAGGTATGTTTCCAATAGGACTAATATGATCCTATTTTGAAAAGAAAAACATAGTAAGTCCTATTTTGAGTTTTTGGCATAGTTTTAGTCCTATTTGGAGTAATTTCTATTATAAATTATTTATCTTATCATCACCTTTATCCCAAATCACAATTCTTGTTTTTGGTCAATGAAGCCCGTCTTTTTGGTATCATCGCCTACGAGACGAGCGTCTCGTGCTGCCCCTGGGCCAAGGTACCCGTCTACCCTCAGGTACGTACGTCCTCTGGGCCTCAATGATGCGGGCTGGCCATGTTGGGGACGAACCTCACCAGGATAAGCGGAAGGGTAACCCGTTGGCTCGTGCCTTCTGGGGATGTTCAATTCGTAGGGTGGCCTTAAGCGGTTTATGAGCCAACCCTTGTTGGGCCATTAACCCAACATTATGTTTTTAAAAACAAGCTAGAATCGATTACAATTGGTTACAATTGCCTAGGTGGGATTAACGAATCATGTGTCTTCTTTTGAGGTGACTGATTTTAAGTCTGGTCCAAGAGCGTATGATCGAGTTATGGTTTCTGGACTTTGTAACTTGTTTGTTTTCTCCACACTGGATGATATTTGTGATTTTACTAATATTCTAATGGCCTTGTTTGGTAAATGGTTGTTAGCTGTTGCTGTTAGCTGGTTGTGTCTGCTGTTTCGTAACAGCTGGTTGTGTTAGCTGTTTTGACCGACTGGTTATGTTAGCTGATTATAAATAACTGTTTGGTAAAATTGGCTGTTTCGAAATGGCTGATAGAGTGTAAATTGAACCAGCCAAATGAAGAAGTTGCTCCCCTTAGCTTCTTCCACCATCCATTTTTTCAGCTTTTCAAACTCAACAAGCTAATTTTAAAAGCCATTTATCAAACATTATTATTAGCTTCTTTGACTAATCAAACAGCTGAAATGGGTCAAACAAGCTAAAAGTTGGCTCATAAGCCATTTTCCAAACATACCCAGTATAAGCCGATTTTTCTAAAAAAAACAAGCTAGTAATGATGGAGTGTATGGGCCAGGACCCCAGGGCCCACATACTCAGGAGAACGAAAGGTACCACGACCACCTGGTGGGACCCTTGTCGGCCAGATGACCCTCATCGGCCAGGAAGAAGTCTACTCCGAAAGTGATCCAGAAGCCAGGAAGAGCCGGGTGACCTCGTCGGCCGGGTCTTCGTCGGCCACGCCTCCGTCGGCCGTGCCCTCATCGACCACAGATGGCCTCCAGAATAGGGCTTTATGCTTAATCTTTTATATGTACTTTGTATCCGGCCTATTAGTGGCCCTATTGTAAATGGGCCTCCCAAGCCCAAGACTTGGGAGCCCAGACCTAATTTTTCCTATAAATACTCCCTCTGGGAGTAGTTGTAAGGGTTCAGAATTCATTAATACAAAACAAATATATACTTCTCTCTCTAGTTGTCACTTCTCTCTAGACTTATAGTCTATCATTAGGTGCTTTCATTGAGAGCTAGGACAATCAGGTTAGCCTCCTTCGTCGCTACCAAGCACAGCTAACCAACAATGGGAAGGACTAAGTCAAACCGCAACCTCCTCAGCAAGGCCATCCCTGAGGAACAGGAGAACCAAGAGCACGAGGAGGACGCTATGGCCGCTGAGGGAGATGTCTTCCAGGAAGCCATCGACCTCGCAGGAGACCTACGCAACAAGCTCAACGGCGGCGCCCCTGACGCCCGCATCGGCTTGGACTAGAAGGGTGCGGAGAAAGGTGATAACGCCTCAGCGCAACCGACCTCTCCCGCCGTTGACCCTCTGCTCCAGGCCGCGCTCTCGGCCATCATCGCCATCTTGGCCCAGAACCCCACCGTCCTCAGCGCACTCATGCCAAGGACAGGGGAGAACATGACGCCGCCTCCTCAGCCCCAACTATTGGCCGTCAGGCTAGGCAACGATGAGGGAGTGGTGCCCCACGACACGCGTCGTCCCACTCCCACCCTCTTTCCCCTCTTCGAGCTGGACCGATCCCAGCGCGTGGAAAAGCCTCAGCCTTTAACAGGCTAGGTGACACGTGTCGTCGGCCTGCTTCAGAGAGGATGGCGGGGCGGATTGGGCAGCGTGAGCCTGGCTCACCCAGGGAAAGCTTGGGGTCGGTATCCCGGACAGCGGATCGGCCCCGTCTGGACAAAGGCAAGGGGAAACTGCATGAGGATGATGCCCGTCACCGAATCAACACGACTCATGCAGCCCGCTTGCAAACTCAGGGCGCCACCATGGCCGCCAAGGACCCCAGGGACGAGGTGATCGCCCAACTCGAGCGGAGGCTCACCGAGATGGAGGCCAAACAGCTGGCCGCCACGCTCATCGGCCACTCATCCAGAGATCCTGGCTTCAACGCCCTTCTGAACAAGGTCACTATCCTTGAAAGGGAGTTGGCCGAAGGACGAGGGGACCCCATCATCCAGGTTAGGACGAGGACCCCCTTCACCGCCAGGGTACTCTCGGCCCCTATCCTCGAGAAGTACCGGGGAAACGCCATCAAACCCTATGACGGCCGCTCCGACCCCCAGGAGCACTTCAGCCGCTACCAGAACAACATGCTGATGGTGAACGCGTCAGATGAATACCTCTATCGTTGGTTCCTTTCCACTCTCGAAGGGCCAGCGCATGAGTGGTTCAACACACTCCTCGAGGGGAACATAGACTCGTGGCAAGACCTTGCCCAGCGCTTCCTCACTCACTTTGCCGGAAGGAAGCGCGCGAAGAAATACTTTACCCATCTTCTCTCCGTCAAGCAACAACATGATGAATCACTCCGGTCGTTCATCGACCGGTGGACGAGGGAGACTGATGAGGTCGAGGAGGCCGATGAGCGCACCCTCCTCGTACTCTTTCAGGGTGCCCTCCGCAGCACCCCATATGGAAGGAGCCTCATCACTGACCCTCCGAGGTCCTACCTGAAGGCGCTTCAGCGAGGAAACTTGTACGCGGACGCCGACGAGCTGCACAGCCACAAGAAGGACGGGGGGCACCCCTCCAAGAAGACAAGCGTCGCGCCAGCCGCGGGCGCACCCTCGTCTAGGGACCGAGGTCAAGGAGGACAGAGCCGCCATGGATCTGGCGGAATGAACAAAGACCGCATATGGCGGTCAAGGATGGAGAGGCCGAAGACCCTACTTACCCATTCGGTCAGCACCATCCTCGATTACGACGAGGAGCACGACCTCATTGAGCGAGATCCTTTGCCGGAAAAGGAGATCTATGCCGTCCATCAGGGCGGCACCTACTGCCGTTATCACCGGAACACCTCCCACAACACAGACGATTGTGTCACTCTAAAGAGGCATATCGAGAAGCTGATTCATCAGGGGGAACTTTCCCAGTTTGTTAAAGGTGGCCCGCGCAAAAATATGTGGGTAAACACCGGAAAACATGGGGGAGAACCCTCTACGAAGAAGCGTGAGATCGGCAGGCTCAGCGATGACGACGAAGACTTTGAAGAGCCCCCTGACGAGCACTTTGTCACGGTGCGTCAAAATAATTTTCAATACTAACACTTATACGTAGTATAACGTAGTAGAGTTCGTATCCACAGGGAAAGGAATAATTTTCTTTTTATGATACTTAGTAAATAAAAAAGGGGGGATTTGGATTGAGTGATTTAATTTAATTAAGAACTAAGATGAACAACCTATATGTGTTTAATTCAAAGATAAAAAGGACTTGGCATTGCTACTTTCAACTTGTTGATATATTTTAGTCGATCATTGTCATATCTATAACTTATTCCCTCTCGAATACTCAATCGGGGAGTATATCCACTTCATCGAGGGTAGTTATTAACAACGACCGTTCATTAATAACCCTTACTATTAATCAAATATAGAACAACGCCTTATACCGATTTAATAGTAGCATTTAATCTTTCTAACTCCTTGATGAAATCAATTGAGATTGATAACCTCAACACAAGCGGTTTCGGTTTAACCAACAAAATTAATCCCTCTTAAGTTTATTAACCACGACCGTGCATTAATAAACCGAAGTTACTTACTTGTGAAACCATCAACGATTAACCATCGGTTCGTTGATCGTTTCTAGTAATAATTAATATATGAAACAAAACTAGTTGATCCTTTAAGTAATGTTCAAAATATTAATATGAAATAAGAGTAGGAATTAATTAATATTCAAGGAAGAATATTATTAAAGAAGATGAATCCTACTATAATTAATATCAAGATGTTAACTAATTGTCATCTTAGCAACACTCCCCAACATTAATATAGAGGAAGAAAATACCATTCTAACTAATGTCGAGATGTTAACTAATTGTCATCTTAGCAACACTCCCCAACATCAATATAGAGATGGTATTAAGGAAAGAACTATTAATTAATATTCAAGGAAATAAGTTAAGAAAATAACTCACAACTTTAATAATCAACAAGCTTCAAGAGCAACACCAAGAATGGAAGTTTAGCTCCTCATTTGGAGACTAAACATAGCTAGAAAAATATAAAGAAATGCTATTCTAAACTGAGCTAAAGAGTATGGAAGAAGGGATGATTTTTTGTGAAGAAAAAGTGTGCTATTTATAGGTGTTTTTCAACAACTTTGGCCGGGTACCCGACCGGGTCAAGTACTCACCCGACCGGGTCCATGTCAAAATCAAATATCCTCCACGTTCTGGCGATCTTCTGCATGTTAAAGTGTCCGGGTCAAGTCAGACCCGACCGGGTGGGGTAGGGGACCCGACCGGGTGGGTGCAAAAATTGGATATTCTTCACGTTCGGGTGATCTTTGCACACCGGGTGAGGTAGTGGGCCCGACCGGGCCATGCACTTTCTTTGCATTTTCGTTTTTCACTTCTTACCCGACCGGGTCAAGTGTTATACCCGGTCGGGTATTTGCTCCTGGGTAGCCAAATCTTCTTTTTCTTCACTTCAAAGTCTTCCTTTCCAACACCACAAATCCTAACTAAACTTTACAACTGACAAATAAAGACTAAAATACAATTACAACTGAAATCACATAAATGTTTACAAACTAAATAAAACGTCAAACAATCACCATCAATGAAACATAAAAACATACAATTATGCACTACTAATTAGTGTGCATCACCCCCTTCGAAGAAGAATCACATCAACCTCATTGTGGGGGATAACACTGGGGGGATTCAGCCACCCTGAGGAAAAAATGGGCCCAATCCCTTTACATCGGGGAGGTGTCCCATGCTCCCCCCCAGCCGAAGAAACAACGGGCGGAGACGATCACCTTCACCGGCAAGGATCTACCTCCGGGGCCCGCATCACATAGGGACGGCCGCGTCATCCGGTGCGAAATAGGTGACTCTATCATCCACCGCACCTACATCGACACAGGGAGTTCCGTCAACGTCATGTACCTTGACACATTCAGGCAGCTGAAGTTGGACAGAGCACTGCTCAAGCCGATACGGACACCGTTGTCCGGCTTCACCGGGGACTCTATCGACGTCGGGGGCACGATAGTCCTCCCTGTGGAGGTCGGCGACGGCTCCCATCGCATGAAGATCGACATGGAATTAATGGTGGTCAACCTCGAGTGCGCCCACAACTTGATATGGGGTCGGCCAGCACTAGAGGATTTGGAAGCCATCATCTCCATGAAACATCTATGCCTGAAGTTCCCCACTAGCGGCGGTATCGGCTACGCCCGAGGGAACCAGAAGATAGCCCGGGCGTGCTACCTGAAACTGACCAAGCCGGCAGCCAGCGCCGGGCAGAGAATTGACACCATCACTGCCGTCGTCTCAAAGGACGAGGAAAGGCCGCACGCTGAGCCAACCGAAGAGGTCGAGGAGGTCCCCCTGAATATCTCCCGGTCGGAGCGGGTCCTGAAAATCGGGAAACAACTCCCACAGGATCAACGTGAAGGCATCCTCAGCGTCCTGTGGTCATATGCCATCATTTTTGCGTGGGGCCGGACGACATGCCTGGCATCAGCCGAAAAGTGATCACTCACCGGTTGTCAGTCGATCCCGCCTCCACGCCGATCAAGCAAAAGCGGCGCTACCTCTCGGCCGACAGACATGACTTTGTCAAGGGGGGAGTTACCATGCTCCTCTCCATCAACCACATTAAGGAGGTGAAGTACCCCACCTAGTTGGCCAACATCGTCCTCGCACAGAAGCCACCGATGTTCAGAATGTGCGTTGATTACACTAACCTGAACAAGGCGTGCCCCATGGACCCGTTCCCTCTCCCCAACATTGATCAACTGGTGGACGAGACGACGAGGTGCGAGTTGATGTCATTCCTTGACGCCTTCAGGGGGTACCACCAGACATTCATGCATGAAGATGACGCCGAGAAGACGACCTTCATGACCCCGGAGGGAATTTTCTGCTACCTCGTCATGGCCTTTGGGCTCAAGAACTTAGGCGCCACATACACCAGAATGGTAGCCAAGGTCTTGAGAGCAGTCCTCGGCTAGATGATGGAGGCATATGTCGACGACATGATCATAAAGAGCAGGCAATCCGTTAGCCACGCCGACGACCTCTAGGAAATTTTTAAGATAATGAAGAAGTTCCAGCTCCGCCTAAATCCGAAGAAGTGTACCTTCGGCGTCCAGGGGGTAAGTTCCTCGGTTACATGGTCAGCCGAAGGGGCATTGAGATAAACCCAGAGAAGGTACATGTTATTGTCAACATGGAGCCACCGCGAAATGTGAAGGAGGTACAACGGCTGACGGGACGCCTTGCGGCCCTGAACCGTTTCCTCTCAAAATCGGCTGAAAGGTCTCTCCATTTCTTTCAGATCATGCGCAAGGCAAAAGGCTTCAGATGGACGACGGAGTGCCATCAAGCATTTGAGGAGCTGAAGCGGTACTTATCGTCCCCACCCTTGCTTTCCAAACCTAAATCCGGTGAAACCCTCTTCCTAGACTTGGGGGTGAGCACTTCGGCCGTCAGCTCCGTGCTCATCCGCGAGGACGATGGGGTACAGAAGGCAATCTTCTACACAAGCAAGACGTTGCGGGAGGCCGAGCTCAGGTACTCTCCCATTGAGAAGACGGTACTGGGCATCGTCCATACAGTGAAGAAACTAGGGCACTACTTCCAGGCCCACGCCGTCCACGTCTTAACTCAGCAACCCCTCGGCGCACTCATGCGAAGCCCCACCAGTTCCTCACAGATGGTGAAATGGGCGATCTTTCTCAGCCAGTTCCAGATTGAGATTAAGCCAAGGCCATCCATCAAGGGGCAGGCCTTGGCCGACTTCGTCACCGAATGCACAGCCAGGGAGACGGCCGCTACCACACCAGGGCCAGAGCCAGACGAAGCATGGACCCTCTTTACTGACGGTTCATCGGCCACCAAAGCTTGTGGTGGCGGCGTCGTCCTCATTTCCCCTGAAGGGTTCAGAGCCAACTATGCCATCCGCTTCAACTTCAGGGTATCCAACAATGAAGCCGAGTATGAGGCCCTCCTCAGTGGCCTCAGACTTGTCGCCGGCCTCAAAACGTGGCACATCAAAATCAGATGCGAATCCAAGCTAGTGGTGGGCCAGATCGAGGGCTCATACGAGGCTAAAGAAGGGAGGATGAGGCAATACAAACAGGCGGCTGAGGAGTTGCTCAAGACATTCGAAACCCGTGAGATCACCCAAATCCCGAGGGCGGAGAATGTTGAGGCCGACATCCTCTCCAAGCTCAGCTCAGACACTCCAGAGCACATCTCCAAGATAATCAAGGTCTAAGAGCTGAGCATGTCCAACATTCATGCCAGCCCGGTCACGTGCATCCAACAGCGATCGGAGGACTGGATTACCGACATCATGACTTTCATCACCTCGGGAGAATTGCCCCAGGACGAGGAGAGAGCCAGGCTAGCCAAACTCAGGGCCCCAAGTACACCATCGAGGATGGGAAACTTTATAAAAGATCTTACAACGGCATTCTCCTCCGATGTCTGCACCGAGATGAGGCCGAAGTGGCCATGGAGGAAGTCCACTGTGGCGTCTGCTCCTCTCACCAGGGCCCTTTCAGCATGTCCCGGCGTCTCGTCGTCTAGGGCTATTTCTGGCCGACGATGGCGTGAGATTGTGCCAATCTTGCAAGAAAGTTCACCGCATGCCAGGTCCTTCAAAAAGCCCCTGGTCAGCCCAGCGATCCCATTCTCAAGGTGGGGTATTGACCTGGTCGGCCCCCTGCCTAGAGCCGCTGGCAACAACCAATACATCCTCGTCGTCGTAGACTACTTCATCAAATGGGTTGAGGTGGAACCTTTGGCCAGCATCACAGGGGCCAGGTGTCAGAGATTCATCCACAAAAACATCCTCACCCGCTTCGGCGTCCCTCATGAGATCATATCCGACAATGGTACCCAGTTCGAGGCCGCGCCCTTTCGAGAGCTCCTTCAGGAGTGAGGAGTTAAGCATCGTTTCTCCTCCGTGGCCTATTGATACGTTTGTAATTTCCATATGTATGTTTGTGTTTTTAATTAGTTTTGCTTGATTTTTACTTTGGAAATTACACACTTTTGGTGTAATAGTTTAGTTTGTTAAATTCTTGTAAATAGTTTAGATTGGGTATATTCTGAGCTCAAACAGGTCTTGATCACTCAAAGGACGATTGGTGAACCCCAAAAAGTGGAAGGAAGGTGCAAAAATAAAAAAGAAAAAAGGATCCTGAAATTTTGATCTATACTCGGTCGAGTATCACCTATACTCGATCGGGTATTAGGTTGAAACTTCAAATCGGATCAGATCCGAAGACAAGGGAACATGCCGGGAAGATTTCGGCCACGATTGAGTGTCTATACCACGATTGGAAGAGTTTAGCTCCTCATTTGGGGACTTTTCTTCTTCTTCTTTTAAATATTATTTTTTCCCCTTTTTTTCTTTTTTTTTTTGTCTTTTTTTTTCTTTTTTTCCTGTTTTTTTTCTTTTTTTATTCTTTTTTTATCTTTATACAAATTTGACGTGCAATTGTCGTGAGGTGCACTCAAAATAATTACAATACAATGATTATACGTAGTATAATAAAGTAAGGTTCGTATCCACAGGGAAAGGAATATTTTTCTTTTATATAAGAAGTAACAAAAGGGGGGTTTAGATTTGTTTGATTTAAAAATACTAAGATGAACAACCTATATGAGTTTAATTAATAGATGTGGAGGCTTGGGTTTGCTTTTATCCACTTAATGAAATGTTTGTCGATCCCGGTTATATCTTTAACTATCTTCCTCTCGAATACTCAATCGAGGAGTATATCCAGTTCATCGAGGGTAGTTATTAATAACGAGATGTGTTCATTAATAAAACTTACTATCGAGTCAATATAGAACAAGCGTCGGATATTAACTTGATAGTAGCAATAAACTTAAGATGAAAACGATTGAGATTGATAACCTCAACACAAGCGGTTTATTGGTTTAATCAATATAATTAATTCCCCTTGGCATATTAACCATGAGATGCATGCATTAATAAACCAAGTTTACTACCGTTGAAAGAATCGGATTAATAACAAGCGTATTAACCGATTGATTCTAGTAATAATTAATATGAGAAACAAAACTAGTTGATACTTTAAGTATTGTTCAAAATATTAACATGAAATATGAATAGGAATTAATTATTACTCAAGAAAGAATATCAAAGAATATGAATCCTACTATGATTAATATCAAGATGTTAACTAATTGTCATCTTAGTAACACTCCCCAATATTAACATAGAGGAAGAAATAACTATTACTATAACCAATGTCAAGATGTTAACTAATTGTCATCTTAGTAACACTCCCCAACTTTGATATAGAAATAGTATTTTAAAGGAAGAATTAATATTCAAGAGAGAAGATTAAAGAAAATAACTCACAACTTACAAATTCAATAAGCTTCAAAGTAGCAAAACCAAGATGGAAGAGTTTAGCTCCTCATTTGGAGGCTAAACATGATGAAAAATATAAAGAAAGAACAATTCTATACTGAGCTTAGATGTACAAAGGAATTGGATGCTCATTTGTGAAGGAAAAGGGGTGTATTTATAGGCTTTTGGGATGTGATTCGGGTACTCGATCGGGATATACATGGTACCCGATCGAGTATGTGTGTAATACCAGATTCGAGGTATACTCGATCGGTTTTAGGCTATGTTCCAAAGGTATACCTGATCGGGTATACGTTTATACTCGGTCGAGTATGTGTAGAAAGTGATATTCGAGCCATACTCGACCGATTTTACGTTTAAACTCAAAGGCATACCCGATCGGGTATGTCGGTCTACCCGATCGGGTATAGACACTCAATCGTGGCCGAAATCTTCCCGGCATGTTCCCTTTTCTTCGGATCTGATCCGATTTGAAGTTTCAACCTAATACCCGATCGAGTACAGGTGATACTCGACCGTGTATAGACCAAAATTTCAGGATCCTTCTTTCTTTTTTATTTTTGCACATTCCTTCCACTTTTTGGGGTTCACCAATTGTCCTTTGAGTGATCAAGACCTCTTTGAGCTCAGAATATACCTAATCTAAACTATTTACAAGAATTTGACAAACTAAACTATTACACCAAAAGTGTGTAATTTCCAAAGTAAAAATCAAGCAAAACTAATTAAAAACACAAACATACATATGGAAATTACAAACGTATCACCTATCCTCAAGGCAACGGGCAGGTCGAGAACGCCAACAGAACCATCCTGGAGGGCCTGAAGAAGAAGCTCCACGACACAGGGGGCAGTTGGGACGATGAGCTCCCCAACATCCTATGGTGCTACCGTACTACGCCGAGGAGGGCAACGGATGAGACACCCTTTGCCCTTTGCTATGGCTTTGAAGCAAAGGCCCCCAGAGAGGTCACCATACCTAGCCGACGGGTGGAGCACTATGAGCCTGAGGCCAATGAAGAAAACATGAAGATCGACCTCCACCTGATCGAAGAAAGACGAGAGCAGGCCTTCATCCGGGAAGAGAACTACCGGCATCAAGCAAAATCATACTACGACGCCAAGGTACGTTCTCGGGAATTTCAGGTGGGGGACTATGTCCTTCGCCGAAGAGAGGCGAGCAAGCCGACAGAAGGTGGCAAATTGGCACTCAAGTACGAGGGCCCCTACATCATCAGTGTCGTAGTCAAGCCCGATACCTACAAACTGAAACACCCAAATGGGTCTAATGTACCACGAACGTGGAATGTACATCACTTGGTGAAATTCTATCAATAACCCGGGGACGGTGCAGCCGGCAAAGCCCTCACCTTCCCACGGATTGTTGGTCGAACGCCACCCTCAGCCTCGAGCCACTTATTAATAAAAGTTGTTTCTTACTTCTCTAAAGATCATAAACGTACCATACTACACTGACCCCTCAGAGCGAAGATGCCTAGGAAAGGTCAACAGAGTACATCGTTCCGGCCCCTCAAAGCGAAAATGCTTAGGAAAGGCCGATGGTGTCCCCAGGACGAAGGGCCCGCAAAGAGCCCATGTCTTGAAATGGGAAGCTCACCGCGTCGTCTATCCGCGAAATCAGCAGGACGACAGGTCTAAAATCATGGCCGAGGTGACAAAAATCCCCAAACTCAAGGATGAGAAACGGCAGTCGTCGGTAACCGATCAAAAGCCTTAGCCCGCGTCATAAACAGGCGACGGGACCTCCTTGAGATCCCAGGACGATCCAGTAGGACTCCTTACCGGACGAGGGACTATCGACCCCCTTGGCCGAAGCCTGAAAGAAGGACATCCACTCCTCGCTCAAATGAGTAAAGAGGAAGAAAATAAAAGAGGGACAGTCGAAGGACAGCGCACTTGTCGGCCTAAAGCGATATCCCCAAAAATAAAAGAGGGACTGCCGAAGGACCGTGCACTTGCCGCCCTAAAGCGATATCCCCAAAAATAAAAGAGGGGCAATCAAAGGACCGCGCACTTGTTGGCCTAAAGCGATATCCCCAAGAAATAAAAAAGGGAAGCCGATGAGTCGTGCACTCGCTGGCCTCGCGCGATAAAAATAAAATCTCCAAAATTATCTAAGTACATATCAGGCAAATATTACGCATTACAGACGAAAGCGCTCAAAAAAAAAGAAAAGAAGGAAAAAACTTGGACAAAAAATACCAAGGCAAACTCCCGTGGCCGGTAAGGGCATACATATAGCCGGCGTCGGACAACCCCAGCGGTAAGCCGTCATCAGCCACTCACAAAGGAAGCAATCACCCAAGTATGCTCAAACACTTAGAAAAATTTCTAAGTATTTGGAGAAATTTCTGAGTAGCATCCAGAGTGGCCGATGAGGACGAGGGTCCGGTCTATCCAAACACTTAGAACGATTTCCAAAATTTTCTAAGCGGGACTCTGAGAGAAGTCCACAAAAGTGCGACGCCAAGCATCACAAAGATGAAACAGACATCCCCCCCAGCCGAGCAAAGGACAAGCCCCCTCATCGGCAACAACTACGGGAATCAGGATTATGAGCTCTTGTTTAAACACTTGGAAAACAAGCTACAAGCTATCCACGCTGGCCGTATTGGCCGACGAAGGCCCCAAACTAGAGCAACTACTTAGTTTGACACTCAGAAAATTTTCTAAGTATTTTCTAAGTCTTTTCGCTAATGAAGGCCCACGTGAACAGAGAATAAGGGGGGGGGGGGGGGGGTAACGCCAAGACGAAGCAGACACTCAATCACTTGAAGCCTAACACTAGAAAAAAAAATCCTAGTCTGGCTAAACATGCTCACCTAAGCTACCCGCTTCGGCCGCAGCCAGAGAACAACCAAAGACGACAATTATCCAAGTCCCAATTTCAAACACTTGGAAAAATTTCTAACGCTTGAGAACAAAAGCAAAAGGGAAAGCAAGACGAGGAGGACACACAATAAAGCCGGAAACAATGGATATTTTTCATTCACATGGAAATTCATTACATCAGGGGGCTCAACGACCATTACATAAAGGGCGTTACAACACCTAACTAAGCTACATGACGAATAGTCATCCGATCAGCTCTTTGGGGTGACTTCATCAGCGATCAGCCCCGCATCAGCTTGCCCAAAAGCAACTTCGTTGCCCTCTTCCGGCCTTGCACCTCCACTCGCCTCAGCGGCTGAGGAGACAGCGGTGTCGGCTAAGGCGTCATCATCGGACCAATCAGGCTCACCGATGGAGGAACTGAGTACCGGATCTTGCCTCTCAGACGGGGGGAGCTTTGTTTCGGCCTCCGGATCTTTCATCAGCCTCGGAAGCTTCAAGTTTTTCTTAGCCCATTTCTGGGTGAGTTTCAGCTTTTTGAAAGCCCGGTGCAGCCTCTGGTAGATCAACCGTTGCATCCTCTGCTGGCCCATGTCGTAGTAAACAGACATTTCACGGGCAAAGTATTCTTGGCCAGCAGGGCAGTTCTGGCCCAAGTCTACAAGACGATCCGCCACTACCTCGTAGCACCAGGGCCGACGGTCTTCAGCCTTCCAGCCTTCCAGCCTTCGGCCAGGAATCTCTCGATAGCGCCGTCAACGGCTTTCTCAGCGGCCCTCTCAGATTCAGCCTGAGCCTTGGCGGCGTCCTCGGCCTGGAGCAGGGCTTCATCACGACTTCTCAAGGCTTCATCCTTGGCCCTCAGAGCGTCATCCCTGTCGGCCGCCACCTGTCGATAGGCCACATCGGCCTCATCAACACCCTTCTGCAGGGCCTTCACCTCTTCCCAGAGCCGATCCCGGCAGGCCACGGCCTCCTCGGCCGAAACAACCTTTTCTCGACCTCCTGCAAACGGGCAATCTCTTGCTCTTGCCGCTTATGGCTCTCCATCAGCATAAGGGCACCCTGCAACCAAAAAGAAAAAAGAAGAGTTAGGACGAGGCAAAAACTCGTGACACCAAAAGAGATAAAGAACAGGGAACTTACTTGGACGATGAGGTCCATCCCGCCGTCATAGATCCTGACGGGGCCTAGTTTCTTCAAGTAAGCCCGATCCTCAACCGAGACAGCTTGGGCCAGAACATCATGGCCATCAACGGCATCATTGAAGACGCCACCCTTCACAGGGTACTCAACCTCGAGTTTGTAGGTCCCAACGGCCAGATCCTTGTCGGTCCTCTGTTTCCGGGGCTCCTGGCCGACAGGCGACGACGAGGGGACCGAAACCGCATCAACAACGGTAGTGGCATTTGAGCCCCCGGCATCATCGTCCGGTGTGGTCAGACCGCCGGCGCCAGCATCGGCCAGAGGGGAAGCCCTCTTCGACTTCTTGGACTGCATACCGGCCTCGGTTAGCTTCCTCTGGCCGTCATCCACGGGCCGTTTCTTCTTCGGCTGCGTGGGTGGCTTCTTCGCTGCGTCAAAGCTCGGCTGGGCGCCACTCGCAGCGGCCATCTTTGCGGTCTCTTTGGCAGCCATTTCCTCCTTTGCCTTAGCTTTGGCTAGGGCCATGACGGATCTGCAATCCATAACAAAGTCTGCACAACGAGGAAAACAAAGACAGTTAGCAAAAACAAAAGTAAATATAGACGAAGACGTCAGGGAGGGTATTACCATCAGCGTCAGCGGGCACACCCAAATCTGGGCCATCGCCCTCCTCAAACGTGGTGGTCATCCTCGGCCACATCTCCGTATCGCTCTCCTTGTCGCCGTACACATAGTACCTCATGAAGCCGAGGGCGGTCATCTTATATTCTGTGATGTAATCTTTCACGCTCCTCGGCCCTCCTTTCAGAAATGCCGCCACCTGGGCATCCAAGATACTGCTCTTTGGCACATCGCGAAGGTTGAACCTACCGTCATGGCCGACTGAGGGAAACTCCGTGTCGTCCTCACCCAACGATACGAAGACGAACTTGCTCTTCCAACCATGAATGGACGAAGGGAGGTCAGTAAAACTCCTCTTCTTCGGCAACTGTTGAAGATCGGCGTAGCCGGCACAATTCTTGTGACTCCCTCGGCCAATGTGGTATAAATTCATGAAGAGAGCCGTCGTCGGCCTAAAGTCTAACTCATCGCAACGGAGGAGGAAGCCGACGATGAGTGAGTAGTTGTTCGGGGTCAACAAGGCCGGAGGGAGACCCACCATGTCCAGATACTCCGTGATAAACGGGTGGAGGGGAAACCTAAGCCCCTTTGCAAAACTCATGGGGTATACTCCAAAATACCCCGGAGGTGGATTCAACACATGATCCGTCGGCCTGGGCGCCCTAACCCTCCCATACGGCCCCACGTACATTTGGGCCACCAAGTAATCGGCTGCGCTGCTCTCCGGCTTGATCAGATAGAGGTTCGTGAGGTCCAGGTAGGAGTAACCTGGACCCTTCTTCGGCCGACGTCTTCTCATCGGGGCAGCTCCCTTTACAGGAGAAACCGGCTTCGGGCAAGGAATTGCAGCCGAGGTAGACATCCCGTCCACAGCACGGGAAACAACTACGTCCTCACCGTCAGACGATGAGGCGGCCTCTTCGTCCTCGCCTTCGCTACCCTCTTGCTCCCCTGATTTGAAGGAGCTCAGATCCTCTATCTCCTCACAACACTCCTCTACTACCCGGTAGTCAAGGGATTTAACAAACGGCTCATCGTCATAGGGGTAGTACTCGTCGTCTAAAGGCTTCATCATAACAACTAACTAGAGTCTAGGGAGTTTTACTTTGGATCTAAGGGTTTATTCTCCACTAACAGCGGATCAAAGGCTAAAAGAAGCAAAGTATACAAGGAATTGGAGAAAAGTTCAACGAACTGACCTTTGAAGTTTTGAAGATCGGAAGAACACACAGAAAGGCTCTCTCTCTAGAAAATTTGACAGCATTTCGTTATCTCAGGAATGCAACGAGGAACCTCTTCGGAGGAAGGGGGTATTTATAGACCTCCCCCCCCAACGGTCACTACACGTGGCAACCCCCCGTTGGCCACATGAACGACCACCACTCCTAAGGCCCATTGGGCTGGCACCGATTCAGAAGACGGGTCAGGCCCACTTCCGCAGTATCAGCCCATCGCCAACACGCCAACAAGCAACGCCCGCAACGGCCAACCACTCAACGGCCACGCTAAGAGAGCGTGCCTACATCGGCCTCAACACAGATAACTTCAAAAGGGTAGGTCACATCTCAAGATACGCCCATATCGGCTTGAACAGAATGCCAACTACATGGCCTTTTCAACGGCCACAACGGCAAAGCAAAAAGAAACCCCACGCCATCGGCCTTGTGTAAAACCCGGATGATAATTTCTTGAAAGTGACTTGCGTCCAAGGGTTCTCCCACAGGGTTACCTTGGTCAGGAAATCACCAAGGAATTGGATTCAGGGGAATGCATGAGTGCGCTTCGGCCTAGGCAAATCCTTTACTCCTTCACCCCTCACGTACTCTTTGGCCTAAAGTAGTGGGGGACTACACCGGCCTTTGAAAATCAGGACAAAATCAGATATGCACCACAACGTCCATAACCGGCCGCAGCAAAGTAAGCAGAAAGAATTCCCTCCAAAGATGCAACACCTAAGATCACAGCGCACTCAACGGCTTTGAGACCGCATACTCCACTCCCGTCCAGAAATTAAGACGGGAACTCATCGTCCTCAAAACATGGACACCAAGTTGCGAACACCATCACTCCTAGCCAAAGACACAGAATGAGAGCCACAACGGCCAAATAAAGCAAGCAGCACCCTCACCGGCTACTCGGAGGAAGAAGGGCACTCATCGTCCTCAAACGGGGAATGACCACAATAGTCTCCTCGGCCATGGGTACAATGTTCAATCATCAACGGCCAGGAGTAGAGAAACATCGCCTTCATCGGCCACTCACGCAGGAGAATGCTCATCGTCTCCACCTAGCAAATGCACTTGTCATCCTTGAAACCGGAAACATGCATCATCCGCACTACTAGGGCCCTCTTCGCCCACAACAAAAGACCACACAACGGCCAGAATGCGGAGTGCCCGTAACGGCGCAAACAAAAACCCAGAGCAAGGGATGCTAATAAACGGCCAAAACAGGTAAAACCCCATAGTGGCACCACGACGGCCAAGAAACGTCAAAGGCATGGAATCTACTCTCCCTCACTTCGTCTACACCTCAGCTTAGAGAGTGGGGAACTCCTGATGGAGTATATGGGCCAGGACCTCAAGGCCCACATACTCAGGAAAACGAAAGGTACCACGACCACCTGGTGGGACCCTCGTCGGCCAGATGACCCTCATCGGCCAGAAAGAAGTCTACTCAGAAAGTGATCCAGAAGTCGGGAAGAGCCGGGTGACCTCGTCAGCCGGGTCTTCGTCAGCCACGCCTCCGTCGGTCGTGCCCTCATCGGCCACAGATGGCCTCCAGAATAGGGCTTTATGCTTAATCTTTTCTATGTACTTTGTATCTGGCCCATTAGTGGCCCTATTGTAAATGGGCCTCCCAAACCCAAGACTTGGGAGCCCAGTCCTATTTTTTCCTATAAATACTCCCTCTGGGAGTAGTTGTAAGAGTTCAGAATTCATTAATACAAAACAAATATACTACTTCTCTCTCTAGCTCTCACTTCTCTCTAGACTTATAGTCTATCAAGTAACATTTCTTATGTTTTGTTGTGCATTTCACTAAGAAAATAGAGTATAATCCTTGGAAACAAAAGGAAACTTTTCCAAACTAGAGTAAACTAGAACATTGTAAAAAATCCTTCTACAATGAATCAAGGGAAAATGGAAACTAATAATCCAATCTTTAGCGATCTTTTTACAATAGTTCTCCCTTTTGATTATTCATGAATAATGTAACATTTGCACCCCATCTTCATTCACTGGTCCCTGACCGATTTATGCCCTGTTATTCCAAATTATTTTCTTATCTTTGCAAAACATTATGTGATCATAAGGGGTGCAAAGGTTGGATTATTCATGAATAATCAAAAGGTGAGACTATTGTAAGAAGACCGCTAAAAGGTTGGATTATTAGTTTCCATTTTCCCATGAATCAATGATATTTAGTATTTACGGTAATAAAATTGAAAACAGGTTAAAAAAATTGGAACACAGAAGTAACAAAAGTGAAACCACTATGGGTCGGGAATGCATACATTTGTTTAAAAAATATCAATTCATATGTTGACTTAGAACCCGTACGGTAACACAGAAACCGACTTAATCGGCTTATTTTGCTACTCCCTCCGTCCCATAAAACTTGGCCAATGTTGACTTGCATGTAGATTAGTAAAGTAAAAACTGTGTGGTTGATATTTGTGCAGAGGAGAGAGAAATAACTTTAGCCACATATTTGTTACTTTAAATGAAAAAATATCTAAACTCGGCATCTACAATAACTTTAGACAAGATAAACAGAAAAGTACTCCCTCCGTCCCCTTTTAAATGTCTCATTTTACCATATTGGGATGTCCCTATTTAATTGTCTCATACCTTATTTGGTAAAGTTTGTGTGGCTCAAAATTATTCTTACTTTATTCTTACTTTATCTATTAATATCAACCACACAAACCTGCTTTTCTTAAAACTCGTGTCACTCTCTTCCGGGACATTTAAAAGAGGACGGAGGGAGTAACTTTAATCTTACTTTTTCTTATTAATAAACAATTTAACACACAAAATAAAAAGTTACATATTTAATAAAAATATAGACTGATATGTCTGATAAGTTGGAAAATATGATCACCAAATCAACTTTTAATAAACAATTTATTGAATCATGAGATGTACACTGAGCCCGTAAGCACGCACGTTACAATCCAATGATGAAAAGAATCTGTATAGTACTTTTTGAATTATTATAATCCTGATAGAATAACATTTTTCGTTACAAACCGAGCAAATGCTTAACCAATACAAATATACTTGATTTTTAAAATTACTTTCAGGTGCATCACTAATTCGTCACTTATAGGGAGTAACGTTTAGGATGTTTGAACTTGGTCTTATATTTTCACATTTGGTCTAATGTATTTAAATTTGATATTGAGTAGACTATGTTACTCTTATCAATTTTTGATGATTTAGTCTACGAGCCTATTTGATTCTGGTTTTCGACTAATCAACCAACTTTTTAATCAAACACGTAATTTTTGATTTTGCACGTTGAATTTTGTAATAATAAGAAAAAGTAAGCTTTGAATTACTTTTCTGGATGTATTGACTGAAGTTACCGTAAATGATCATTTTAGCTATATTTCATATAATGTTTTCTTTATTATATTAATAAAATATATTTTAAATAATTTTTTTTCATAAATCGGCATAATCAGTCAATAAAACCATTTAGTCAAAACTTCATAAATTTCAACAAAATCAACCGATTCAACTGATTTCGATGTTACCAAATGACCTCTAAATTGATCTAGTGTTATGAATATTTTACTACTACCTTCACACCATATTTTTATTTTTTTGTTTAGCACAATTATTAATAACGTATTAGAAAAATAAAATTTGTAACTGAGATTTGAGTAGGATAAAATAAAAAAGATATAAATCATATATTTTTGCCAAAAGGAAAACACAACATTCAAGTATGACAATTAATATGGGACGAGGAGTATTGTGTTAATAAGTTTAATCCAATCTATATTTAAGTATAATCTAATTTTTTCTCCTTCTCACCAAGCATCTTTTTTTCCCGCCATTTTTTCTCTCTCTTCCAGCACTGAGGCGGAAAGGAACGCAGAGCCAAATTCTGTCGATACGTATCAAATCTAGGCACCAAACTGATAATTTTACCAGTTTACCCATTTAGGGCATGGCATACTTTCTGTGATTCAGTGGGCTTTACAGGCATGCTATTATCTGTAAACCTAGCATAGCTGCACAGGACACTCAACAATTTCCCAAATTTGGGGAAAAATCCAAACAAAGTCTATGAAAGTCACATGAATTTACATTCAAGTCTGACCATTCACACTTTATCATTGACATTATTGGAAGTTATAAATAAATGGGTAATAATAACAAATTGTTTGGGATTAGAAGAAGAGGAAAATCAATCTCCCTAGCTGGCAACTCCCAATCACATTGAATAGAAAATTGAAATTCACAATACAAAATGTAGACTTTTAGTGGACATCCCATTACTACTTACACAATACAAGGAAAAAGCCAAATGCAAGATGCATCACTTTCTCCAAAGATACAATTTTTTTATACCAAAAAGAATAAGGTGATAAAAGAACAACTAGCCAATACATCAAATGATCAAAGTACAGTTAACTAATAATTCTGGTTTTACTTCTTAAATAATATAATAATGGGTCACTCTCAAATTTGGCTCCCCCCAAGAACCAGTTATGCAAGCAAGCTTTTTTTATAATATACTTAATGACACACACTTATTACCTTTCATATAAATAAATGTTGAGGTTGCCTTCACCTATGATGAGATGACGCCTAAGGAGTTGCTTGGCTTTCATGTCCTTTGGATGGATCAAGTGAGTCACCTCTACCATTGATCTCCTTGATCATCCTCACAACATCTGGAATGTCGGGTCTTTGGTCTGGAACCTTAGACACACACGACATTCCTATCTGAAGTAGTTGAACCATGTCTTCTTCCACGTCATTATGTGACCGCATAAGCTCCACATCAAAAACCTCTGCTGTCCACTCCTCCCGAACGACACTTTGAACCCATCTAGGCAAGTCAATGCCTTCTTCACCCAATGACGCCTGGTTTGGTGACTTTCCTGTCAGAAGCTCCAAGATCAATACTCCAAAGCTGTATACATCAGATTTAAAAGTGGCCTTTCGGGTTTCAAGCACCTCTGGTGCCCGATAGCCAGCAATCCTAGGTGTTGAGCCAGGGGAAAAGAGCTGGTTCAATCCGAAGTCTGAGAGGCATGCGGCATTGAGATGGGCATCTTGCTTGAGGAGGATGTTTGATGCCTTGATGTTGCCGTGGACTACTTTGCCCGACACGTGTAAATATTCAATGCCTCTGGCTGCACTCAGCGCTATTTTCACTCGGCTATCCCAGTCTAGGGGTGTGCGCCCAGACCCTCTGCTTCCTACAGATATTAACCCCACTAAATTTTAGTTTCGATATTTGAACGTTGAAGTGTTCATGAGATAAATATAGGTAACAATCTAACATATAAAGTCTTGAGTTACTTATCTTATAAATTTAACCTTCTAGTCGTCGTAATATGTTATCCGTCTTGTTCATATGTGGTTTGTTTGGTTTGGGGATTTTGGAGAGGAGGATAGATTTTGTTTTATTAATTTATCCTAATTTGTTAAACTCAGACTAAAACTAATTACATATGCATCTAATTTAATTATGTATTTTTGAATAAGTGCTCATCTTCATTTTAGCCAACCCAAAATTCTTTTGGAAATAAGGCTTGGACGTTGTTCATCTTCATTTTCTTTTCTATTTTGACCCCGTGCTGGACAAATCATTCAGCATCTCCTCACAAAGTTAGAGTTTCATCCTCAAAAGTCATTCTAATACATGGAGTGATCCAAAATGCTACTCCGCATATGTAAGTTTATTATTTCATATATTTAGTAATTGCGAAATAAATCATTTGTTAGTAGTAGAAATAGAGTGCTTATAGAGACTAATACTCTTATCATTTGTCTCAATTCAAAATAAAAATTAAACTTGTAATATTCAGAGTGAAGCACTTGGGTCTAGCTAATATCATACTCCGTAATATTCTATCACATGTGTCTATGATGTTTATAAAAACATCATGGCCTATTTTGTAATTGTAGTTTAATCAAAGCTACGAGAGGTAAACGTAATAAACCAAAAAGACAATAGTTAAGTGCAGCAAACACGGTTTGCCAATTTAAAGAGATAATAAATGAAGAGTAATACTTCATTCATCTCAATGAAACTGACTTGAATGAATGAATTTACACCATTTTGGCAAGTCAATCCCAAAATGGCAATGCCCTCTTAGATGGGTAACTGAGTAGTACATTGTACAAGCTTATCAGTTAGCATTACGTTTCAAATCTGGAGGTTTACATTCGTGAACCAAAACACCAAATAACCCAAAATGTATGGGGAAAGATGGAAAGTCAATCAAGATATAATTTACAAGAAAGCATACAACTATAACTCCCCCCCAATAGACATTTACTTCCATCTAACACATTTTGAAATAAAAATCAAAACTTTCCCCACTTGATTGGTGGAAAATATTTATTGAACGATTAAGTTCAATATATTTCTACCAATCAAGTGAAGGGTTTTGACATTCTTGTTAGGATAAGGGGTTCTCTTAAAGGTTCAAACAGTTTAATAATTCAAACTACGTATTTTATTTTACTGGTGTGGGAAATACCTCAATCACTCTCTAATCAAATTATGTCGAAGGAGTATTTCTCATTTTCCTTTTACCTAAGCAAAGTATTTTACTCAAAGTGAATACAAAAAGAAAGAAATACACAATCTTTCAAACCCTAGAGAGAGTAATTACCACCCACCATTACAAACGGCCCATAAAGGTAAGCAGCTGGCACCTTATAGGTCAGGGCATTACCGGTAGATAGCACAAACTCTTATAAGGCAAAATGAAAAAAAAGGAGAGATTACCTATTGGATTTTGCTTTATAAAAGCACATCATTTCCATTTGCTTTTTAAATTTATCTAAAGAAGGACAAAAGAGCAAAGCTTCTTGTAGTGAATAAAGACTCATAATGGTCCCACAGCAATGTAATGTTGGTCATGTATTCCATATTCAATCATATTGCTAATAATATAAAAGCTCAACCCACAAGATGCTGTTCCCTTGACAACCTAAGCATGTGGCATAAATTGGGGGATTAAATAAGTGAAAATGTGCAAATATAATCTTAATGTTTATCTGTAGAGGGTAGACAAAAATTTTAGGTGCCAATAAGAATCTGATCTTGTAAGGTACATATTGACTCATGTTGACCTCAAATGCTACTAATAAGTAATTTAAATATCCCAAATAATTGATTTAGTATATCGTGTGAATAATAACAAAAAATGTATTCTTAAAAAATGTAACCCATATACTACATGCCTACATGCTTTATATTTACAATGCATGTATCTTAAATATTTAATCAAGGGTGATTTAATGTTCTAAAGAGTATAAATATTAATATCCTAGTTAAGATTTTTAAAACTTATTTTACATTAAACCAAATATTTTACATAAATAAATACTAGTACTAGTAATAAATAGCAATCAACGCTACCTTGATAAGAAACAGGGAGTCATATTTTCACATAAAAAGTATGAAGGACCAATCCGCAGTCCGCACATATAGGTAATACATTAAGGGAAAAAGTGTCAGTTTCTTAAATTTCTGCCAAAAATAAGAACTTAAAATCTTGCTCTAATTTGATTTGCTCTGTGTACCTAATGAAACGTCAGAGTTGACTACATCTTACAGAAATCAAATCTTTAGGGACGAAACTGCAATAATTGAGGGAGAATAATTCCAGTTTCCAGAAACAGTCGTAATTTATAAGTAAAGACTTGGGCAATGCAGGAAAAGTTCAATGACTGAAAAAGAAAAGAAAATTCCTACTTTTAATAAAATGAAGAATTTACAGTAATAATACAGACAGCCATGACAAATAGAAATAAAAAGAAAAAAGAAAGAAAGGAAGAAAGAGAAAATCCCCATCCCTGTAAACAACTCATGCTCGAACTGGACAAGAACGAGATGTCCAGAACCAAATTCCCACAATGAAATTAAGGATTTAGCATTGAATTTAATCAACTTGATAACAAAGTTAGGAAATCCCAGAACTTCATTACCATGAAGATAATTAAAATAAAAAAAAAATAAAATTTGGAATCAAGAACATCAAAATTTGCAAGAAATAGAACAATTGAGGCATAAAAAATAGAGATTGAGTGATTGGAAACATACCATGAAGAAGAGCAGATAAGCTACCAGCAGGCATGTAATCAGTGACTAACAATTTCTCATCTTTGGAGAAGTAAAAAGCTCTGAAAGGAAGCACATTCTCATCCTTCATCTTCCCCAGCATCTCCATTTGCTGTTCAAACTCCTTCTTATTCACCACCACATCTTTCAGCCTCTTCACCACCACCGTCGTCCCCTCCTCCAGCACCGCCTTGTAGCTCGTCCCCACGCTTCCCTTCCCCAGCACCTCCGCGGAGGCCCTCAGCAAATCCTCCAGATCGAATCTATAGCCTCCCCCGTTCAAGAAAACCAGCTTGTTCCTCTCCCCTTCGGCGGATCCGCCGGTTACCTCGTCCTTTGACGATGAAGTTCCTGCTTCTCCGGCCACTGCCGCTACAGCTACAGCCTTCTGCGTCGTTGGCTCTCTTTTCTTTTTCCGAACGCAGAGGAAGAGGATGAGTAATAGGAGGATGAGGGCGAGAACCGAGCCAACCACGATTCCGGCAATGGCGGCTGCAGATAGCTTCTTGGACTTTTTAGAATGCGGCGTGATCTGGGCTGAGGGTGAAGGCGCCGGCGAAGGGAAAAACGGGTTGCACGGTGACAACGGGGCACCGCAGAGATCGATGTTTCTGGCGAAAGCAGGCGCCGGAAACTTTGAAAGTCTCGCCGGAATTGACCCGTTGAGGCGATTGTCGGAGACATTGAAATCGGTTAAGCCAGGAAGGTTAATGCTAGGTAGAGTCCCATTGAACCGATTCTTCTGCAAGTAAAGCCTACTCAAAGAGGTTAAATTGTTGACGGAAAACGGGATTGGGCCGGTAAATTTGTTAGAGGAGAGGTCTAGCCGATTCAGCCGCGTCAACTCGGTCAGACTCGAAGGAAACCCGCCGGAGAACTGGTTGTTCTGGAGATAGAGACTGCGGAGGAACTTGAGGTTAGCAAAATCCTGCGGAATTGAGCCCGTGAGCTGATTCGACCGGAGGCTCAGCACTCGGAGCTGACTCAGCCGGCCAATCGTGTTCGCCGGAATGTCTCCGACCAACCCAACGCCGGGCAGCCTCAGATAATACACAAACGACTGGTTTGCGTCGCACACAACGCCTACCCAAGTGCACGCCGAGGTGGACGGGTTCCACTGGACCCTAGCCTCGTGTCGGGTTCTGGACAGGAAATCAATGAGAGCTTGCTTGTCCTGCGTGGGCTCTGAGTTGACTCGGCAGCGACTCGGCTGGAACACTGCCAAAACGAAACATACGGAAACAGAAAAAACAAATCCAGAGTTTAACACCATCCCTCCCTCCCACAATTCTCTCCCCAGAACCCAGAAAATTATAATGTGAAGTAAATTACGCCTATTTATATATTTGATGAAACATCAAAACTGAGTCCTTGACGAGTTGCCATTAGAGAGAGAGAGAGAGGAAGGCATAGAAAGAGAAGCGAAACGTTTGTATTTATTTATACGGCGACGGAGAGGGCAGGGGTGACGAACTGTGTGTTTGCTCTTTTATTATGTGTGGTTGGGCTGGGCGGAAAGAACGTCGTATTGGGTGTTTTTGTCGCTGTTGTTTTTAAACAAATTTATTTATGAGTACTAAAGTAGGCCTTTCAAGCCTGAATGCCTAATGATTTTGTAGCTAAAGTCATGGGAGCCCGTTTAATAAAGTTAAAATTTTGACTTAGCATGTTTGTACTTTGTACTCCTTTCAATCTCACATTAGATGGATCAAATCAAACACCCAAACTTAATTAGATGATTAGATGAGAAGAGACTAAATTTGAACCTATCGTAACAGACTAGACCTGATCAGGCTTAGAAAGTTGCAAAATAAATATATATCAGATATTTACTAGATCAGACTATATGCATTCAGATCAAACCAGACCAGACTTAAACAGATCGGATCAGAATAGATTAGAAGATCACATTCCAATTAGAACATCCTTAATGCATTGAAATTATAAACTTAACATCAAAATGATTGAAGTAGTTGGATTTGTTTAGTTGCGGAATTATTATTTTGAAAATCCATTATTAATATAACATCGAGTAAAACTTCATCATTGATTACAATCTTACTAATAAGGCATAAGATGAAAAAATGGCTTGTTGAGTAAAATAGTTCTATCACCCCCTCACTAACTTTGGGACAAGGAGATGATATGATTATTAAGAAAAATAAATTTATGTAGTTGATATTGAATAATTGATGAAGTAAGAATAAACTAAGAATGATCTAGAAACACATACATTTTATCAAATTTGGTATGAGACAATCTCAGTGGGACGTGTCGAAAAAGGAAAAATGAGACAATCTTAACGGGACAAAAAGAATAGTCTATAACTCTGTAATATACAAAGGTCGGCTTAATCATAGAAAATCCAAGACAATTGATTACTCCTACATGCCAATACCCTTTGTTGGTGCAATCGATTTATACAATGTCAGACTCCTCCAGGTGCTTGATAAATTCATCTTTATTTGAACAAAAAGGGGCCCAAGTTATACAACATGTGTGAGTAGTAACTTGAATAGTATATGCAACAATTCTATGTTCTTCATTTGTGACAAATGTAGATACATTTGATTTCTTTTTGGAGTGCCATGATACTAAATTCTTTTTCAGGAATGTCACATAATCAGTGGCGGAGCGGTTACTGTAAGGATACCATGCCCAATTTACATCAAATAAGACAATTACTAAGGAGCATTACAACATGAATTTGATAAGGATGTGATCTGATGTGCCCCTAAAAGTTCACTTAATGGGAAAAAGTATGTGGAGTACAAAGGTCATACATAAACTGAGAGGCTAAATGCAGTGGAGGACCTAAGGGGGGCTAGGTGGGGCATGTGTCTCCGTTTCGGGCCCAAAAATTCACTAGTAGCACTTAAGGTAAAAACCAATGTCTTCGCTTCGAGCTCGAAGTTTTTATTATAGATTATATTTAATATCTAGTGTGCCCCCGCTCTCATAAATCTCTGGGTCCACCACTGGCTAAATGCACAACGTGAGTAATCTAAGATCATGGCAAAATCGATTATTATAACACACCACATGTCGCAATTCAATAATCAGTATGATCAGAATATAATTCATCATCGGCGAGAGTGGTAATGGTTTGAGAGAGTAGCATTGTGTGTACATGCTAGAGCGTGAAGATCAAATTAAAGCTTTTAACAAGATACTCAACATTGTGTGTAGAGTACAAAAAGACAATGTAGAGTGTAAGAACTTCTACCCCTAAAAACAATGAAGATAAATGTCTTATCCTACATATAAAAAAACAAGAATCACAACTAATTTTGTTGTCAAAGAATGTGTGTTTTTTGGTGATAACATTGTCATCTACATACAATGACAGGTTAATAACAATAACATTTTGACCATGACAAAAAATAACGATGAATTATAGGACTAGCCACATATAAATTCACAACGCAACACAAATGCGTATTTTTTGAGACCGTATAATTTGTGAACCAGACCACATGAGTATTTTTTTAGACCGTATAAATCCTCACGAAGATGTACATGATTGGCACCTATGTAAAAAAACATTCATTATATTCAACTGTTGTATAACCTAAGTAGCCCAAATAGTCGGTGTGAGAACAATATGGTTAGTATGAGTAGTGGATTGAATTTCTCATCAAATCTATACTAGTCAATCCAAATGTGGACTTTTAAGTACCCGCTAACAGAACAATATTTAACTTTCAACATATAAATGTTGCAATACTCTCTATCAAATTTTACATATTGAAAATCACCCCTCTATTTGCCACATCAAACAAATAATGACGATAAAATTACTCAAACATGTTTTAAAAATAAGTTTTATTATCATTATGTAAATGAACCAACCATAAATAGTTCACCAAATAATAGAAAGTCATATTAATGAAAATATTACAATGGCTTATAATAATAATAATAAAAATGTAGTAATAATAATTACTACGTATATATGTGTGTGTGTGTAAACAATGGCAACAATAAATAGTGATGATGATGTCGAAATATTTATAATAACTCCATAAATGAGTCCTAAGGATGTTTTTACTTGGACTGTAATTTACTGGTCTGGTCTGGTCTGGTCTGGTCTGGTTTCTTTGTATTTTTATAACTATCCAAGTCTGGTCTGATCTGGTCTGATCTGGTCTGGTCTGGTCTGGGAGGAATTACAGTCCAAGTAAAAACATCCTAAGTCTTTTTAAATTTTGAGGAGTGCTTCGTGTATATGTGAGATAATTGGTTTTAAATTCAGATTCTTTTAACAAATTGTTTGTGTACACAAATAACTAGGTTTAAAAATTCTGATTCTTTTAATCAATTATTTGTGTGCACAAAAAAATAGGGGTGAATATGTATGAAACCATCAAAATGATGGGTACCAATGACTTTTCATGTTTCTCTTCAAATGAAGTGTTCCATTAGAGCATCCATAATGACTAGCTATATACATTGTAGATTTGATTGCCACATCATATACTTCTGGTTAACTCATTTTATAGCAATGTGATACTCCAATTGCTAGCTATAATGCTTGCCTCTTTAATAGTTCGACTCCACAAATCAACCAACTTTAAAAGTATACATTTTTAATGAATTGAATTCTAATACAAAAAAATACAGTTTTGACATACTTCTAAATTGAGAAAATGTCGATGATATTTTTAAACCTATAAATAATCAGTTTTATTATTAATATAATGTACTACGTAGATAATATGAAAAGATATATTTTTAAAATTACTACAAAAAAATGTATTTTTTAAGTTAAAAAATAAGAAATGTGAAATATTAACAACATATATGTACTAAACAATATCAAATTTAAACATCTTTTTATTTAGTTTAATACTACCTTCATCCAAGATTGATTTGCAAAATTGACTTTTTTTGTCAAACAGTTTCATTTTATTCACTGAATTAGGATGACAATTTTTAATTATATTGTAGTTTGGAGCCTATAACTTTGAAGAGATTTTAATGCATTTTCTGAATATGTAAATTTTAATTATAAAAAATTGAATTATATATCAATAGGTAGGATTTAACTTTAATATTCGTTGACAAAAAAAAGTTGACTTTACAAATCAACTTGGAACGAAGAAAGTATGTCAAATATCTAATAAATTTAATATATTTGGCAATTACCATTTTAGTTCAAATTTCTCTCCCTTCATAGTTTGTATTGTACTAGATTCTCACCCGTGCGGTTTACGGAATAAAATTTAATAGAGTGATTTAATGTTGTTTATTATTTACCGTAACAATAATGGGTTAAATCGACTTTTTATCAATTTCGATCAAATTTAACCAATGATATTTTTTAATACAAAATTATTTAAATTATGAAAATTATATGAGCATATTCTTTACTAAAAAGTCTTTAATAAAAGTATAGAATTTATAAATTACGCACAAATATAATACCTAAAATCATTGTCTAAGCTTTAATATCATTTATTAAAAAAATCAAATTGATCAATCCTTTAAACTCGTGACATGAAAACTTAAAAGAAAAACACATTGTAGACTAATACGGAATATTAACCATATACATAGTATTTACAGTATAATTTAATTTTAAAAAATGTTAAATAAACCTAAATGTTACGGAATGTGTGTACTTCAGATCTCAAAAGTAGATATGTCTAATTTACGTATCACACAACCTTTGGCGGTCCATTTAATAACCTCTATACCGGTGGGCGTAACTCAACTGGTAGCAAGGGAGTGTCACAAGAGTTAGTTCCCGGCTTCGAATCCTGACAACTGCGATGAGAGGTTACTATGCTAAAAATGCATAGGGTCTCTGCAAGTACCGGGGACAGAGTCTCACTCTCTATCTGTCAGATTGGGATTATAATCTAATTTACATCCTCCCAACGTACCGTCCGGTCGGGGTTGAGGAGCTCTCAGAGACGAGATGTCATCCTTTTTTTTATTACGTATGTACATGTATTGATCCTTTACACGGAGTACTAAAAAGTGCCTTGAATATAGTGCACTGATATCCAAGTCAAACTTCTTCAATTAATCATGTTCCGCAGCCTAACCCTTCAATGTACTTTTGCCTCAAAAATTACTTTAGCCGTTTTTCTGGCCTGACCCATTTTTGACCCGAATTTTTGAGCAAGAAAACTGCCCAAAAATACATAGATAATTGAGTTAATTACCTAAATAAGACAAAAAGTGGCCCAAGAGCACAAATAGGACTACATGTTTTAAATTTCCCCGATATAACTATTTACGTGTGTTTGGATAAATGTACTCTCGTAACTTTTAAAATGTCTTAATTAATAATAAATCATATAAAATAAAAAACGTAAAAAATAATAAAAAAGAAGAAAAATAGTAAAAAATTTATAAATATATATATAAATGAAGAAGAAAATAATTTTTTTAAATAAAAAAATAAAAAAAAAATAAAAAATGTAAATAAAATGCCGCCACCTCTGCCACCCCCAGCTCCCAACATCGGTTGAAAATCTGCCAACATTTTTAGTAATGCCATAATAATGTGAGATTCAATGAGAATTTTGGCATTATGAAGAGTGATGATATCATCTTCTTGTCATGTTCCGGAAAAAAATGGTATTTTTTACGAAAGATGGCATAATTTTCACCGATCGAAGTGGTGGTGCTGGGAGGCGGCGAGAAAGGTATCCACATTTTTTAAATTTTTTAATGCATTTTTACTATTTTTTATTAATTTTAAAAAAGGGAAATTGGTCGTAGATGATACTAAAAAAGACGGAATAGGCATACATAGGACTTCAAATTCTTCTAAACCTAAATAGGACTAAATTTATGGACTTTTCCTATTCTACCCTTAATGACTTGTCTGCACAAATTCCCCAAACTCCTAACCCTCTCTCCTGGGTAGCGGACGGCAGTCTGTGCACTTCGAATAGGCAGCGAAGGAAAACTCCATTGATGACGATGAGATGGTGATACAAGATGACTGCAAATGCCTATTGGCAGGTTCGGCTGCCGCTGCTACTGCATATCTGGCCAACACCACCATTGATGTCAACCCTTTTATCAGAATGCCAAAACAAATCGAAAATGCCATTTTAATGGCATTTTCAAAGCAAAATATGAATTTTTAAAAGAATAAAAATGCCATTTTGATGACATTTAAAAAAATTGGCAATCGTAGCAATCAAGTAGTATTTACTCGAGCCATTAGACTCCCCAAAAGCCCAATAAACCATATCAGTTTGATTTCAACGATTGTTGCCAAATACAAAGCATTTAAAAAACACAAAGATGAGGAAGAAGAATAAGCAAAGAGACAACAAAGATGCAGATCGACGAAAAAGAAGAGAGAAGAAGACTCTAGAGCTTGGCACCACCACCACACCAGATTCAGACGGGAAAAATTTGAAGAAACAGAGCAGTGCGAGGAAGAGGCAGACCTGACGCACGCTGCCGCTGCCGCTGCTCGCCGGGGTTCGCCACCACTCGCGGGTGAAGCGAAGCTCTCGATCTGTTGCGCGTGGGAATGGTTGAAATGAGGTGAAATGGATTATACGGAGGTTATGAGCTTGTAGATGGTTGAAATGAATTAGAGGGGTAGTATCGGAAGAATGGTTTTATTTAGGGAATAAAATTATACTACTCCTATTTAAGAATTTCAGCAACAATTTAATCCTATTTGAGTAATTCCCTCTTTAAAAAATCAAATTTTTATAATTTTTTTACGATCTTTAATGTTTTTTTTACGATTTATTGATATTTTTTAAGATTATATTTTGAATTAAAACATTTCATTATGAATTAATACCCTTAGGGGCATTTCTTGTAGGAATCAATGTTTAATCCTATTTGGGAGGCTTAAAAATGTAGTAGTCCTATTTGTCCATTTTAGGAAATATTTAGTCTTACCTAGAGCAATTACTATAGATAATTTGGTTGCCCAAGTTAGAAAGAAAAAAGCACTCCGGTGATAAGTTAGTATCTTCAATATTTTAGAAAGAAATAACTACATATTTATGACGAAAATAAAGATCGTGTTACAAAAATGTGACTAGAGATTAAAGTAGTAATGAAATCATAATAGCTTATTTACGTTTAATTTTTAAACTTAAGTTACCGTGACACTACATTATAGTAACTATTAATCATATTTTTGTAAATAAATTTTATTTTAATAATTATTTTGTAAAAACCCTTTTAGAAAATTACAAACAAGTCTCTAGGTGCAATCATTGGAGATACCCTTAATACTTCTCTCTACCATATGGCTTATTTCACCCATTTGACCGTTGGTTTTCTCTATCAAACCTACTCCAACCGTCTCATATTTATTTCTCCTAAAAGACAATCGACACGAGAATTAATATATTAGAATTATGTGCTGAAAAGTCGTGCATAGAAGAAAGAAACAAGTAAGAATATATAAGTAATCTTGTGAATTATAAAAAAATTTGTCGTAAAAGAAACGAAATAATAATTTTGGAACAGAGAGAAAAATTGGAAAAATTGACAAGAATAATCTCACCTTTCACTGGTCTTCTCATAATAATCTCACCTTCAAATAATTCCAAAATAATCTCACCTTTACACCTCATCTTCTTTTATTGGACTCTGACCAAGTTTTTTTTACCTTTTTTAAAAATCTTATATAAATAATCTCACATTTATAAGGATATAATTAAAAAGTGAAAGGTGAGATTATTTATATAATTTTCAAAGAAAGAGTAAAAAACATGATCAGGGTCCAATGAAAGAAGGTGAGATTATTTCAGGATTATTTAAAGGTGGAATTATTATGAGAAAACCAGTGAAAAGTGAGATTATTCTTGTCAATTTTTTCAAAAAAAATTGAATAATAATATTGGGACGTTATTGCTATTATTTCAAATAATTAAAGGGGAGAAAATCACAAAAACCATTGTCGGCTTCTGTCCAAGCATCAAACACTTCACGTATCACGGATTCACGGGCGCTAATCCTGAAATGGAGACTTCTTCTTCATCGTCGGCTTCTGTTGATACTGTACTTCGAACACTAGCCAACAGAGGCTGGTCTTTCCGCGACATTGATCAAGTGAAATTACTCCTGTCAGCTCAATCTAGCTTGGCCACCATCGATTCAGTTGAATTAGAGCTTATCAAATTGGACTTGCGATCCATCGGCGGTAAAACGTTACCCGACCCTTCCTCTATTCGAAAAGTTTCTCATCTTCAGGGCCCTATAGTTCTTCAAGTACTTCTTCTTCTCTTTGTCTCTGTATTGTTCTTTATATGCAAGTTATTAAGGCCTATTGTTTCTTAAATTTTTTCTTGATAGTGTATGTAGTTGTATTCTGTGATTGCATTGAACTGTCCTTCGGATACATCTGAGTATCTGACCTAATAGGAGTAATGTGTTTTGGCATTAGGCTTTATACATGACACCACTTCCCAAATTTGGCAATAATTACTTCAATTTAGGTGATAAAAACATTTCATGACTTCTGAAACCTTTTTACTTCTATTTCAAGAAATTTCTCAATAAAAATCACAAAGAAAGAAAAACATAAAAGTGAATATTCAAATATTATTTCTTACTAGTATTAAATTAACACTACTGAATGCATTGGAAATAATTAATTTGATACAACTTGTCTCACTGTTTTACCTGCAAAAGCATTACTCCAGTGACCAGTCAGTATGATCCAGCTTTTGATTTCCAATTTGACTACATTGGTAACCTCTAGTTCTTCTTTTTTAGCATTCAATATATTTGCATCAAGAAGATTGTTCACACTCAAGTTCTAACTATTGTTCATTGTCATTTCATTCATCATTTCTTCTCCCAAATTTTCTGCAATTTTACACTCGCCCACTTTTTCTTTCCTTTTTTGTAATAAGTTACTATACGTATTAATATTCTAGTTTGATCTTATATCTAATCTCCTTCTTTCTGTCTTTTGAAACCAACCATATTTTCTAGGATTGATTCTAAAAAATAGAAACATTATTTAAATTTGCATTTTAAAAAGAATTATAGTTAATGTCAATCTTGACTCTTGAGTGGTCAATTTTATGCTTGATCGCTCAACAACTGAGGTCTTTCACCTTCTTAGATAACTAATGGAGAAGTATAGAACCTCGAACATGGATTTGCATTTAGTGTTCACTGACTTAGGAAAAATGTATGACAAGTACCTTTAAAAGCCCTTTGATGGGACTTAATTAGAAAAGGCATATCACGTCAATAATCAACATCATAATGGATATGTATGAGAATTGTAGTACAAGTGTCCAAACTAGTGTAGAGAAGAATGCAAAGTTCCCTGTTACGTTATTACTATCAAAGTGCACCATGTATTGGTTTCAAGTACTTTCTTATTTGTTATGGTTATGAATGAACTCACGAAGTCAATTCAAGAAAATATACAATGGTGCATCGTGTTCACCGACGATATTGTGTTGATTTAAGAGACAAGATCAATTGTTAAAACAAAGTTGGAAGTATGACATGACAAACTATGGAGAACAAGGGTTTCAGGCTGAGTAGAAACAAGAGTGAATATATGGAGTGCAAGTTTAGTGGGGTAGAAGAAATGGTAACAGTGAGATTACCTTAGATGGTAAGAAGATACCGATCGTGATATGTTATGTTACTTGAGCTCTATTGTTCAGAAAAATGGTGAATTAGATGGAGATGTATCCCATAGAGTCAAAATGGTATAGATAAAATGGAAGAGTGTGTTTGGATTTTTATGCGATTGAGGTGTGCTGATTACCGACTAGACTGAAGGGCAAGTTTTATCGAACAACAATTAGACCTGCATTATTTTATGGCGTAGAGTGTTGGGCGGTGATCCAATGTCACATTCAAAAGATGAGTTTGGTTGAGAAGCGCATGTTGCGTTAGATGTGTGGACATACTAGAAGATGAGACAATTAGGCAAAAAGTGAGAGTAACACCTATTAAAAATAAGATGCGAGATTCTCAAATGTGGTAGTTTGGCTATGTGTGTAGAACTATAGAAGACTTAGTAGTGCATCTGGTACACGAGTTGAGAGATGATGAGAAGATGCGCGGACGAGATGGTGAGAAACACTAAAACAGACGTAGATTAGAAGGGTCAGGAATGATATGTTACTTCTTGGATTGAATGAGAGTATGACTTTGGAGAGATCGGAGTATAAAGAGTATACATGTAGATGATTGATCTCATTTTTTTATCTTTCTTATCTTCTTTATCTTATTTTAAAAATCTTTATCTCATTTTTTATCTTTATCTTATGGGAGAATTTGACTTCCCCATTTTTGGTTGATATATGACTTTACCGGAAACAATCTATGTGTTTTAGTACAAGGATAAGACTGCGTACATCCGACCCCTCACTGGGGTAATGATAATGATGATGATGACGATGCACCCCAATTCACTATAAAATCATTTGAATTTGCACCTCACTCCATCAATTTTTTTGGATTGATGGGGTGCACACATTAATGATTTTGAAAATGGTGTGCAAAGTCCATTATCGCTCAAAATATGGGGTGCAAATTCAAATTCTCCCTTATATTATCTTATCTTATTTTTTTTATCCTTTTTATCATATCTTATCTTTTTTTATCATTTTAGCCCCGATTTCAAATGTCTTTTCATGTTAGCTGACTCCAAACTCTTTTGAGCTCAAGGTTTGAATGTTTTTATTGTTGTTGTCAATCTTAGGTGGTATGGTTGGTTTAAGGGCGTGATGAGTGGGGGTCTCTGGTTTGAGACTGTCTTCGAAACCACAAGCGGATATACATGGGGAGGGATATCTGTTCTGCGAATGGTCAAGAAAAATAGAGTTTTAGACGTTAACTCAACCAGTAAAAGTGTAAACTAATTAACAGTTTTTTAAACTATTGTTACATTTAGTCTAGTTTGACCAAAATTATGTTGTGCAATTCTAAGCTAATTTCAGTTACGGTAATTCCCTGGAATGTAGTGCTTACCATAAATTTAACCAGTTACCAGGAATTGTAGGAAATTAATATAACTTTCAGAGCTCACAACTCAAAAGACATCTAGACTTCATGACACACAAAAACAGTGTAGCTCACATGAAATTTATGTAAATAATCAAATTTCCCAGAACAAAAAGTTAGAGACCAATAGCTTATCCAGTTAGCTTCTGTTGTACTATAATAAATGAAATCAAACACAGCATGATCAGTAAAACTTTATACAATAATATCACAAGGCAAGGGTGTAATACTATAAAAAAATTGAAAAAGGAAAAACAATAATGATAGCTGCATAAGTATTATTTGCAGAAGTGTCAGGGGAAACCACCAGTCATATTAGTCTTATTGAAATAATTAGAAAGCTGGTTGTATTAAAGGTGTAAATTTGCCCTGTTTGGCATTTAGCTGTTTGTATTAGCTCTTAGCTGCTAGCTGTTTACATAGCTATTTGAACTTGGATGTTTCTGTGAGCTGTTTCGACTAGCTATTTCTGTTAGCTCTTTTGACCAAATTTTACTTTATCTGCTTGGTAATAATAATCAATTGTAACTTGTTTGAAGGTATAAAGTGTACATCGAAAGCTTTTCACAAAAATATTCTATAAAAGCTTATTTAGTAAACTTTTTTAAATCGTTTGTTTCTGTCACCTTAGCTTTTTTGAACGACCCATGACTAAAAACTAAAATCAGCTCTTTCACATGGTCAAAGAGCTAATTGACTAATTTATATTGGAAACGTTAACAATCTTCTAAAAAGCTCTTTACCGAACTTGACATGATGACCTTTCACTACATTAGTATTATATGAAAAATAAATGTCCACAAAAACTAGGCTTTAATGATTGTAAATTTGTAACTCTTCATCAGTTTATCTCCTATTTTTGGATTTTTAACAACTGGCTTTCTTAATCTTTTTAGTAGTTACTATATCCTCTGTAACACATTTGTTCTGATTTGTTCTGGGGAAATAGACTTCTGAAACATATTTAAGTGTTTCTGCATTTCTGTACTAGACACGCTGATGACACATTTTCAATGTACCACAGTTCTTTTCCCTAATGTATGCCAACTTTTTTAGATATCTTCTGTCAGAGATGTATCTAGCAGCAAAGTGACTGAGAACTCAGGAAATGCAAAAAGTCGACGTCTTTTAAGATTGAAGCTCACCGATGGACACTATGAAGTAACAGCGATAGAATACTCTTACATACCATCAATTCCTGATGATGTCATACCTGGCACTAAGGTATTCTGAATTTTAAATAAAAAATAACCTATGATGTATCTGGCACAGAATTTCCATTTTTTAAAGAACCCGCCACTTCCAAAATGCTTATATGTATACTTCGTCATTGTAGTTTTATCTTGACTCAATTTTATCTATCATCATAATTCACCTGTCTTTTCTATAACTCACCAATTTGTGTGCACCTAGCTTCCATAACTTCTTTATCATATGTGCTCATGGCAGGTCCGTTTGGAAAACAAAACAATAGTGCGTAGTGGTATTGTTTGTTTAAATGCCAAAGCAGTTACTGTTTTAGGTGGATTTGTTGAGTCACTTTATGAGGAATGGCAAATGAACCGAAAATATGCAGGCCTCCCGCGCTCATCTTTGAGACAGTTTCACGAAGGGGCCTCTTCTGGTCCACCGCCATTTGAAAAGTTGCAAGTTGGAGCGAATCACAAGAACAAGAACTATGCTCAGCAGAAGAGAGACTTTGGTAAAAATTATGGTACTTATCTGTTAAGCCAGACATACTTATTATTATATAAATTTGATCTGCTATATCTATTTTGTGGAGTGCACATGTGCATTATGTATCGAACAAATCTATGTCTACACACATATATATATGAATATGTGTGTACGGGTATATCACCCGCAGAGTATATGCATGTCTCACCTGGTTTCTGCAGTTAGATGGATCATATCGTGATCACATTTTCCTATATCCTTTTCGGACATATTTTGATCTGATTTTTTGTTTTACTAGTTTGATCCTTGTCTAGTGATACACTCCATATATTTTAAATGCACGGTTTGGTGTTTTACCTTTAATTGTGTCCTTCATGTAGTGTATTATTTGTTTGTTTTGTCTTTCCTAGCTATGCTTTGCTTAAAGCATTTAAAGAATCTTTATGAACCAAGCGTTGAAGTATTTGTTATACAGAGTCTTGCATGTCTTCATCATCTAGAAGTTCAGTATCCCTGCCTACTGGAAAAGCTGATAGCTCTACAGACTTACAGAAGCATAATGATTCAAGGGGTGACAATTTGGGTGATGATCTGAAGCAATCTAATTGTGAACCAAATGAAGAAAAGCCAATCATCTCTGAAGCAAGACCAAAAGAAGGTCTGTTCTTTATATTTATTACTAGTGATGCCTTTTAAGAGGTATTTTCTCTTCTTTTTTAAAGTGAGTTTAAGATTTGACTCCTTAAACTTGAGGGTAGTGAATGGGTTCTTTATGAAAGGGGAAGAAATTTCAATGGCTTCTCTTTACTTCTTAGATTAGGATTTGACACCAAAAAAGCATTTCTAAAAACTCTTGGAAAAAATGGTTTAGGAATTTGATGTCTACTGAAGGGAGTGTTGCTCAATCTTTTACAGTGGTCGAATCTTTCCCCGTTCAAAATCAAGCAGCTTCACAAAAACTTCTCCAGAAAATGAACCAGCCTTTCAGGGATAATCATCGCATTAGGGGTCAAAGACATAGGGGGAAAGAAAAAGAGGAAGATTCACATCTCCTTACTCTTGATGAATGGGAAAGGAGTAGAAGTGGCAACATTTCTGGAAATCAAAAGCTCTCTAGTATTAGCCAGGATGAGGATCTCGCGAGGCAGCTTCAAGAGCAGTTTGATTTGGAAGATGTTCATGTAAGTTTCCTTTTTTTTGTGTGCAACAGTTTTTATCTGCCTTTATATTCTATTTATCCATACTACCTTTTTAAGGACTCCACCTTGGATTATCTATCCTTATATATGATACATCTCTCACCCATATGGCAACTGTGTCACTTTAAAATTAAATCAAAGTTATTCTCAAAGATCACTACACCCCCCTAATCCCTACACTCAAATTTGTATTGCTGCATGCTAAATATATTATTACAAACATACTAGTTATAAAATACATTCTCTTGTCACTAGAGCTTTTTTGTGGCAATTTGGATATGATAATATGATATTTGCTATCACTATTTATTTAGGTACAAAAAGATTCTAGCATGACAGAGGCAGAAAATATAAGAATGAATATGTTCAGATTTGACCGAGATGATGCCAGAGCTCATGGCACAATGGGGTTTAGAGGAAGAGGAAGGGGAAGGGGAAGAGGACGGAGGGGAGGCAGAGGGAGAACGTGATATATTTTTTGTATGCAGCTAAGCCTCCTCTTAGGTTTCCGAGGTTTGTGACTTTGTCTTTTATGACGGGGAATTCCTCTAGGGTCAGTTTGGGAGTTTAGTTTTGAAGGCTTTTGGTGGGCAGGCTTTGGATGTCTAAGTTATATCTTGATATATTTTTGAGTTTATTGAAAAAAATGGAAGAATGACATAATGATAGATAAAATATTACTGCAGCGTCATTTTTTGTGTAGTGAAAGATTATGCTGATCAAGATATATATGCCAACCCATCCAATGTTGTGCCCTCCAAACCCTTGAGAACCTTCCGTCCAAATAGACCCTTAAAGCAATGCTGAGGTTTATACTAACTTGTACACCGATATCTTTTTATCCACAAATATGTCATGGTGTTCGTGTCTATGAAACCTGGTAGCGTATCCGTGATTCCGTGAGACCAAAGAAACAATAAAAAAAAACGGGTTGTGTACAACTTGATGTACACTTTTCACTTTAATTTACAAATAGCATTGCTCATTCCTCAATGTTAAGCAATGCGACATGTACAAACGACATGTACAAAATGTGGCATTCCCTCGCAGTACTTTTTCCCGTGCACGAGGCTTACTTAATGCCAAAAATGGAGGACAAGCTCTGGTTATCTACCTTCATATCTCAAATGGTACATGCCAATTTTTGTGTTGATACAATTCCAAACGTAATTTGGCAACCCTAACAATTACAACTATGGTTGCAACATGTTGCTGGGAAGAAGAGGATATAAGAAAAATCATGGAGAACTTTTAAAGTTTTGAACTACAAGTGTAAATAAGGACCTAATAATAGAGATTATTTTACACACACACGTATGGATCTTCTCAAAATATGTAGCTAGTTTTGGCCAATATTTGTTGCAATATACGGATGATAATAGTACTCTAATAACAACATCCCATGTAATATAACCAAATTGTCCAAATATGTAGTACGTAGTATGTTTTAGTGCAAATTTACATTACATATGTATTTGATCACATTTCATTAGGCAATACCTTAACGGCTTAACTACGTCGTATGGTAGGTAATGTTGTACTTATCATTTGCCCATGAATCATGGTCGGTCCTCAATATATCCTTTCAAGGAGACAAAGCCAGAACTGCAAAGGCATGTGATGTTGATTGGTAATGCTCCATACTTTGTATTAATGTCCATCATCTATGCAAATTGTTGATATAACAACTAAACTCTCAGTTAGCATGGCTTAAGAACTTGGTTGAGACTTGAGAAGTTATAATGTTTCATTTCAAAATTATATGGTGTTATCTAGTGTTTATTTGAAACCCGGGTGTGTAGGCCTTATATTTGTATTAAGCTCTTACACAAAATAGCATGTTAATTTTTTAACTAACCGGTTGCGACAGTAGTTTGGTATGAGAAAATTCCTGAAATAGAACCAAAACATCGACAAAGTTGTTCGGCTAACATTATTACTTTTTGTAAGTGACCGCCTATATTTGCTTTTTTGTAAACAACTAGTTTGCTAAATAAGGCGGCTTAAACATGACTCTTAGACCACTTGTAACCCAATAGTGTGAATAGGTGAAAACACAAATGTAGAGATATTCACCTTATCAATTGTGCAACACATGTGTATAAAGGGACATAAGTGGACTTGTGAGTTTATCCTTAATTGTAACCCAATAGTGTGAATATGTGTTCACTCTCTGAGTTTATCCTTAATTGCATGAGTTTATGGACTTGTGAGTTGTGGTCCTGTGGATAGTCTTAGGGACTCTTAGGGTGCAAAAAGAAGTACAAAGACATGAGAATATCATGCATGTGTTGCAATTTGAAGAAATAAAAATAAAACACAAATAAAAATGAGTAAATGAAGGATTTCTTTTGACCAAAATTTGCAAACACACCAAATGTGAATGAATTCTGACAATTTGTAGATGAGATGGCATCATCTCACCTACGAACACTGCCTATAGAAGTATAGAGGAGAGACATATGATCTAATAGTAAGTTTCACGGAAGCCGGAGGCAACCCCTTCCTAGGGGTGGACCAGCCCCGTGTAGGTTTTGCTTCCTAGACAGGTTGATGGTTATAATCCGTTAGCTTACCGGTACTGGACCCAGGCATAGTTGGTTCTAATCCGTTAGCTTACCGGTACTGGACCCGGACATAGTTGGCACTTCGCATTGGGCCTGTGCCAGTTCATGAGATTGGTCCTGGAGTAATTTGAATAATTTTAGTGATGGAGTAATGAGTTTTAACGGAAGCAGACTAGGATTCCGTCTAAGTGAAAGAGAGAAAGGAATTAAATCAAACCTAAAGAATTAGGTTCTTGCATTTATCATATTATCAGTTTCTAAATCAAATTTCTTCCATCCATGAATTAACAAAGTGCCATTTCTGCCACAATGCCTAGAAATGCAAAATAGAATGAATACATATTTATATAAAGTTCCAATCACTCCAAATAGTTCCATTTATTTTACCTTCAATTTATCACCTTTTATTTTCTCAAAGTTGCTTTGTGTACACAAAAGCACAAAATACAACCACCTGAAAGATGCACAAGCCGTTGTTAGTGATCAGACATGTTTGTGCGTATGGTGTGTGCGCGCACGGAAAATAACTGTCACAGACAACACATATGTGACCAATTAATAGCTTTCTCTGACCAAATTATGAATCTTTACTTAAACTTATCGCACAAGTAATAATTGTGTTGCTCACAAATAATAGTTGTCTATGTGAGCATTTTTAGTTGTATGTGTTTCGATAGATTTTGTCGCACGGACAATAGTCGTGTTGCCTATAAATAACAAGTGTTTGCGTGATAATTTTTAGTTGTTTGTATGATCAATTTTATTTGTCTATACGAGCAAAATATGTATTTGTTTACGGGCGCACAAATGAATGTTGCAATGTATGTGCGACCAATTTACATGTAATTGGGGGAAATCGAAAGACAATAGAAAAGATGAAAAAAAGAGAATTGAGGTAATTTTGTGCAAGTAATGGGAAAAAATTGGAAATGAAATAGTCTATTTGGTAAGATTGAAATTGGTTAAATCGATTAGATCTATTGAAGTTGCTAAAGTGCTGCTTTAAGTGGTTGATTTGAACGAATTTGCTATGTTATGTAGAAAATATATTTTATTAATAAAGTAAAAGAAAAATCAGATGATGAAAATTGTCAAAGAATAGCCAATTCAGCTAGAAAAGTAACTCCAGATTAGTTATTTGATTACTATACAATTCAGTGTGCGAAATCAAAAGTTAAATGTTTGATAAAAAATAAATTCATAATTTCTTTTTATGATAATAAACTGATAAGATTGATAAACTGAAAATAAGGATCACCAAATGGATTTAAGAAGAGAAGAGAGGGGAGAGAAAGGGTAGAAGATAAGAGGATGAACAAATGCGAAAAGTGGAAAATTATTTATACTTTATATTTTACTCTGTGGTGTCTAAGATAAGTGTACAAATAATATTTTTCTTTTTCTTTTTACTCAGTATATAGTGTCTAAGATAAGTGTAGAATGTAGGTATAGATTGATTAGTCTCTCTCTAGGGCGGTTCACCATCGCTAGCTAGGACTCTTTTCTTCCGCTATCGATCTTGGTTGAGGAGCGGCGGCTGCTCGAGGAGACGTCTGCTGAGGGTGCTGCGTAGGAGACTGGCCGGAAAGTGAGGGGTGGAAGAGCTCTCAAGGTGCACTCACAGGAGTTGTCGCAATCCATCGGGATTTCCGATTCGATTGTTTGGGCGTTTTCCGCAAGATAGATGAGGGTTCGGTGAAGAGGGGCGACGACTTCGATTTTGATCTAGAAGTGTTGGATTTTGATGGAATCCATTGTTAATCAATATAAGAATATGGCTATTGGTGGGGGTGCTGAGGAATTGGATCTGGATGAGGAAGAGATTGGTGAATCCGCGGTGGAGGAGGAACAAACCGACCTTCCCGGTTATTGGAACATTGCTAACTGATAGGAGATCAAATTTCAGATCTCCAAGTATCTTATGGCTTCGCTGTGGAGACCGGATAAAGGTGTGTCTATCAAAGAAATTGGCGAGAAAAGGCATCTCTTTACTTTCTATCATATTGTGGATATGAAACGTGTTTTAGACGGTGGTTCGTGATTGTTTGAAAGAAATCTGTTGATTCTAAAAGAGGTGAAACCAGATGATATCCCGCTCAAAATTGAACTCATTGAGGCAGAATTCTGGGTACTGCTACAAGAATTGGTAATTTTATTGGCAGATTTGTCAAGTATGATGAGAACCAATTTGATGAGAAATGGAAGCTTATTTGCGCGTTAGGGTTTGTATGAATGTGGGTAAGCCCCGGAAGAAGGGAACACCCCTAAAGAAAGCAGGAATTGAGCATTGGGTAGACTTCAAATATGAAAAGTTACCCAAGTTTTGTTTTATCTTTGGAATTATTGGACACTCTGATAGGTTTTGTCCGTTGACATGTGAGGATAACCTGGTTTTGGAAAAAGCTTATGAGGTTAATCTGAGAGCTGGTGGAGACTAGTCCTACAATAGGAAATAAGTGGTTTGTGGAGGGGTCTTATAGTGGAGCTCTGAGTCATTCAAGCAAGGAAAATACTAAGACGGGAGGCGGAACAGGAGGACAAGGTTAGAGGGAGTCTACGACAGGTACGGGAGATAATACGACTAAAGATGGGGAGTTTGGAAGCATCGAGGAAGTGTCAGGAGAACAAAAGCGAAGGAGGATCTGGGAAGCACAAGAGCAGGAAGAGCCGAACTGAGATAATATGACATTAGACAAGCTAAAAAACGAGGAGGAGGCGAGCTCAGGCATTTAAGCCCCCGAAGGATCAGATGCAGGTAGTAGGCCTGAGTTTGGTGTTGGTGCTCTGGAAGATGAAGCAGGATTTTTATTATTTTGTTGTGTTGATTTTTTATGTTGTTGAGTACTCTGTTTTCTTTCAGCTTTATGTTCTTTTGCGTTGTAAGATTGTGAGCTTGGATTTGGATGACAGGAGGTCTACTTTAACCGTGTTTGACTCGGTTGCGCTCAGTAATGGATCAACGAGTAATATTGTTTCTTTGAAGATGATTTACTCTGAGTCTGATTCGATGGTCGGAGGTTGCTAGCGGTTGGCAGCGATCTTTTTGTCCTTTTAACCCATATTTGAATGCTGTGATATCAATATAAGTATCTTTCCATAAAAAATGATAAATGTACGAATAATTTTTTCTCATTTCTTACTCATTTTTATCCTCCGTAATAGTCCTCTTTCATACTCCATATTACGGAGTTACTCCCTCTATTCCTTAAAATTTCATCAAGTTTGACCGACACGGGGTTAATAAATAAGTAAAAATTATATGATTGAGATTTGTGTAGAAGAGAGATAATTAAGTGGAATCATAATTTTTTTACTTAAAAAAGTGGCAAAGTTAGTGAGACATCTAAAGAAAGTTCTACAAAGTTTGAAAGGAGGAGGGGAGTATTAATTACTCCTAATTACGGAGTAATTAATACACAATGATAAGTAATCCACAGAAATCTAAGTAAAAGGACTGAAGTCTCATTCGTCTGCTCAAGAAAGGTATGCTACTTATATACTCCGGTATGATTATTAACCAACTAACTTCCACAACAAACCTGCTCACAACTCCCAGTTCCATTTCCGACAGCGTGTTCACCGGTGTCATCGTCTCTGACTCTCTGCTCGCGGCGGTAACAATTAGGCGAAGCGATGGAACAACTTCCGGTCCAGCCTGTAGTTGCTGTGCTAATCTCGATGGTGATTGCCGCCGGAGCTTATATAAGAAAATCTCTCGACTTCTCCGGTGCTCTCGCCGGGTTCCTTGTCATGTCCATTCACATAGCCGTCAATTATAGGTATGTGTCTTTGTATGCCGCACACTTTCTCTTACTTTATTTTGAACTTTAAAATTGCTCATACAAATGTGTATTCCACTTGATTTGATTGAGGTTTGGAGCGATGCTGCTTGTGTTCTTCTTTACGTCATCAAAGTTCACCAAATTTGGAGAGGAGAGAAAGCGAAAACTCGATGCTGAATTTAAGGAGGGAGGTCAACGCAATTGGTACTGTATCTAATTTCGCTCTCGCTCTGTCTCTCTCGCGGTAATTTTTTCGTGCTGCGTATTTGAATTTAATCGTGCAAATTATTGAAAATGGAGTAATAATAATACGGAGTATATACTACCTGGCGACAATTTGACTTTTCACCATTGACATACTCCGCTTTTGCCTCGATCTAAACTTTCGAAATATCATCTTATATACTCCGTAGTTTTTTACTAATAACAATTGACAATATTAATGGTCAAAGTTTTTCATTAGTGAATTGGAAGTCAAAGTATTGCAACTAAATTAGAATGGAGGAAGTATTCTCTAATCTAATACATGTTGCATTTAGTCATTATTTTTGTACTAAAATGGGCGATAATTGCAAAGAAACTGCTCATAAGAAATTGTAAAATAATTCAATACTACGTATATGATTATGTTATTAAGAAGATACTACGTGATAAATATTGAAACAAGAATACTACGATTGTAAATGGGAATTCAAGTGCCAGGTGCAAAAGCATTGAAGACATAGGGAGGCTTCTATCATGTCTTAGGAAAATTGTGTTAAAACCACTTAGAAAAATGTTGATTGTGGTGAAGTATATTGGTAGCGATGAAGGATTTGCTTATACAGGATTACACAACTTTCAAGATGTGATGCTTAATTCACAAGGAAATAATATGTGTATATATTTTACAGTTTGGGTTACATGCACATGAGTTCTACTTAAGCAATGATGAGTCATGAGTTCAGAGTGCTAGTCAGCTGTGAGCCTTCCAGCCAGGACATTAAAGTTGTTCGTATGTTCTGGTGATTAGGTTCATCTATGATCACCCACAACTGTTTAATTTTACAGGATTCAAGTTCTGTTCAATAGTGGCATTGCAACAGTCATGGTCTTGATTGCTTGGAAGTTGATTGGCACGCATGACATGTGTCTTGACTCGAAACAATCACAAGTCATCACGTCTTTAATAGGTGGTATCATTGGTCATTACTGCTGCTGCAATGGGGACACTTGGTCTTCAGAGCTTGGGATTCTTAGTAATGAGCAACCTCGTCTAATTACAACATTCAAGGTAAACTAATTATTCTTTGGTATCACCTTTTTTTCCAAGTATTCTTCCAATATGATATGTTACTGATCGGAGAAGGGCATCCTTTTTCAATCCCTTATCTATAAGGAGTGTACATTATTCTTTCGATGTCCCCCTCTTTTGCACAACACTCTAAATTAACTTGATGAGGCCCTGTATTTGTGTATCCGTACCAGCATTGTTGTTAAAAGCATCCCACGAGCACCTCACTGACCTTAACTCCTAAAGCAGTGGCTTAACCATGGTTTTAGTTGAGAGGGGCGAAATTAAACATATACAAGACTTGGTAAAGAATATTTATCAAAACATAATTAATATCATTGATCAAATAAAACATTTTGGGTAAAAAAAATACAAATCTAATGGTTACTCACGCATCTCATAAATCACAACTACTATACCACTACAATGAACAATATATATAAATGTAATGAAAAATGACAAATGACTTAACTTATGAATAATAACGTATTCATATTTTTAAAGTTTTTAATTAGGAACCATAAAAAAGTTTTTAATTAGAATAATTTAAATTAGTAATCGAAAACTATAGTTAAAAGATGAACTACATATTATGCAGCAAACACATATTTTACTAGTAATGAAAGTGTGGGTGTATGTACATATACATATGTGAGTGTCTGTCAGGGGAAGTAGCCCCCTGTTCCCCTCCTCTTGATAAGCCTCTGCTCGCAAGGGTTGAAGCCTTTCATTGGGCCAAGGAGTTTGATGTTCACAAGGGACGCCTTGCATGTCTTTGTTGCTTTACTAAGGCACGGTCTTTGAGACATCTGCAAGAAATTCCATCGTGAGCCTTCATAACTATGTATACCAGCCTGTAAAGCCAGGTTATTGTCAACATGTGAGTTTAACCAATTATGAGGAATTGAGGATCAATTTACTTGTTGGAAAGCCCCCCCCCCTCACAAATTATGGTGTATTCCATCTCTCCAAGACAATGATTAATGCAGTGCAAGCTTTGCTGGCTTAATTTCCTTCAAGTTTCCTTAACATATGGGAAATTTTAAGTTATTCTTTGCGCCTATTCATTTATTCTGCATGACTAACTATTAAAATTCTAATGGAGGATCATTTTAATGTGGGGGAAAGCTCCAATGTCCAGTTTTACTTCCTTTGCTTTTATTCTATGGAAGTTTATTATTACTTGCTCCAATTTTTTCTTCAACTTCCACCATATCAAAAGACATACGTAGTAATATTTTACTTCTTCATCTTCTTTCCTACTTTTTTTCATTTTTATAGTATTCACCTCCCTTACAACTTTACCCTTAATTTTAATGAAAAACCTACTAGAGTGAGTAAAAGTATCGACTTGAGTATTTATTATGGAGTATATCTTTTACCATTGGATATGTGGATCCTAACTTATTCCTTTTCTATGGTCAGCGGGTGAAGAGGGGCACAAATGGTGGAGTGACAAGAGCAGGACTTTTAGCCGCAGCAGCGGCGGGTGGTGTAATTGGGTTAACATTTGTGCTCCTAGGATTTTTAACAACCAAGTGCACCTACAGTGTGGCTCTGAAGCAGCTATTAGTAATACCACTTTCTGCTGTGGCTGGGGTCTGTGGAAGTCTTATAGATTCTTTACTGGGAGCCACGTTGCAATTCAGTGGATTCTGCTCTGTTCGCAATAAGGTAAACATTTAATTTCCCATTCATATCGATAATCTTACCAACTCAATGTATACTATCATTATGAAGGATCTGACTATACACACTACGGCCTGATATGGGACTGAGGTTGGAAATAACTCCTTATGGAATACTTTTGAGAATTATGGTGCTTCTAAGAGCTATAAATGTTTGACATTTTATGGTTTGCATTATATGGCTTGTGGTGTTTCAAATCAGCTCAGACAAAACAGTAATTTGTTTTGGATTTTATTAGAACAAAATAAAGCTTTTCCCACCAGAAACAATCTCAAATGTGTGTTAATGTTTATGTAATGTACTAAATTTGAAGTTATTTGGGTGTTGTATGCAATCTTTGCAGGTTGTTGGCAAACCAGGACCAACTGTGAAGAAAATATCCGGTCTTAGGGTTCTCGACAACAATGCTGTCAACCTTGTCTCTATACTCCTGACAGCTGCGCTGGTTTCAGTTGCCTGTTCATTCATATTCTGAAATTCTCAATGTTGGGGCGATTTTCATTTCCTTTTTGCTAAACTTTAAGACTCTCTGAGAGAGTTGTCATTGGTAGAGTTTGTAAAGATCCAAGTCAAGCCGTCTTACACACAAAATTCTTTCTACTAAAATCTTTCACCTAGCAGCATACCGTTATACACAAACGCTAAAGCTACCCCATTTTGTACCCACCCCTATGTTTGTGGCTCACAAAAGCACTTCATTAAAATGAAGTAATTAATTTAATTGGGTTGGATTTTTGTGAGCCACAAACATATGATGGGGTACAAAATGGGGTGACTCTAGCATTCCTCTTGATACACTCATCAAACAAAAAGTTTTGAACTCCTAACGTTGGTTCATGAACCCCGCGCTTGAATGTTCACTCTCTGCAACTATTTAACCAACATTAGTTGGGCTTAGTATGCACTCCTACCCGAGAATTGGTTCCGCGTGAGCTGAGGCTAATGTATGAACCCTACGACTCGATTAACCAATTTTATGGTTTTGGATGGACCACTGGGTCCCAACCACTGGATGTTTCTTAATTCACGACTCAATTCTCTACTTAAAAAAATATACGGAGTAGTATAGGCACGCTTACTACAAAAATAAAAATTAATCTCACTATTTTACCAATGTATGACCTATAGAAAATCATTATTTGGAAAACATTAAGAAAAGAAAAACTTGTAACAAGTCAAAATGTATGTTTATTTAGTTGCAATTTTGAGTTACTTGTATATAGGGTTGGACTCGGGCCGGGTCGGGCCCGGACCGGGCCTAGGCCCGGTCGGGGCCGGCGGTTCTATATAGCTGGACCCGGGACCGGCCCGGGCCTCGGGTTTGGTTATTTTTTTTTTGCTTAGCTACCCATCCCTGACCCCCCCACCCTCACCCCCACCCCCAAACCCCTCCTAAACATCAAGCCCAACCCGGTGGAGCCCAAACAAATGAAAAAAACCAAAAAAAAATAAATTTGGCCCGAACCGGGCCTGGGGCCAGCCGGGCCGGGCCTTGTTATGGGTGACCCGAGCCCGGACCGGAAACCCACCGGGTCGGGCCTACCCGGACCGGTCACTGACCGGGCCACCGGTTCGGGCCGGGCCGGAACAGTACCGGTCCCGGGCCGGTTCCAGGTCGGGCCACCTGGCCCGAGTCCAACCCTACTTGTATATTCTACAGTTTGAAAGTGTTTACATTGTAGATGTATAATTATTAGCCATTTTATGTTAACATCTTTGAATTATTTATCTATTTTGACAATTAACCATTTTTATATTTATATATCTATGCTTAAAAATTATACCTCTTCCGATTTTTAATGAAGTTTACACTTTGACTTCACACATATTAATGAAATAAATTTGACTTTACTCTAGAATACACTGTTTGACACTGTTTTGCACTGTTTGGTGTAGATTTGTTTGTCAAATAAGGCAAATAAGGAAGTGTAAGTTTAATATGAGACAGTCCAAAAAGGAAAGTGTAAAGTTAATTAAGAACCGAATATGATTTCTTACAAAGGGTATACTTATGGATGGACCTGGGCCGGTCCGGTTCCGGTTTCGGGGCGGGCTCGGGCGGGCTTTTTTTGCAAAATGTTGGGCCCGGAACCGGCCCGGGTTGATACCGGGTCCGGGCCTAACCGGGCCGGGCTCGGGTCAAGTTCAATTTTTTTTTTGGTTTCTAATTAACACCCGACCCCCCCCCCCCCCCTTCACCCCCACCCCCAACCCCCCCCCCCCCCCCAAAACACCCAACCCTAACCTAGAAAAGCAAAAAAAAATTGAAAAAAAAAATTGAACCGGGCCCGGCCCGGCCCGAACTGCCCGGGCCGGTTCACCAAAAGTTGGGCCCGAGCCTGGCCCGCCCGACTCGCCCAAACGGGCTAAAAGCCCGGAACCGGCCAACCGGTCCCGGTCCGGTCCGGGCCCAAACAGTAACGGGCCAGGCTGGTTCCGGGTCGGGCCGGCCCGGTTCCGTATACTTCTTAGTTTTTTCAAAAAATGTTACGCTATAGCAGGCCAAAAACTAGTAAAATTGCCTGATTGATTATTTTTTAATGTAAGCGCACTAATATGATACATTTTTAGTATATGGATTTTAAGTGACAAATTTGAAATGATAGAAAGATCTATTTTGACATTTTCCCTTGACATTTTCCATTGGTATTTTGACCCTCAATGTGTGCACAAAATGATTAAAAATTAAACATATGAATGACATAATAGTGGCCTGGTGGGGATTCACCCAATTTAGACGGAATACAATTATGGAAAAAATTAGGTTTACTAAAAATAAATTTGTTATTTTTATGAAGCAAGTGTAACACTTTATCATCACGATGTTCTAATCTATGATGTTAGCTTGTTAGGGCATGCCCTTAAATAGATGCAGTGAGTAGAGCAATAGGTGAAGGGAAGATTTTTTTATTAAAAATAATACAATAATCATCCTAACACAATTTATGAACAAAAAATAAGTTGTACTTGAGGAGTGGAACATGATACACACGCAAATTATACCGTGGGATCGGCCCACCTTCCGCATGGTGTGCCGATCCCACTTTAGGCAAGTTCCTTTTTCTTTTCTTTCTTCCTGGAGCAACGTAAATCCCTTTTCCATTGCTTTTCTCTTTATTTTTCTTTTGTTCTTCAATTCTTTTCTTTTTCCATCAAATTAAAATACTAAAAATTTAATGGCAATCATACTTTTCTTTATCTTCATCTTAAATTATAATTGAATCTATTTTTTTTATTCTTTAACAATGCATAACAAAAAGTTTATTAATCTAAATAAAATAAGTATATTGCAATTAATATTCATACACTATTTTTGTTTTTGTATTAATTTTTATATTCATATACTTTTTTTGTAATATACTTTTTATATTCATACACTTTTTGTTATATTTTTTATATGGAGAAACTTTTTCTATAATATAACTTTTTTATCACTTTTATATATTTTTAGAGGTTTTTAAGACATTGAGTTTGTTTATTTTGATTTTTGAAGTTACATTTGATATTATATCATGAAGTTATATCTTCTTCCACGCGAGTTACATCTTATTGTACGCGAGTTACATCTTAATATACGCGAGTTACATCTTAGTGTATGTGAGTTACACTACGGAATAAACCCTTGTTATATCATTTTTATAGCCCTAATATTAAACATAAAACATATTCACTATTTAAAAAAGTAATTAAGCTATTATGATCAATTTTTCATTGTTTTCATTTAAATCAATGTTTATGACATATATATTATTCTTAAACACACACAAAAAATGTTCTATTTTTCAACAAGTTACATTCTGTATACATCTAAGTTATATTTGTCATCAACACGAGTTACATTTGTAATAACATGAGTTACATTAAAAAATCAACGCTTGCTATTGAAACAAAAAAAAATTAAAAAAATTATTTTTTGTGGTCATGATATTAAAAACAAAACATATTCACAATTTACGTAAAGCAATTGTGAAATTAGACTCTTTTTTTCATTGTTTATATTGAAATCAATATTGTATTTCTAATACTATGTATTTGACAAATTACATTTCGAATGCACTTGAGTTACATTAATCAATAACGTAAGTTACATATCTTTACTCGCGAGTTACACCATTCATGCTACTGGGACAAAAAGAAAGAAAAAATAGTTACTGTACACGCGTGTACTGTTCACGCGATTTTTTTATTTAAAAAATGGGTAAAGCTACGTCGTTTTGAAAGTGGAGCATCATGCTCACCGTGGGATGATCCCACGGTATACGAACTGTGATACACATATTTTAGTTGAAACGGGTGATAAATGTTCAATTGGGGTAGGGATCAGAAAAATTGAACCGAATCCTAGAAACCGACTCTAACCAAGATCGAAAAATGTGATCGGTCTGTGTTTTATTATTTTTGGACTGCCCAAAAAAACTGGATAGAATTCGAAAATCGGGTCCACTAGCGGTCCCTAAAATTTATAACTCAGTCCGGGCCAGTCAAAATCCGAAACAATTACCTTTAATATAAAATCAATACAATATACCAATATTATTTAGAAATGATTCCTAAAATATGACTACAATAAACATGTTTGTGATGATGTTCAACTGAAATATCCTCTCAAGGTTTATTCAGTCAAACATTTGAAACGTCTATCAAGGGAGAAAATCTTTACTCATCAAATCATATCCCATCATTCACCTGCGTTGAAACTGTTATTGTTCAAAAATGGATTCCTAAATCAGAATTATAGTCATATAGCTCTCCAAAAGCTTCAAAAGGGACTGGTTTACGAACAAAAATAAAACAACGAAATCGAGCAGGTGTCCCTCATGTGTGGTGCCTGATATGTTTGCTCCACACACATAATGCGAAATCGAGCTGTTGAGCAACCACTTATGGCTTCTGAGTAAAGCAGCTCAGAACCAACACTACACTAGAGTTTCTGGATACATCAGTCAGAACCCGATTACCCAGAAAGGCTTTTGAACATCTCAATTCAGAACCCACGAACAAAAGCAAGACGTATTATACGTCAAGGGGGCGCGATGAAGATATCTTTTTGAGCTTCCATACAAGTTCAGCAAAAGCTCCCAGTGCACCTATTCAAGACAAAACATTTTTTAGGGGGGAGTTAGTGTGAACATTATGAAGTGACGTGTATACTCTTCACTGAGCAGAAAATTCATCTAATGCATGCTTCAACACAAACACACACCAAGTGCATATTCTGAGGTGTGTGTGTGTGTGTTTCTTTTTCACTTCTTCTGATTCCCTACAACGAAGAAAGCACATTCCAAGGGGGAGTTTCAATCTTATTCCCTATGTGACAAACAACACCACTTGCACATTCTGAGGAGGAACATCTCTATTCCCTCCTCGCGCCACAACGTTCAACGGAAGACAACTCAAGGATGCACTTTTGAGAGGGTGTTTTCAAATTTCTCCTTCGACGTGCCAAACAATGTCAAATGCATCCTACTGGGTGCTCTTATGGAGGGGGAGTAAAGAGATCAATGAGAGATGAGTCTCAATGGCTTAGTAAACCCAACTAAATCCTACCCAAGAGACACAGCCAAGAGTGAGTGAGCGAGAGTGAACACTATGAGAGTGAGGAAACAGAAGGCTCAACTGAGCGAGAAAACAATATTCAAAGACATGTCCGCTACCTCAACTGAGCAATCAATCAAAAATCAATCCTAGTCACTAAAATACTCCGGACAATTCCCCATAGGTACAGGACTGAATTTATTCAGATCTCGGGTAGAAGTCGTTGCATTATGTCCAACAGTGCATGCACAACCCTACCCTAGACCACATATTTGTTTCTCAAAAGACAGGTGTTTCATCAAAATTTTATGGAGAACCTCATCTTTTATCACTGTCTCCTTCTGAGACGACTGATACTGACTACAGTGGCCCAAAGCCCCACGCCACTAGACTTTCATTGACCACGTCGTGTCTAGTTATCACTCCCAAATGTTTTTAATTTTGTAGGACACAAACACATTTTAGAGTCTGTTGCTGGTCTTCAAGACCTGCGAGAACTTCCATAGGGCTCATATATTATAGATGTAGACCGATGATTGAATGGAAGTCCCGATGTTGCAACATAGAAATCACCAACATTTTCAGGCCATTGCTTTAGAGCTCATCTCTATAGTGATGAAAACGGGCATCTACGTGACCCCCCGGGGGGCTACAATTTATCTTTGCACATCATTATGATCATACCATAACGACCAGAGTGACATCTACTATAGATGCTTCACAATGATCGGTAGGAAGTCTTGTTAGAGCTGTAACATTTCTATCATTATATACAAGCCACACATCAGTGTTTACATTGATGTTGTGATAACGGAACACCCCAATGTATCCGGAATTTTAGTTTTGTTTTGCAAAATAAAAGGACGAATAAAGGCATGACACCCTGACTCATTGGGCCGTCATGAGGGGGAGAGCGGTCCAAGTGCTTATAAAATTTCAAAGATCATTCTTGGACACTTCTCTCCTCCAACATACACATCTGCCCACTTAGCTTCACATCAAATGGTCAGCATATACTCATAACTCTATCATCATTTTCCTCTGTCCCACCAACAAGTTTTCCACAAAAGCATTGACATCAAACAGTCAAAATACTACATTATGGAGGAGACAGAGGTCGGATACTCAAGAACTGAAGAAGAATCTCGTGTGCACCTGAAACTCTTCAAGAATATTCATTCTAGAGGCGCCATCAGACTTCATTCAAGCTGATCAAGAGAAACATTTGAAAGGCAAGGACTACATGAAAGATTTTAAAGATCCTTCAACCCCAAACATCAAAGAACAAAATGCCAAGAAGATAACAAAGGGGAGATTGTAAGGATTTCTTCACAAAGCCTTTCTAATAAGACAAAAGAAACTGAACTGCATTGAAGATCAAGACAAAGATAACACATGCTTCATTGCAAATTGAACACAAAGGGGGAGATTGTTAGAACATATTTTATTGTGTTCAATTTAATTATATTTATCTTTGTCTATTAGATTTAATTAGTGGGAGAATCGGAAAACCCTAGTGAGAGAATCTCTGGCGATTCGAGATTTTTCATGACAGTGACAGGAGGAGAGGCGCTGCCTCCTCCACCTGCGAAGGTGTGGGGAGGCCGGACGTTTGCTTCGGTGGTGGCCGGTGAGGCCAAGGATCCGCCCTTATCTAAAAAATGTCCATCTAGGTTTAAAGGGATGCCTTCTATTACCTTCCCGGAGGAGGAAATCCAACTTTTGGCATCCAAACACTCCAAGGACTTGGTGGGTTATGTTTTTATGGGACGAACATCTATGATTTCTCTTAGGAAGGCGTTTGATTTGATTGGATTTAAAGGTAAATTTCAATTGGGTATTCTGAAAAAAAGCACATATTAATTTGATTTGAGTTAGAAGATGACTACGTTAGAGGCTGGAATCGTCAGGTTTGGGATATATTTGGTAGTGCCATGTGTGTTACCAAATGGACCCCCAATTTCAAACCTAATGTTGAATCCCCAGTGGTTCCTGTGTGGCTGACTTTTAAAAATCTTCCTATTCATCTACATGACAAAAGAGCGTTGTTTGATATAGCTGGGATGATTGGAAGGCCATTAAAAATTGATGTTGCTACTGCAGCTCTGGCTAGGCCTTCTTTGGCCTGAGTTTGCGTCGAACTTGACCTAACAGGTGATATGCGTAATAAGCTATGGATGCAATGTGGATCCCATGGTTTTATTCAACAAGTACTGTATGAGAGCAGGCCTTTATATTGTACTAAATGCTCTCGTTTGGGACATTCAGGGGCTACATGTCCTAAAAGGCCTATAAGGATGATAAGTGATGGACAGGCTGTAAAAGATGAGTGGGTTGCTAAACCTATTAATTCCAAGGGAAAGAAGCAAATTACAGACGGGAAGCAAGGGAATGGAAATACAGTTGATATGGGAAAAGCAAAATTACACAACATATAACTTCTATCACTAATGCTCTAGATTTGCCTTCTACATCTCAAGCTCTAGAGCTGGATGATTCTGAGACAGAGAATGTTTTCATTGAAGTGCTTGTCCCTTAAGATGAAGGCATTGCTAAGAATGTCCCTTCTCCAGTGCTGGATACTGCCACCTTTAATATCACAGATAAAGCATGCTGGGATCCCAAATCTTTTGCTAGCAAAGATGATGTTCATCTTGCTGCCATACACAGTTCACTGAAGAAAGACAAAGACATAATGGGCAAAATTCAATATTCTGATGGAGACAAAGTGCTACCTCAGAGGTGCATTAACCTGTTAGAAAACTTGGAAGAAATCAAAGAAAGGGTGGAGATTATGTCTAAGAGTCTTGATGCAGAGAGACTTACAAAATTCCACACTTAGCATCACATATAATGATTCTGAACCTGTAGTAGGGGAGTTTCCTTCAAAGAGCTTGCAAAGTGATAATGGAGTTAGTCCTGAAGATGATTCTAATAATCATTATGGTGAAGACATAGAGACACATGGTTCAGAGGATGTACAACCTCTCCAGGAGGTTGACAAGGATGGGGAAGACTATGAGACACAGATTTCTGAAGATACTCAGTCCTTCCAATGGGTTGACAGGGATGGGAATGCCTATGAGACACAGATTTCAGAAGATGCCCAGTCTCTCCATGGGGTTGATAAGGATGGGTTCACTAAAGTGGCAAGAAAGGCATTAAAGAGGCAAAATTCTGCACATGATAATACTCAGAAAAAAATTACAAGAAGTGCAGTGAGAGTCTTACCTCCATTGCCTATTTCCCAATGAATTGGCTAATTTGGAATACTAGGGGTCTAGAGTCCTCCAGCTCTAGGCTAAGTTCCCTAGTTAAACAATGGAGGTTAGTATTTATTGTGGTTATTGAGCCAATTGTTCACTTTTCTAGACCAGATCATTTCAAAAACATTTTGGGAATGAATGAAGTTATTTTCTGCCCTACTACTAAGATTTGGATTTTATGGAATAGTACTTGTGTGAGTATATCCCAGGTCACTTGGCATACCCAATTTTCTCATTTCAGAATTCAAACCAGTGTGTTTACAGGGTGGTGCACAGTTGTATATGGTGCTCACACTTACATTTTAAGAAGGGATCTGTGGGAAGGTATTAATAACATTTCAAGAAGTATGAATGATGCCTGGATGGTGGGTGTGAATTTTAATGAAATTGCTAGCTATAATGATCACAAGGGTCATACTTTACCTACCTCTTATGGCATAAATAACTTCTGTGATTGTATTGCTTCATCAAATCTCACTGAGCTTCCTCATTCTGGGCCTCACTACACCTGGACAGGAGTTAGAGCAAGGGGAAGGGTCTGGAGGAAAATTGATAGATGTCTATTCAATAATCAGTTTCTGGACAAGTTTGATCTAATTCAGGTTTCCCTGCTAAACAGGTCCCCCTCAGATCATGCCCCTATGTTGATACAGATTAAAAATAACTCCTTAACAGGTCCTAAGCTCTTTTGCTTTCAAAATATGTGGACTTCTCATCATTTATTTATGGAATTTGTGGAAAGTAGATGGAAATTGTTAGTCCCTGTTTTCTATTACAGCAAAGAATCACAGTATAACAAGTAGAAGATTAACAGTAAAGATGAACGCATATAGATTCATGTAAACCTTCCTTGATGTAAGGAATATTTGTAATTAGATTTTGATGATGCTATATTAATTAGGACTTTAGAGTACCCCTTTAGAAATTATGTATTAGAATTTTCCGTTGTAAAGTTCTTAGCATAATCAACTACCAGAAGGCCTCCCTACCAGAAGACCTCCTGACAAAAGATCTTTGGTTCTCTGTCAAGGAACAGAAAACCTCAGGGTCTCTGTTAGCCTTTAGTTTGACAGAAACCCTCCTGGTTCTCTGTAAGCTATTATCAACAGAAGTGCTCAAGACCTTCTCTGATCAGTTCTCTGCTAAAGACACCAGAAGGCCTGACACTTGGAAGAATTCCACAAAGCCGGGAAATCAACTGAAAGATTCCTTCAACGGCTAGGAGCATTGAACGGAAAAGCTATAGTGCTCGCATTAAATGCTCATTTAATGCTCCCCATGCTCCGTGGAGTAATTGCAGATGATTGGCCGCAATGTCAGGATTACTTTATCCCAAAATAGTAACCCGCCAACTTTACCGGGTCCTACTGGTCAAGTCAACTGCTCGCGCATTAAATGCAGTTGTCCTCCTACTCCTCCAACGGGAAGACAACCTCAGTATAAAAGATACACTACGAAGAACAACTAAATAACTTTGCAATTTTTGCTAACCATTGCTACAACTCTTCATACAAGAAATTCAAACGCTTAAAAGCAAAAAGCCTCCTTGAGATTCAAATTCATCATCTTCTACAAGAGAAGGCAGAAGTTGGAAAAATACCTTTTCCAACTCAAGCAAAGTTCCAAGTGTTCTTCAACTCTTCAAGCTCATCACATACAAATCTTTTGTAACGAAGCTAGTTGGAGGAACCCCTGTTTCAACAGAAACTCTTCTTGCTACAAGAAGGACGTCCAAGTAACTGGAGTAGTGAAGTGGTGATACTTCCAGGAAGCTCAGTGAAAGGACCAGTCTTAAAGGAAGCCAGGCAGTGCATCCCAGGAGACATCTAGGCTTGAAGAAGACGTGGAGAGCTTCTTAAGTGTTAGGACTAAGGCGTTGTAAACGGTCATTTTTACAAACTTAGTGGAACAGTGGATTAGAGGAACGAGTTGTTCCTTGAACCACTATAAAAATCCCTGGTGTCATTTACTTACTGCTTTAATATTTGCTCTTAGATAGAACTGTCTAACTCCTTAGACTTGGTATCTGTGTTCAGCAGAACTTGTCCTACGAGTTAACAGAAGGCCTACTGCCTTTGCTTCTCTGAGGCTAAATCAACAGAACTCCCTACCAGAACCCCATCCGCTGCCAGTCTGTTCTGTCAACAGAACAGGCTATTCTGTAAAATCTGGTACTTAGTTTAAAAAGCTAAAAACCAATACAGTCTATTCACCCCCCCTCAAGACTGTATCCAGTACAACCGGGACCAACAAGTGGTATCAGAGCCTCCTTGTTCTAATAATCTCTTAGGTTATTTGCTGAACAAAGATCCACTTGTTTTTCTGTTTGACCTCATTTCTATCTGATATAATGGATCACTCCTTGTCCAAGAATCTTATGTTTTCAGATCTTAAGTTTGATGACTGGAGGATCCGGATGAAAGCACATCTCTGTGCTCTGCATGATGAGATGTGGGAAGTTCTAGATATTGGCCCTTTTACAAGCTTCCAGAAGGTCAATCCTGAGCATGCTATTGACAACACCAGACCCCAGATGATCAGTAAAGCCAAGTCAGAATGGACCACTGAAGAGAGGAGAAAGTACAACCTGGACAATATTGCTAAGGACATCATCTACAAGTCCATTGATGATAGGTACTTCAACAGAATAAAGAAGTGCAAAACTGCAAAGGAAATCTGGGATACTCTTGAGCTCATTGGAGCTGGTGATGAGCAAGAGAAGGACAACAAACTGACTATAGCCAACAAGAAGTTTGATGACTTCAAACTTCTCCCTGGTGAAATCATCTCCAAGATGTATGACAGGCTCCTCACTCTCACTGGAGAGATCTCTGAGCTTGGCAAGGAACTCACCACCAAGGAGATCAACCTGAAGGTGTTGAGGGGACTGCCCTCAACATGGAAGATGAAGGTGGTTGCTGTCCAAGCCAGCAAGGATGTAAAGACTTATCCCACTGATAAGCTCATTTCAAATCTCAAACCTCATGAGTTTGAAATGACTGAAGAAAAGGAAGATGTACCAGAAGAGAGGACCACTACAGCCCTCACTGCCAGCACATCAAAGGTAAATGATTTTGACCCTTCAGTACTTTTATCTGACGAATATATGGCTGCCTTTGCCAGGAGATTCAAAAAGTTTATGAAGAATCCCAAAGATGGAAGGAGTCCATCTTTCAACAGAAAGCCATACCAGAAGGTCAAAACAACAGAAAGCAGTGGTGAGCTTCTCTGTTACAATTGCAGACAACCTGGTCACTTCAAGGCTGATTGTCCCCATCCAAGGGTGTCCAAGAAACAAGGACAAGATGGAGAAAAGAAGAAGTACGAAGACAACTCCAGAAGGAGAAAGGCACTTGTGACAGAACAGCTGGAGAAAGACCCTCTGTCAGAAACAGAATCCAGTTCTCACTCAGATTCTGATGAGGCCTTCTGTTGCCTTGATGCTGAGACAGAAGACCTTTGCCTCATGGCTCATTCTGATGATGAGGTAACCTCTACTTCTGAATCTAGTTTTTCTTCGGTAGGCTTAGCTTTTGATTCTGATTCAATGTCAGAATTTTAGGAAGAGTTTAAGGCCATACAAGCCACTTATTCTTCTGTAACAGAAGAAAACAGTAAGTTAAAAGCTGAAATTCTTGACTTAAAGAAGGAGGTTGAGATCAAAATCAATCTTCTAATTAAGGAAAGAGATCAACTGGAGACTGAAAATGTTTCTCTTCTCAAGAGAATAAGAGAGATAGAGCCTCTCGAGATTAAGTACAAAGCTTACCAGAAGGCCCAGTCTTCCATGGAAAAGATTGTACTTGATCAACAGATTGGCACTGGTTTTGGTCTTGGTTATGGCTCAACAGAATCAGGTGAGCCTTCTGTAATGCCTAGCACCAGAGTTGCTAAGGCAGACAAGGTCATAGTGCCACTGATTTCTAGCCCCATTTGTCAAGCTGGTGTATCTGGCACCAAGGTTGTTCATGAGGTAGTCAGACCAGAAAAGGGAAAGATAAAGGTTCAACAGAAACCCTTTTTGAAAAATAATGAACCTGGCAGAAAACCTAACAACAGAAAAGGTTTTCAAAATAACAAAAATAAGAGACCGTTCATTGACAGACAACCTCATGTCAATCGTGCCAGAAATGATCACCAGAAGGGCAAATATCAAGAGAAAGTTAACTTTAGGCAGAAGAGGTTGACTGGTCAACTTCAGAAGCCCAAGGTTAACCGTCCCTCTGCTCTTGATAGTATATGGGACTTCTTTCCAACAAAGAAAGCTATGCAAAAGTATGTAAACAGGAAGCATGACCCTCACAAGCATCTGCCCAAAGTGAATCACACTTCAGTTTACTAAAACTACCAGGTGGACAATGGGTACCACCCACCAAGGTTTCACTTGATGAGACCAAAATGGTACCAACTACCCAGACTCCATGACCCCCCCAGGACCCAGCATTGCTTGGGTACCTAAACCTTTCTTTTGATCTTGCAGGAACTGTGTGCTGGAGCTATCTCTGAACAAGAATGGTTTATTGATAGTGGATTCTCCAGGCACATGACAGGTGACAGAAGTTGCCTAACAGAGTTCCAGAAATGCAAAGGACCTAGAGTTACCTTTGGAGGTAATGACAAAGAAGGTCAAACAAAAGGAAGAGGAAAGCTGATCAAGAACCAGATAATCATTGATGATGTCTCATATGTCAAAGGACTGAAGTTCAACTTGCTAAGTGCTAGCCAATTCTGTGACAAAGGCTACACTGTTGAATTCACAAAGGACTTCTGCTATGTGAAGCATGAGACAACAAAGGAAGTGGTTCTGACAGCATCAAGGAAGAAGAACATTTATGTAGTTGATTGGAACACAACAAAAGATGGAGTTTGCCTGATAGCCAAGGGAGATTCAAAACTGAGCTGGGACTGGCACAAAAAGCTCAACCATTTGAACTTCAAAACAATCAACAAACTGGCCAGAGAACACATTGTAGAAGGGCTACCAGATATTGTGTACAAGAAGGAGACCCTCTGCAGTGCATGTCAGAAGGACAAACAAGTGAAGAATTCCTTCAAACCCATTGCTGAAGATCTTTCTACAAGTCCTTTAAATCTGATTCACATGGATTTATTTGGACATGTTGAGACTCCAAGCGTTGGTGGCAAGAAATATACCCTAGTCATGGTTGATGACTACTCCAGATATACATGGACTGTTTTTCTATCAAAGAAAAATGAAACTCTTCAGAAGTTGCCATCTCTGTTAAAGCAACTTCAGACTGAGAAGAACTTGAAGGTGAAGACAATCAGATCAGACAGAGGAACTGAATTTGTCAACCAAGTCATAAAGGACTTCTGTGATCAGAATGGGACTTTTCATCAACTTTCTGCCGCCAGAACCCCTCAACAGAATGGCGTAGCAGAAAGAAGGAACAAAACCTTAAAAGAAGCTGCAAGAACAATGATTGCAGAATCTGGATTGCCTATGAGATATTGGGCTGAAGCAATCAACACTGCATGCTATACTCAGAACAGAAGCATGATCAACAAGAATCACCAGAAGACCCCTTATGAACTCTGGAAGGGAAGAAAACCTAACATCAGCTACTTTCATGTATTTGGATGCAAGTGCTACATACTTAACAATGGAAAGGAGCATCTGAAAGTCTTTCAAGAGAAGGCTGATGAAGGATTCTTTATAGGCTATTCAAACACCAGTAAAGCCTATAGAGTACTCAACAGGAGAACCCTACATGTTGAAGAATCTATACATGTGAAGTTTGATGAAAGCATCTCTGTTAAAGAGGTAACAGAGATCCTCAAGGAAGTCAGCATAGAAGACAGAACATCAGAACCAACAGAAGAGGTGGCAGACAACCCTGCATTTCCAACACCTGCACCAAACCCCCTTCTGTTGAATGAAGATGAAGACTCTGAAGATGAGGAACCAGAGAGACCAAGACAACAGCTGACAGAACCTGACCTAACATGGTTAAGAGATCATCCCCCTAACCAAGTGATTGGTCAAATCAGAAGTGGAGTTCAAACCAGATCCACATTAAGAAGAGAAGCATTGCTTGCCTGCTATATATCTCAAATGGAACCTATGACAGTTGAAGAAGCTCTTGCAGACTCAGATTGGATCAATGCAATGCAAGAAGAGCTTACTCAGTTTTAAAGGAACAAAGTGTGGGAACTTGTTCCTAGACCAAAGCATCAGAATGTCATTAGAACCAAATGGGTATTGAAGAACAAAGCAGATGAAGATGGCAACATTGTAAGGAATAAAGCTAGACTGGTAGCCAAGGGATATTGCCAAGAAGAATGAATTGATTTTGATGAGACTTTTGCACCAGTTGCCAGACTTGAAGCCATCAGAATCTTTCTAGCCTATGCTGCTTACAACAACATCAAGGTCTACCAGATGGATGTCAAGAGTGCATTTCTAAATGGAGATCTTGAAGAAGAAGTTTATGTGGAACAACCACCAGGTTTTGTCATTCCAACTCACTCCTCTTGTGTCTACAAGCTTAAAAAGGCCCTCTATGGTCTTAAGCAAGCTCCTAGAGCCTGGTATGACACATTGTCACTTTTCCTAGTGAACCATGGGTTTACTAAAGGAAAGGTTGACAAAACTCTATTTCAAATCTCTGTTGCTAATCATATTCTGTTAGTACAAATATATGTTGATTATATTATATTTGGTAGTACTAATCCAGAACTGTGCAAGAAATTTTCTCAAGTGATGCAGAGTCAATTTGAAATGAGTATGATGGGAGAACTCAGTTACTTCCTAGGACTTCAAGTCAAACAAGTTCCAGAAGGGATCTTTATCAATCAAGGGAAGTATACCAGAGACCTGATCAAAAAGTTTGGAGTGGAAGGCAAATCCTCATTGAAGATTCCCATGAACACCTCACAAGGAATTGGTCCAGATGATGAAGGAAAGGATGTAGATGCAACAACATATAGAGGAATCATAGGATCTCTGTTGTATCTAACTGCAAGCAGACCAGACATCTCATTCTCTGTTGGAATCTGTGCCAGATACCAATCAAAGCCCAAGGAAAGTCATCTAAGTGCTGCAAAGAGAATCATCAGATACATCAAAGGAGATCCTAATGCAGGCCTATGGTATCCAAAGGGAGGTAACTTTGAACTAATTGGTTACTCTGACTCAGATTTTGCAGGTTGCAGACTAGACAGAAAGAGCACCTCTGGTCACTGCCAATTGCTAGGAGGAAGGCTTGTTTCCTGGTTTAGCAAGAAGCAGAACTCTATCTCAACAAATACAGCTGAGGCTGAGTACATTGCAGCTGGGAGTTGCTGTGCTCAGCTACTCTGGATGAAGCAACAACTGAAGGACTATGGAATTCAAGCAAAGGAGATCAAGCTGTTGTGTGACAACACCAGTGCCATTGCTATCACTCAGAATCCAGTTCTTCATTCCAGGACAAAGCACATTGAGATCAGACATCACTTCATCAGAGATCATGTTGAGAAGAAGCACATATGCATGGAGCATGTGCCAACAGAAGACCAGCTTGCAGACATTCTGACAAAGCCTCTTCCTGAGGCTAGGTTCAACAAACTGAGAGAGGAATTGGGAATGATGGATGAGATTCCAAGGGAAAGTTGAAAAGGAAGGCCCTCTGTTGCTAAATTGCTGTTAACAGAATACCTGTTGCAGAACCCCTTCTGTTAACCTCTTCTGTTCTCTACCCTGGCAGAACACCTCAGCAACAGAAACCCCTTTACAGAAAGCCTCCTCTTATGTCTATCAGAAGGTTGTGGACTTAGAAAAATCTGAAAACCGGGTGACCTAGTAAATTATTAAAGGTCTTTTACCCTTTTACCCTTAAAACAGTATCCAGCCGCATAATATTTACTGCGCCCCTTTTTACATTTATTGGTATCTTGGAACCGTAAATAATTCCAAGCGTCCACTGACCCAAACCCATAAATTCCCCTTTTGCAAACCTAAACCGTTACTGTGTTCATTACTCTCAAACTCTCAAACCTCCATAGCTCTCAAGCTCTCTGCAATTTTTCTCTGCTCAATGGCTTTCATCAACATTAATGACCTCACCAAGGAGGAAATCAACACCCTAGTTTCAAACATCTACACAGGGATGAACTGCGACCTCTCCGCACTCCCTGAACTCGCTGCAAACCACGAAACGATGATGAAAATCATCAAGGGAATGGAGGACTCTCAACTGAACAAAGTGGTAGGATATCACTTTGAGTCCTACAGTACAAGAGACGTAGCAGAGTTTTATCTCAACGCTACATACGAAGGGGAGACCATTCGGTCAAATGTCAATGGGGAGAACATAACCCTCACTCCTGAAGATCTCAACGCCCTGTTTGGCGTAGTGGAGGACCCTCAGGAAGAAGAAACTGAAGGTTTCTTAACTCTGGACCATGTCAAGGTCACTGTGGACAACTTTGTCCAACTCTACTGCCGACCTGAAGTGAGTAGAGTCCCAAAACTGTACATGAAGAAGAACCTACTTCTGAGCGACTATGAGAAGTTGGTGAACATCCTGCATAGGTGTGTCTGGAGCAAGAGCACCTCCACCGATGACATGAATGTACTCAATGCAAAGGCTGTCTTTGCAGATCATCATGGGATGAACATCAACTGGGGACAGGTAATTGTCAAATCCCTTGTTGAATTCATCAAGAAGAAAGACAAGGAGACCGGAATGTTCAAAACCCCCATGGGTTATGGTCTCTTAATCTCTGAAACCTTGCTCAAGGCAAGGATAGGGCTGAGAAACCCTATTGAGGCAGACTACACCAAGTTGCTCTTCCTCAACACCTCCAATGACAGGAAGGTTGCTCTCAAGGCAGAGCAGAAAAGGCTCAGAAGTCTTGAGTTCAACAGAGAAAGGCAACGACAAAAGGTTGTTCAGCCAAAGAAAGTCACCAAGAAGCAACAGAAACCCCCTACTCCTTCGGATTCTGAAGAAGAAATGCCTCTGGTGAAGAAGGTGGTCAAGAAGGTTCCCAAAAAGAAGACCACACCTGTCAAAGTCCACAAGATGGTGGCAAAGAAATCTGTCCTAAAGAGAAAGGTACCTTCCCCTATCTCTACAGAAAGCACCCCCTCTGCTGCACCAGTTGCAAAGAAGGCCAAGATTCTGACACCTGCAGCACAGGAGAAGCTGGAGGACTCTGTCACCTCTGCCCCAGCCAACAGAAATGCTTGGCAAGGCAAGAGGATTGTCTTTGAGTCAAGTGACTCAGAAGAAGAAGTAGTGGTGCAGGATGCCACTACTCAGGGGGAACCACACTTCTCTCCTCCTGCCTCTGCAAATGATCAACCTCTGGTGGTTTTTTCACCAGAACACCAAGAAGATATCAGAATTTCAAGCCCTGCAGAACCCCTACTGAACAACTTCTCTGCCCTTGATAGGGAATTCAATAGGGTTCTGGCATGGAGAAAGTGGAGAGTGGGACCTCTCACTGAGCTCCTTAAGAACTTGTCTTACTTCATCTCTGAGGAAGAAGAAGTACTCAGATGGGCTGACACAGAAGATGTGGAACAATGCTTAAGCAAGGATTTTCTTCTTTCTGTCCTACAGAAGAAGAAGGAGAAACTTCAAGGAAAACCCCTCTGTTCCGAAAATCACCAGAAGACCATGTCAAGGCTCTTCAAGAACATGAGATGGATGATTTTGATGCTTGGATGGTTGAGAAGAAGAGGAAGGAGTCAATGATCAAGTTTCGACACAGTGCACATGGAGAAGGTGAACCCTCCACTGCAAATGACCTACCCTTGGTCATGGAGAAGCTCATCAAAGAATGGAGGGAATCTCTGTTTACTGAAACCATACTAGAGGTAATTCCCACAACCATTCCTTCTCCCCCTCCCTCTCCTAAAATCTCTTCACCCCAACCTCAACAGAATTCCCCCTCACCCTCACAGAAAACCATCTCTAAACAGAACATCTCCTCACCTCATCAGAAACCCTCTTCTCCACAGAAAACCCCTACACCCCAGAAACCCTCAAACTCCAAATCCCCACCTCTTTCACCCTGCAAATCGTTCTCTCCCCCAAAGAACAGATCCCCATCCCCTCCCCCATCCTCTCATAGACAAATTGTCCAATACCAACCCCAACAGATCATCTCTTCAACAACACCACCTCAACAGAAACCCACTTCACCTACCAAGTCTGAACATGGAGCAACTCCACAAGACTCTATTCCACCACAACAACCAGCAGATCAACAAAAACCTGAATGGTTTCTTAGGGATTCTGATCCTACAACCATATCCCCTATCTCTGCACCACAAGGGTATTCTAGGCATTCTATTGCCTCCAATCCCTCCCTAAGGAAGAAGAAGAAGGTTGTAAGAAACAGAATACCTATCTATTCAACTTATGAAGATTTATCTGACATGGATGGATTCATGATCAGCAAATCTTACAAAGCCACATCCAAGAGACAGAAGACCCCTCCTCTGACTCAACTGGAACATGAACTGCATGTTGAATCTCTATCATCTGTCCAAGAACATCACCCCTTGCCTAAGGGAAGAGGTCTAGAGATGCCTCCATCTGATGGACAAGAGAACCAAATTCCTTTCAACAAGTTTGTTGAAGCAGTTGAAGACTTTGGTGGCCAACTCCTCCATGGCATGAATAAGTTGATACAGATCAATGACAAGCACTATGGGCACCTTGCTCATGTGAATGATAATCTCAACTCTGGGATGCAGTTTATCTCAGATCGCTTTGAGAATCTGACAACATCTCTCAACGACTTCATGGCCTCCTCAACTGCTAAAACAGATACACTGTCAAGGGAAGTGGAAAGTATCCATAAAACCCTCTTCACATTTCATCAGACTCTGATAGCTCAGGGAAAAGCTATTGAAACAATCTCCTCAAATATTGATGAACTTCAAAGGGCTGATACAAAGACAAAGGAACAGCTACTGGACATAGAGGAACTGTGCAAAGTCCATCGTGATCAAACCAGGACTCTATTTGCCCAAGACAAAGAGAGATACCAGAAGATGGTTCTCTTAGAAGCCAGTAATAAAGATATCCTGTCTGCACTTCAGAAGCAACATGGGCTTATTGAAGGTCTTACATCTGTGACTCAGACCTTACCAGAAACCCTTGAACAGATTGCCTCTACTCAGGCCACAAAATTCCAGAAGCTCTCCCTTCTACTTAGTGATCTAGATGATGCCAAAAAGGGGGAAGAAGGCCCTCATCTATAAAAACCCAGGACCACCAGAACCTCAACATCTGCTGAACCAAGTGTGGATCCCACACCTTACTTTGAAGCTGCCCTTTAGAAGAAAAGGCTAGCTGGTATCCCTAGACCTCCATCCCCACTGAAGAAAGGATCTAAAAAGAAGAAAGCTTTAAGCTTTAAAGAATGGAGACTGGGAGGTTCTCAGGTGATGATTGTTATACAATTTGATGAAATGAAGCAGAAGATGACCTCTACTCAACAACAGAATCTGTATTTGGACCATGATGGTCATGTAAAGGTCAGACATGGTGGATCTCTGGAGGAAGCAGAATTCTGGTTTCACAACAATATAGTACCAGGAAAAGATATCCATGAAGGTGTTCTTAACTACTTAGACTGCAAACTCTCACCAGTCTGGGCTTCTTACCAAAGAACTGGAAATCTGACTGGAATCAGAAAAGAGGTGAATACAGAACTAAAGAGACTACAAGAACTGGATGAACAAGCAAGAGCTGAAGCTGCAAAGGCAATTATGTAATCAACACTCTTGTAATCCACCTTAATAAAAGAACATCTCTGCCTCACAATTTGTAAGGCAATTCCTCTATCTTTGGCTTTCCTTACTTTCTGTTTGTGTTTCTTTGTTTGCTTTTTGATATTCTATCTGCTATCTGAATGTACCGCACTCTTACTATTTTCCTATTCCAAGTTGCCCACCAAGATTTTAATGGAAGTTCTAAACTTTAAATTTTTATGGTGAAGGCACTTCTCTGGAAATAGTTAAAGGGTTTTGGCATCATCAAAAAGGAGGAAATTGTAAGGAATATTTGTAATTAGATTTTGATGATGCTATATTAATTAGGACTTTAGAGTACCCCTTTAGAAATTATGTATTAGAATTTTCCGTTGTAAAGTTCTTAGCATAATCAACTACCAGAAGGCCTCCCTACCAGAAGACCTCCTGACAGAAGATCTTTGGTTCTCTGTCAAGGAACAGAAAACCTCAGGGTCTCTGTTAGCCTTTAGTTTGACAGAAACCCTCCTGGTTCTCTGTAAGCTATTATCAACAGAAGTGCTCAAGACCTTCTCTGATCAGTTCTCTGCTAAAGACACCAGAAGGCCTGACACTTGGAAGAATTCCACAAAGTTGGGAAATCAACTGAAAGATTCCTTCAACGGCTAGGAGCATTGAACGGAAAAGCTACAGTGCTCGCATTAAATGCTCATTTAATGCTCCCCATGCTCCGTGGAGTAATTGCAGATGATTGGCCGCAATTTCAGGATTACTTTATCCCAAAATAGTAACCCGCCAACTTTACCGGGTCCTACTGGTCAAGTCAACTGCTCGCGCATTAAATGCTGTTGTCCTCCTACTCCTCCAACGGGAAGACAACCTCAGTATAAAAGATACACTACGAAGTACAACTAAATAACTTTGCAATTTTTGCTTACCATTGCTACAACTCTTCATACAAGAAATTCAAACGCTTAAAAGCAAAAAGCCTCCTTGAGATTCAAATTCATCATCTTCTACAAGAGAAGGCAGAAGTTGGAAATATACCTTTTCCAACTCAAGCAAAGTTCCAAGTGTTCTTCAACTCTTCAAGCTCATCACATACAAATCTTTTCTAACGAAGCTAGTTGGAGGAACCCCTGTTTCAACAGAAACTCTTCTTGCTACAAGAAGGACGTCCAAGTAACTGGAGTAGTGAAGTGGTGATACTTCCAGGAAGCTCAGTGAAAGGACCAGTCTTAAAGGAAGCCAGGCAGTGCATCCCAGGAGACATCTAGGCTTGAAGAAGACGTGGAGAGCTTCTTAAGTGCTAGGACTAAGGCGTTGTAAACGGTCGTTTTTACAAACTTAGTGGAACAGTGGATTAGAGGAACGAGTTGTTCCTTGAACCACTATAAAAATCCCTGGTGTCGTTTACTTACTGCTTTAATATTTGCTCTTAGATAGAACTGTCTAACTCCTTAGACTTGGTATCTGTGTTCAGCAGAACTTGTCCTACGAGTTAACAGAAGGCCTACTGCCTTTGCTTCTCTGAGGCTAAATCAACAGAACTCCCTACCAGAACCCCATCCGCTGCCAGTCTGTTCTGTCAACAGAACAGGTTATTCTGTAAAATCTGGTACTTAGTTTAAAAAGCTAAAAACCAATACAGTCTATTCACCCCCCCTCTAGACTGTATCTAGTACAACCGGGACCAACACTTGATATACCGTGAACTCGTACAGAGAAGTATTTGCGCTAAGTCTATATGGAACGAGTACGAAAGTTAACGCAACCCTAAACCTGAGGCGCCTTTTTATATGCGCAGGTATAGGGTTGGCGTAAAAGGCTTTCAGCCTGATATGGGCCTGACACTTGGTCCCATATTCTTTAACCTAATAAATACACATATTGATAACAAGGAATAATAATAAAACTAATCTATTACAAGATAGGTGACAAACTTGATTCACAATTAAATGATCTTCAACAATCTCCCCCTTTGTGATGAAGTGCCACCTTGTTATTGATTCTAAGCTTTGAAGTAGTGCTTCCTCATATTCAGTGCGTGCTCATATTGCCTCAGTATGTTTCTCTTGTCTAGGCGATCGTCGATGGCTTTTAGAATGATTTCCAGTGTGGAATGTTCCTTTTGAATGTATGACGAAGCCTCCTCGAGTTTTTTCTCTAGCTGTTCCTTCATCTTCAGATGCTGTTCTTTGATGATCTTCAGCGTTCCATCATAGTATTTCTCAACTTCACTAACCATCATTAGGCGTTTTTCATTCTTGTGGTTGAGATATGTGGCTGCTGGCGGTGTGAAGAAGATGTGGTATGCAGGGAAGTCCTCGAGCTCTGGACCATACAGTCTTGGCTTTGTTAGATTTGTTTTTGTCAAGTTGCACTCGACAGCCATCTGTAGGTCGTGAGATGAGTGAACTCTGACTTGTCTGAGCATGAACCTCTTGATTGCTGCGAGGCCTTCGCTGTATGTTCTGCTTTGTCTGACTGGGAGGTATCTGTATGCCATGAACATTTGATAGATGTCGTCTGGTTTGAGCATGATGAAATCGTTTTCCTGGCATGTAAATTCACTCACATCGGTGCGTTAAATCTTGTAAGAGCAGAATCTCACTCCATGATAATCTTCAGCCTTGACCTGTAGGATTTGATGAATTGGGAGAATGTTGGATTTCAGATCCTGTTCCATCAGCTCTCGTTGAGTCCCGGTTGACCGTTGCATCAACATCTGAAGATGACCTCCTGCCTGCTTTCCTTTGAGATGGGTGAGTCATCGCAGCTTTAGTTCATTCAGAGGTCTGACTTTCTCTGGTCTACGCCATATATGCTCTCTGATTTCCTCTTGGAAGGGGGCTTTGATGCGTACATTTTCCCAAGGTTTCTCTGTCTTGGGAAGTCGTCCCGCCGTTTGTCTGACAACAGATTCAAGTTCTTTCTGAGTTTCCTTGTAGTTCTCCCCTTCCTTTCGATCATCATCCTCGAGCCTGATTATGTCCTATGCACATTTGTTTATGAGTTCTCGTAGGAATCAGTTCCTTTGCATATCTTCGCGTTCTTCATCCTGCATGATTTGATCCATCTCCGTCCACTGTCTGGGCCATCTTTCGTGAATGATGATATCCTCAAGTTGATCATGCATTTCATCTGATGACAGAATGGTAGTAGCTGGTTGATCTTGTTGTGACGGAGACCTGTTAACTGGGACACCGGGGTCACTAGGATTTCCCGTTGTCATCAGCTTCGAACGAGGTTCTAACTGATGGCCTGACTTATAAGATGTACCAGTAGTAGCAGCATCAGGACTTCCATCCCCTCCTTGGTTGGTATCTTTAGGAGATACGCCTCGGGATGTTTCATCTAGCTCGACCAGGCTAGAAAGTTTGGTTACAGGTGGCTGTTGGAATCTTTAGGCTACAAAATGATTTCGACCTCCAAACAATCGAAGAACACCCTTTGTGCAGTTGTTTTTGAGATTTTACAAACGTTTTTCGAAAAAATGTTTTCGTTTGAAACAAAACGGAAGGCGATGGTGATGGATAAGAGAAGCGAGAGGATGAAATGCTCCCGTTTAACTACCTTCGTAGTGAGAATCGGGAGATGAAGAAATTTCGGGAAGAAGACGAGCGAAGCTGAGGGAGCTCTGGTTTCGAAAAATGTTCCTAGGCCTCTGGTTCGCGAGGGCTTATATATGCGGGAAGGTTGGGCCTTTTTCCGTAACAGTTGAGCCCAAATGTATGGGCTAGCACAAAATGTCTATTAAAAAGATTTTTGAGGCCCAATATCAGTAAGAATTAGAGCTCCCCCTCAAACAGTGAAAAAATTGTCCCTTTTCTCCCCCCCCAAAAAAATTCAACAAACACTATGTACAGATGCAACGCACGCACACTATTTTTGTTCTTTTTGGGTTTTCTCCCCCTTGACACATGCAACACACACACTATTTTTGGTTCTTTTTGGGTTTTCTCCCCCTTGACACATGCAAGACACACACACTATTTTTTGGTTTTTTTTGGGTTTTCTCCCCCTTGACACATGCAACACACACACACACACTATTTACAGATCACACCCACACACGCTTTTTACAAGTCCCACACACACACTTTTCAGACCAGTGGAGATGAAATTTAAACAGGCTCGAGGTTCAACATGCCCAACTTGGAGACTAGGAACTGGAATCTTTTTTCATCCAATGCCTTAGTAAACAAGTCAGCCAGTTGAAACTCTGAGCTTACAAAGTACATATCAATATCTCCTTTCTCCACGTGATCCTTGATGAAGTGATAGCGCAGATCAATGTGTTTGGTGCGGAAGTGGTGAACTGGATTGCTGGTGATGGTGATGGCGCTTTGTGAGTCACTGTAGATCAGGATATGGCGGAATGTGTAATCGTAGTCTTTGAGCTGTGTCTTCATCCATAATATTTGTGAACAACAACTAGCAGTCACGACGTATTCAGCCTCAGCTGTAGATGTTGACACACAATTCTGCTTTTTGGAAGACCAGCAAACTAACTTCTCGCCCAAGAACTGGACGGCTCCCGATGTACTTTTGCGGTCCATCCGGTAACCAGCAAAATCAGCATCCGAATATCCGACTGGGTCAAAGCCTGAATGTTTGGGATACCAAAGGCCTAGATTCATAGTGCCTTTAAGGTATCGTAAGATTCGACGCACAGTAGTCAGATGGGATTCCTTTGGATTAGCTTGAAATCGAGCACATAAACATGTGGAGAAGACAATGTCAGGCCTGCTTGACGTGAGATACAACAAAGATCCAATGATGACCCTGTAATTTGTAGCATCAACTGGCTTCCCGGAGGGGTCTGAGTCCAGTTTATTATTCGGGGACATAGGGGTCGTCATGGAAGATTTGTCGTCAATGTTGAATCTCTTTAGCATTTCCAGAATATATTTTGACTAGTTGATGAAAATGCCATCAGAGAGTTGTCGTACTTGCAGGCCTAAGAAGAAGTTCAGTTCACCCATCATGCTCATCTCGAACTTTGTTTTCATCAGTTTCTCGAAATGTTTGCATAGACGCGGATTGGATGAGGCAAAGATGATGTCATCGACATAGATCTGAATCAGAATAATATCATATTTCTATCGCTTGATGAACAGTGTAGTATCAATCTTGCCTTTGGAGAAACAGGAATCAACCAGAAATTCGGTCAAGGCATCGTACCAAGCTCTGGGTGTCTGTTTCAGCCCATAGAGAGCTTTCTTGAGCTTAGATACATGATCTGGGAATCTTGGATCTACAAATCCTTCAGGTTGGGCAACATAGACTTCTTCTTCTAAAGTTCCATTTAGGAAAGTTGTCTTCACGTCCATCTGAAAGACGGTGAAGTTCTTGTGCGCCGCGTACGCAAGAAAGAGGCGGATTGCTTCAATTCTAGCTACGGGCGCGAACGTTTCATCATAGTGTATGCCTTCCTGCTGATTATATCCCTTTGCGACCAGCCTTGCCTTGTTTCGTACAATTGTCCCTTCTTCATCCCTTTTATTTTTGAATATCCACTTCGTGCCAATGATAGTCTTTTTCTGTGGCTTGGGTACCAGTGACCATACATCCAGTCTGTCAAATTGATTGAGTTCATCTTGCATCGCAATCACCCAATCTGGATCAAGTAGTGCATCGGAGACCTTTGATGGTTCTGACTGGCTTAGGAAACAGGCGAAGTGGCATTCATTCATCATGGCGGATCTTGTGCGCACACCTTGACTCGGATCACCTATTATTTGATCAACGAGATGTGCTTTCGTCCATTTCCTCTCATGAGCCAGAGGAGTTGGAGTGATGATTGGTTGATCCGAGTCCTGATAGGTGTTTGAGGGCTCTTGAGCAGCTGTGGTGTGCAGTGGAGATGTTTCTGGAGTTGTAGCAAAGCCATGATCATCCACTCCTCTGTGATTGGATTGAGGGGTTGAGGGCGTGGATGGTACATCACCTGGACCTGTGAGGAGTGGAATCTCAGCTATTGGAGTTGATGTTGAAGCTGGTGTGCATGGAGGAGATGAAGGTTGTGAATTCTCGTAGAAGTTCCTGAAAAGAGAATTAAGAATCACATCTTCATGTTCTGAGTTCGGATCAGCTTTATCAGAAGCCACTGGTACAACATGTGATGGATCAGCCTGTAGATGTTCAATCGCGAAGTCTGCCATTTCATAGAATGTAACATTTACACTCTCGATGACAGTGCACTTGTCTCTTAGATAGACTCTGTAAGCTTTGGACTGCAGTGAGTAGCCGATAAACACGCCTTCTCTGGCTTTGGGGTCCAGCTTACTTCTTTCTGTTCGATCGTTAAGCATGAAGCACTTGCAGCCAAATACCTTGAAGAAAGAGATGTCGGGAGTTCTGTTGAAGAGAATTTCATAAGGAGTCTTGTCGAAGCGTTTATGAATGGATGTTCTGTTCTGGGTGAAACACGCAGTATTGATTGCCTCTGCCCACATGAAGTGAGGCAGTCTGGATTGGATTAACATGGTGCATGCTGCTTCAACAAGAGTCCTGTTCTTTCTCTCAACAACTCCGTTCTGTTGGGGAGTTTTAGCTGCTGCAAATTGCTGAGTGATACCGAGAGATTCATAGAAATCAGAGAGAGTTTGATTTTTGAACTCGGTACCATTGTCAGTTCTTACTATTCGAACACTGTGCTGTAGCAGTTTCTGGATGGTTATGATAAAGGTCATAATGTTTTCTGCTTCCTCGTCCTTTGAACGGAGAAATTTTGTCCATGTGTACCTTGAGAAGTCATCAACGATCACCAGAGTGTATTTGCGACCGTTGATGCTTTGGACTCTCATAGGTCCACACAAATCCATGTGAATTAACTGCAGCTGGTGAGTAGATGATGGTACTGTTTTTGACTTGTGGGAGCTTCGCGTCATTTTGCCCATTTTGCAGGCACTACAATGATTATCAGCGGAAGACTTTAACAGAGGAAGCCCCTTCACAAGTTTCTTGGAGGACAGGATTGATAGATGCTTGAAGTTAAGATGGGAAAGTCGTCTGTGCCAAAGGTTGTTCTGTTCTGTGGAAGCTTTGGACAACAGACAGATGGAAGTGGTGGATTGTACGCTTTTCAGATCAATCGTGTACAGATTTGAAGTTCTGTAGCACGTTAATAATGTATTCCCCATGCTATCTAGAACACAGCATTGTCTTGCAAAGAACTTCACTTCCATCCCGCTGTCACAGAATTGCCCTATGCTCAGTAAATTGTGTTTGAGCCCTTTGACAAAAGAAACATCTTTGATGGTGACACTGGCACAGATGACGTCCACATATCCAAGAATAGGAGATGAGGCGTCATTCCCAAATCTGAAATTGCCTCCGTAACAGTTGGTGTAGTTGCTCAACAGGTGTTTTATTCCGGTCATGTGGGTTGAGCATCCAGAATCTAAGTGCCACACATGACCATCCTGCAAAACAATTAAACAGGTTTAGGTACCCATCTTGGAATGGGTCCTTCCTTATCAACAAGAAACACCTTTTTAAATCTTGCTTTTAGCTGTGATCCAAGGTCAGCAGCTCTCTCAACAAAAGATCTTTCTCTCGCGGGCTCTCTAATAGCCAGATCTGCTTTTGCAGTGGGTCTGGTTTTTGGAGCCCACTTAGCAGTTTCCATTTTGGTGGGTCTGTTTTTGGGAACCCACCTTTCCGTTTTAGTCTTGGTGGGTCTGTTCATGGGAATCCACGTTTCAGTTTTTGTTTTGATGGGTCTAAATTTGGGGACCCACCTTTCAGTTTCAGGCTTGGTAGGTCTGATCTTGGGGACCCACCTTTCAGCTTTAGTTTTGGTGGGTCTGTTTTTGGGGACCCACATGTTACTTGTTGTGGGAGGAGAGTAGACACGAGCTTTGTGATTGAATGGTTGTTTCTTAAGTTGGGTTTTAAAAATTTCCTCCTTAGAAAGCCGATTAAGATGTATCCTTGAATGAACTCGGAGGGGATATTTCATATCAGGTATACAAAATATTCCCTTAGAAGTTCTGTTCTTGGTTTCCCTTTTCGGTTTGAGCTTTTTGTGAGGCTTTGCTTTAACAACATTCACATCACATTCATAATTATGAGGGTCTGGAACAGAATAACCATAAGCAATACTTGAATTATGAATTGAACGATGTCCAAAAGATGTCTCAGAAATATTCAGCTTGGGACTCGAGACTGAACTACTAGGAGTTTGTTTGACAGAGACAGAATTACATTTAACTTTAGAATATAAAATAGAACTGGATCTAGTGCTCGTCTTATTTTCAAAAAATTTCTTTTTGCCTGCAGCAATTTCTTTCCTTTTCTTCCTCCACTCGTCCTTCTCTTCTCCTTCCTTCTTCACTTCTTGTCCTGTGTGCAAAGGAGAAGAGTGATGAGTGGACGAACCTTTTGAAAGCTTAGTTTTCTCAGGTGAGGTGTGAGAATTTTCAGACTTGTTATTAGAAGCGGGTTGAGAGGTTGTTTTAGCATGATATTGCTCACTTAATTCATTGAACTTATGAAGAAGTTCCTGCCAGTTACTCTCAAAACCTCTCTTTTCTATTTCAAATCTCTCTCTCTCGTTGTCAAGAGTTTTCTGGAGGTTTTTGAGTTTTTGTGCCATAGGAAAAATACAGGGTTCCTCTCCAGTTTTAGAGATACCTACTCTTGGGGGTGGGTCTAGAGGATGTCCTATGTGTGGAATATCTTTTGCATAAGGGTCAAGACATTCAATAAAGCAGGAACTAGGTTCTTCATGTGTGAGTTGTTTTTCATTAACAGAAGGATAATCACAAGAAATCACAGCTTTAGAGTTCTTTCTCTTTTCGTCTTCTACGTCTGCGTTTTCTTCATCACTTCTAAAATACATTTTCTCACCAAACCCTAGTCCCATGTAATCTTTGTTATAAATCTGAAGACAGTTAACTTTCTTTAGATTACATGGGTTGGTTATGCCCAGTCCTATTCTAGGATTGTAGAACCGGTCATCCTTTATTTGATTTAGAAAAATTGTCTGTTCAGATCGACCTCTCCTAGCAGCTAGATCCTCTAGTTCTTTTACTTTGTTTAAAAGTGTTCTTCTTTTATTATGCAAAAAATCGCATTCAGCCTTTGCTGTGCTTTTCTCTCGTTCACTATCCTCAAATTTCTTAGTTAATTCAGCTATCTTAAGTTCAAAACTTTCAAAATCTGAGGACACCTTTTTGACATGTTCTTTCGCAATTTCGAGTTGAACACTTAGAGAGGACTTTTGGTCTAGATTCTGTTTCAGTACCCTGTGATTATTTTCTAATCTCTCCTTTAGTTCTTTAATAAGATTGTCCTTATCAAGTAAGGACTGATTATGATTATTGCAAGGGAGATAAGAGGTACTTACAGAGCTCTTAGAGCATTCAGTTTCCGGGATCGCAGCATCACCCTTTCTTTCATTTTCTTCCTCCACTCGTGCCATCAAGGCATAGTTTTCTTCCTCCTCCTCATCAGAAGTGTCTTCTGCCCAGTGATCATTCTCAGCAAGCACTGCAGAATTTTCTTCTTCTTTCTGCACCATCAGCATCTTCTGCTTATTCCACAGCATCTTCTGCTTGTAGAAGTTTGCATCCCTCTTCTTTGGGAGGCGTCAGTCTTTGATGACATGTCCAGCCTTTCCACAGTTGTAGCATTTGGGGGCATCTTCAACTGCTGATGGCTTTCTAGAAGATCCTTGATCATGGTTCTTCTGTTTATAATTTGAGGAGGAGGTTCTCAGCTTGTTGGAGGAGCTATTCTTCTTAGCAAATCACTTGGCAAGCAGTGCCATTTTCTTCTGTAGGTCTGCAAGTTCAGCCTCCACGTCTGATTTATCATCATCACTCTCATCTTCATCTGATTCAACCACCACCTTCTTCTTCTTCTTTTTCAGCGGTGTGGTTGTCCTTCGGGGCTGAGCTTCCATCACTAGAGCCAGGGGATTTGTGTTGTGTTGATCCTCGGCACAAGCAACCTCATTGACAAACTGCTTTAAGTGTTCATATAACGTGCAGAGATCAATTTCATCCAAGTCAATGCGTGATCTGACATCCTTTACTGTCCTTTCCCATGCAGGATGTAGGCTGGAGAGAAATCTTATATTCAGTTCCAAGTTGGTCCTGAATACTTTGATCTTCCTTAGTTCATTGACCAGTTGGACGAGTCTGTTGTATGTCTCGTTCAATGGTTCTCCAGGGGCAGCTTTGAAGGAGTCATAGGCAATAAGGATTGTTGTTTTCTTGGTTTTAAGGCTGACGCTCGTGCCTTGGAGCAGTTTCTCAATCTCATCTCACATCTCCTTTGCAGTTTGCATGTTGTCGATGAGCACATATACTTCGTTCGGGATGGCTTGAAGGAGGTACGTCTTGGCCATGAGATCACCACGAAGCCTGAGCTTGTCAGCTTCGGTGTATTCAGATGCCACTTTCTGTCTCCTTTCTGGAGGGATAGGTGGGTTGTTTTCTGGATCTCCTCCAACTGAAATCATCAGTTCAGCTGATCCTTCAAGCAAAGATTCAAGCATTGCAACAGAATTTTCTTTGTGTTCGAGGAAATTTAGGAATCGATTCCTCCACATCTGATATTCTGTTGGAGATATTTTAATTGTGAATCAAGTTTGTCATAGATTAGCTTTATTATTATTCCTTGTATTAAATTAGTGCATGAATTAGATAGAATATGGGCCAAGTGTTAGGCCCATATAACCAGGCTAAAAGCCTTTCTCGCCTAACCTAAACCTCCCCTATAAAAAGGGAGCCGAGGGTTTAGGATTAGGTTAACGTCGTACTTATTCACTATAGCCTTACGCGCATATCTTTCTGTTGTACGAGTTCACGGTCTATCAAAGAGGGTTTTACATTGATTCAATCTATGTTCATCCTTACGTTTAATCTTCGTTGTTAGATCGTTATTCATTGCTGTTACAGAAACAGGGACTATCAATTGGTATCAGAGTCGATCGAGAGCCGATCATAAAAACGCCTGCAGAAGACTCTGTTTTTCTTTACGTTGTTCTTACTGTCGATATTTCACTCTGTAATCTTGTTTCTTGTTCAAAAGTTGTAAAAGTTACACCCTTAGAATCGTTGTTTCAAAGCGATCAAGGGGTATACTTCAGATTTCGTTTTACGCATATTCTGTACTTGAGATATTTCGAGTAGCCCTTGTCGACATCTAGGTTTTTAACAGGTTCTGCTACGTTTTTCGAGCTGAAAACTTTACCTGAGGATCTCGACATTCTACTCTACAGGAAACTACCATCAGATTTTGCTTATCTGATTTTTACAGTTTGCAGGATTTCGACATTGAGGATTTCGACATCTAGGATTTCGAGATCAAGATTCCGAGCTAAGGTTTCGACATCTGGTCTCGACATTTGATTTCTCAAAATTAAGATTTCGAGTTTTAACTTCTCGACATTTCAAATCTCGAGATCCTCTTCTCGAAATTTGAAATCTCGAGATCCTTAATCTCGAGATCTCTAATCTCGAGCTCAAATCTCGATACCGGGCCTCCTTTATCGAAATCTCAGATCTCGATATTCAGATCTCGACATCTGATTTTTCGATTTTCTGCCTCTGAAAATCTTTTGATCAATTATCTCGAACGGTCAGTTTAATACAGCAATGGCCTCAGAATTCAATGCGCAAGAGAACAGCAGTACCCCTCCTAGTCTCAGGAAGGGAGAATACCAAATGTGGAGGAATCGATTCCTTAATTTCCTTGAGCACAAAGAGAACTCTGTTGCGATGCTTGAATCGTTGCTTGAAGGACCAGCTGAACTCTTGATTTCAGTTGGCGGTGATCCAGAAAACAACCCTCCTATTCTTCCAGAAATAAGGAGGAAAGTGGCATCTGAATACACAGAAGCTGACAGGCTCAGGCTTCGTGGTGATCTCATGGCCAAAACATACCTTCTTCAAGCAATCCCCAATGAAGTATACGTTCTCATAGATAGCATGCAAACAACTAAGGAAATGTGGGATGAAATAGAGAAACTTCTTCAAGGCACAAGCATTAGCCTTAAGACAAAGAAAACGACAATTCTTATTGCTTATGACTCCTTCAAAGCAGGTCCAGGAGAACCATTGAATGAGACTTACAACAGACTCGTTCAACTGGTCAATGAACTCAGAAAAATCAAAGACAGTGAAGGATGTTAGATCTCAGATTGACTTAGACGAAATTGACCTCTGCACTCTATATGAACACCTGAAGCAATTTTTCAATGAGGTTGCTTGTGCCGAGGATCATCACACCACAAATCCCTTAGCTCTTGTGATGGAGGCTCAGTCTAGAAGGACAACCACACCACTAAAGAAGAAAAAGAAGAAGGTGGTGGTTGAATCAGATGATGATGAAAGTGATGATGACAAATCTGATCTAGAGGTTGAGCTTGCAGACTTACAGAAGAAGATGACACTGCTTGCCAAGAGATTTGCTAAGAAGAACAGCTCCTCCAACAAGCTAAGAACCTCCTCCTCAAACTACAAACAGAAGAACCATGATCAAGGATCTTCTAGGAAGGCGCCATCAGCAGAAGATGCTCCCAAATGCTACAATTGTGGTAAGGCTGGACATGTCATCAAAGACTGCCGCCTCCCAAAGAAGAAAGATGCTAATTTCTACAAGCAGAAGATGATGTGGAATAAGCAGAAAATGCTGATGGTGCAGAAAGAAGAAGAAACTTCTGCAATGATTGCTGAGAATGAGAACTGGGCAGAAGATTCTTCTGAGGAGGAGGAGGAGGAAGACAACTATGTCCTGATGGCACGAGTGGAGGAAGATGAAAGAAAGGGTGATGCTGCGATCCCCAAAAGTGAATGCTCAACAAGCTCTGTAAGTACCTCTCATACTCCTTTAAATAACAAAATGCAGTCCTTACTTGAGAAGGACAATCTAATTAAAGAACTAAAGGAGAGACTAGACAATAATCACAGGGTACTGAAACAGAATCTAGACCAAAAAGGTGTCCTCAGATTTTGAAAGCTTTGAACTTAAGATAGCTGAATTAACTAGGAAATTTGAGGATAGTGAACGAGAAAAAAGCACAACAAAGGGTGAATGCGATTTTTTGCATAACAAGAGAAGAACACTTTTAAATAAAATAAAAGAACTAGAGGATCTAGCTGCTAGAAGAGGTCAGTCTGAACAGACAATTTTTCTTAATCGAATAAAGGATGACCGATTCTACAATCCTAGAATAGGACTGGGCATAAAAAACCCATGTAATCTAAAGAAAGTTATCTGTCTTCAAATCTATAACAAAGATTACATGGGACTAGGGTTTGGTGAGAAAATGTATTTTCGAAGTGATGAAGAAAACGCTGAAGCAGAAGAAGAAAAGAGAAAGAACCCAAAATATGCGATTTCTTGTGATTATCTCTCTGTTAATGAAAAACAACTTTCACAAGAAAAATCTACTTCCTGCTTTAGTGAATGCCTTGATCCTTATGCTAAAGATATTTCTCATATAGGACATCCTCTAGACCCACCCCCAAGAGTAGGTATTGCTAAAACTGGAGAGGAACCTTGTATTTTTCCCATGGCTCAAAAACTCAAAAACCTACAGAAAACTCTTGATAACGAGAGAGAGAGAGAGATTTGAAACTGAAAAGAAAGGTTTTGAGCGCAACTGGCAGGAACTTCTTCAAAAGTTCAATGAATTAAGTGAGCAGTATCATGCTAAATCAGACCCTTCTACGTCTAAGAATGACAGCTCACACACCTCACCTGAGAAAACCAATGTTTTAAAAGGATCGTCCACTCATCTCTCTTCTCCTTTGTTTACAGGAAATGAAGTGAAGAAGGAAGGAGAAGAGAAGAATGAGTGGAGGAAAAAGAGGAAGGAAATTGCAGAAGGCAAAAAGAAAGTTTTTGAGAATAGTGCCAGTCCTAGATCTAGTTCTATTTTTTACTCTAAAGTTAATTGTAATTCTGTCTCTACAAAACAAATTTCTAGTAGTTCAGTCTTGAGTCCCAAGCTGAATATTTCTGAGACATCTTCTAGACATCGTTCTATTCATAATACAAGTATTGCTTATGGTTATTCTGTTCCAGACCCTCATAATTATGAATGTGATATGAATGTTGTTAAAGCAAATCCTCACAGAAAGCTCAAACTAGAAAGAGAAACCAAGAAAAGAACTTCTAAGGGAACATTTTGTATTCCTGATATGAAATATGCTCTTTGAGTTCATTCAAGGAAACATCTTAATCGGCTTTCTAAAGAGGAGATTTTCAAAACCAAACTTAAGAAACAACCATTCAATCACAAAGCACATGTCTACTCTCCTCCCAAAGCTAAAACTGAAAGGTGGGTCCCCAAGATAAGACCCACCAAAACTAAAACAAAAAGGTGGGTCCCCAAGATGAGACCTACCAAACCTGAAACGGATAGGTGGGTCCCCAATCGCAGACCCACCAAAACTGAAAGAGAAAGGTGGGTCCCCAAATTCAGACCCACCAGAACTAAAACGGAAAGGTGGGTTCACAACATCAGACCCATCAAAATGGAAACTGCTAAGTGGGCTCCAAAAACCAGACCCACTGCAAAAGCAGATCTGGCTATTGGAGAGCCCACAAGAGAAAGATCTTTTGTTGAAAGAGTTGCTGCCCTTGGATCACAGCTAAAAGCAAGATTTAGAAAGGTGTTTCTTGATAATAAGGAAGGACTCACTCCAAGTTGGGTACCTAAACCTGTTTGATTGGTTTGCAGGACGGTCATGTGTGGCACTTAGACTCAGGATGTTCAACCCACATGACCGGAATAAAGCACCTATTGAGCAACTACACCAACTGCTACGGAGGCAATGTCAGATTCGGGAACGACGCCTCATCTCCTATTCTTGGGTATGGGGACGTCATCCGTGCCAGTGTCACTATAAAAGACGTTTCATTTGTCAAAGGGCTCAAACACAACTTACTGAGCATAGGACAATTCTGTGACAGCGGGATGGAAGTGAGGTTCTTTGCAAAACAATGTTGTGTTCTTGACAGCACAGGGAATACATTATTAACGTGTTACAGAACATCAAATCTGTACACTATTGATCTGAAAAGCGTCCAATCCACCACTTCCATCTGTCTGCTGTCCAAAGCTTCAACTGAACAGAACAACCTATGGCACAGACGTCTCTCCCATCTGAACTTCAAACATCTTTCAACCTTGTCCTCCAAGAAACTTGTCAAGGGGCTTCCTCTGCTAAAGTCTTCCACTGAAAATCATTGTAGTGCCTACAAAATGGGAAAAATGACGTGAAGCTCCCACAAGTTGAAAACCGAACCATCATCTACACATCAGCTGCAGCTAATTCACATGGATCTGTGTGGACCTATGAGAGTCCAAAGCATCAACGATCGCAAATACACTCTGGTAATCGTTGATGACTTCTCTAGGTACACATGGACAAAATTTTTCCGTTCAAAAGACGAGGCTGCTGAAAACATTATGACCTTTATCAGAACCATCCAGAAACTGCTACAGCACAATGTTCGAATTGTTAGAACTGACAATGGTACCGAGTTCAAAAATCAAACTCTCACTGAGTTCTATGAATCACTCGGTATCACTCAGCAATTTGCAGCAGCTAAAACTCCCCAACAGAACGGAGTTGTTGAGAGAAAGAACAGAACCCTTGTTGAAGCAGCACGCACCATGTTAATCCAATCCAGACTGCCTCACTTCATGTGGGCAGAGGCAATCAATACTGCGTGCTTCACTCAGAACAGAACATCCATCCATAAACGCTTCGACAAGACTCCATATGAAATCCTATTCAACAGAACTCCCGACATCTCTTTCTTCAAGGTTTTTGGCTACAAGTGCTTCATACTAAATGATCGGACAGAGAGAAGTAAGCTGGATCCCAAAGCCAGAGAAGGCTTGTTTATTAGCTACTCACTGCAGTCCAAAGCTTACAGAGTCTATCTCAGAGACAAGCGTACTGTCATCGAGAGTGTAAATGTTACATTCTATGAAATGGCAGACTTCGTGATCGAACATCTACAGACTGATCCATCAAATGCTGTACCAGTAGCTTCTGATAAAGCTGAACCAAACACTGAACATGAAGATGTGATTCTCGACTCTCTCTTCAGAAACTTCTACGAGAACTCACAACCTCCCCCTTCACCATGCACTCCAGCTTCAACATCAACTCCAACAGCAGAGATTCCGCTCCTCACAGGTCCAGACGATGTACCATCCACACCCTCAACCCCTCAAACCAATCCCAGAGGTGTGGATGATCACGACTTTGCTACAAGTCCAGAATCATCTCCATTACACACCACGGCTCCTCCAGAGCCTTCAACCTCTTATCAGGACTCGGATCAACCAATAATTACTCCAACTCCTCTAGCTCATGAGAGGAAGTGGACGAGAGCACATCCCGTTGAACAGATAATAGGTGATCCGAGTCAAGGTGTGCGCACAAGATCCGCAACGATGAATGAATGCCACTTCGCATGCTTCCTAAGCCAGTCAGAACCATCAAAGGTCTCCGAAGCACTACTTGATCCAGATTGGGTGATTGCTATGCAAGATGAACTCAATCAATTTGACAGACTGGATGTATGGTCACTGGTACCCAGGCCTCAAAGAAAGACAATCATTGGCACGAAGTGGGTATTCAAAAATAAAAAGATGAAGAAGGAACAGTTGTAAGGAACAAGGCAAGGCTGGTCGCAAAGGGATATAATCAACAGGAAGGCATAGACTACGATGAAACGTTTGCGCCCGTTGCTAGAATTGAAGCAATCCGCCTCTTTCTTGCATACGCGGCGCACAAAAACTTCACCGTCTTTCAGATGGACGTGAAAACAGCTTTTCTAAATGGGACTTTAGAAGAAGAAGTCTATGTTGCTCAACCAGAAGGATTTGTAGATCCAAAATTCCCAGACCATGTATACAAGCTCAAGAAAGCTCTGTATGGGTTGAAATAGGCACCCAGAGCTTGGTACGATGCCTTGACCAAATTTTTGATCGATTCAGGTTTCTCAAAAGGAAAGATTGATACTACTCTGTTTATCAAGCGACACATGTCTGACATTATTCTGATTCAGATCTATGTTGATGACATCATCTTTGCCTCTTCAAATCCGCGCCTATGCCAACATTTTGAGAAACTGATGAAAACAAAGTTCGAGATGAGCATGATGGGTGAACTTAACTTCTTCTTAGGCCTGCAAGTAAGACCACTCTCTGACGGCATTTTTATCAATCAGTCCAAATACATTCTGGATATGCTAAAGAGATTCAACATTGAAGGCAAATCTTCCATGACGACCCCCATGTCCCCAAACAATAAACTGGACTCAGACCCCTCCGGGAAGCCAGTTGATGCTACGAATTACAGGGCCATCATTGGATCTTTGCTATATCTCACGTCAAGCAGGCCTGACATTGTCTTCTCAACATGCTTATGTGCTCGCTTTCAAGCCAATCCGAAGGAATCTCATCTGACCGCTGTACGACGAATTTTAAGATACCTCAAAAGCACGGTGAATCTAGGCCTTTGGTATCCCAAGCATTCAGGCTTTGATCTAGTCGGATACTCGGACGCTGACTTTGCTGGTTGCCGGATTGACCGCAAAAGTACATTGGGAGCCGTCCAATTCTTGGGCGAGAAGCTAGTCTGCTGGTCTTCCAAAAAGCAAAACTGTGTGTCAACATCTACAGCTGAGTTCGAATACGTCGCGGCTGCTAGTTGTTGTTCACAAATATTATGGATGAAGACTCAGCTCCAGGACTACGGTTACATATTCCGCCACATCCTGATCTACAGTGACTCTCAAAGCGCCATCGCCATCACAAGAAATCCTGTTCACCACTCCCGCACCAAACACATTGATCTGCGCTATCATTTCATCAAGGATCACGTGGAGAAAGGAGACATAGATATGTACTTTGTAAGCTCAGAGCTTCAACTGGCTGACTTGTTTACTAATGCATTGGATGAAAAAAGATTCCAGTTCCTGGTCTCCAAGTTGGGCATGTTGAACCTCAAGCCTGTTTAATTTTTGTCTCCACTGGTCTGAAAAGTGTGTGTGTGTGGGACTTGTAAATAGTGTGTGTGAGTGTGATCTGTAAATAGTGTGTGTGCGTTGCATGTGTTGAGGGGGAGAAAACCAGAAAAATAACAAAAAATAGTGTGCGTGTGTTGCATGTGTTGAGGGGGAGAAAAATAAAAAAGAACAAAAATAGTGTGTGCGCGTTGCATTTGTACATATTGTTTGTTGCATTTTTTTTGGGGGGGGGGAGAAATTTTTCACTGATTGAGGGGGAGCTCTATATTTTTACTGGTTTGGGCCTCGAAATCTTTTAAAAAGGGCATTGTGTGCTCGCCCAATCATTCGGGCTCAACTGTTACGGAGGAGGTCCAAAATTTTCTCGCGTATAAAAGCCTCGTGAAAAACCCTTATCTTCCATTCTGATTTTTTTACAAAGGCCAAAATTTTTCGCAAGGCAGAGCTCTCAGATCGTTCCTTCTTCCTCTTCCCAAAACCTCTGTTTTCGCAAACCCTTCTCCTTCTCTTTCTCTGATTCTCTTTCTCGACAACCTTCCAAGGTATTTACTCCGTCGTGTTCGAAATCCATAAAAACGCTTTCAACGGACAAACGTTCTCACAGAACGATCGCCCCTTTTCTCAAAATCAAAATCAAAAAAATTAAAGTTTTTTTCGTTTGAATGTATGTCGAAATCTTGTTGTTATCATTTTGGTATATCATGTTTATGTTTTTGCAGGTGGTTTAATCTCTTCGAAATCATGATTTCGAGATCTTGTTTTTCAAGATCTCGAGATCGTCGATTCATCTTCTCGAAATCAAGATCTCGAGATGTGCATCTCGACATCTTGATCTCGAGATTTGAATATCGAAATCAAGATCTCGAGATTTGCATCTCGACATCTTGATCTCGAGATTTGAATCTCGAAATCAAGATCTCGAGATTTGCATCTCGACATCTTGATCTCGAGATTTGAATCTCGAAATCAAGATCTCGAGATTTGCATCTCGACATCTTGATCTCGAGATTTGAATCTCGAAATCAAGATCTCGAGATTTGTATCTCGACATCTTGATCTCGAGATTTGAATCTCGAAATCAAGATCTCGAGATTTGAATCTCGACATCATGATCTCGAGATTCAGATCTCGAGATTTGGACTTTGCAATATTTTTCAAAATTCCACCTGCATAAACTTACCTGAAACCTGCAAACCAAACTCTTTCAATCTAATCAAACAGTTGAATTTCATATGCTGACCCCCTGCTTCTACAGTTTAAAATGGCAGGAACAACTCAAACGCAGATCGATGATGCCATCTACCCCAAAGGGAAATGGATCAAGGTGCTGGACAACAATTTCCGGCTAGACCTTGCAGTGTTCAAGTGCCAGAACCCAGTGGTTCCAGCAATCATGAAAGGTCACTATCTCTGGCCTGCACTTCACAACACAAAACCAGTGCCAGAGATATACCTACAATAGTTCTGGGGTCATATGCATACGGATTCACTGAAGGATCACTCCAAGATAAAGACCAAATTGAACGGCATGCGGGTGATTCTGACACCATCCACTCTACGGGCTACTATAGCGCTACCAATCCATGACGAGTACGATGCGTTGCCGTCCATCCCAGATCTACTCAAAGACGTGGCATCTCTAGGCTACACCTCATTACTACCACAGCTCTCCAACTTCAACGGAGCATATCTTCATCATCCATGGAAGAGCCTCTTCGGGCTGGTGAACAAGTGCCTGTCGCCCAAGCATGCCGGATTCGACAAATGCAACAAGCAGATCCTGCTAATATTTCATGGCATCGCTTTCAACAAGAACTACGACTTGGCACAACTCTTCTTCTCAGAGCTAATGGACCTGGTCTAAGCCAAAGAGAAGAACAGACCAGGTACCATCCCGTACGCAAGATGGCTCGGGCTAATCATCAACGACTACATGGCAGAGCACTCTTCAATACCAAAACGCAGCTCAGATCCACACTTCACTGCACCGAAGCTGTAGTACTTCAAAGCTGACAAGATTCCTGTCTTCGGTCTGAGGATCCCTGAGTTTCTGCTCAAACTTGTCAAATCTTCAAATCCAGCGGTCCAGCAGTACAAGGAAGCCACTGAGAGAACTGTCCCTATGGTTCAGCAAAACCTAGCTGGACCTACCACGGGGACGAAGCCGAGTGTAAGTAAGGGTCCAAAGAGAGCCGAAAAGCCACAGAAACCAGTGGCCGGTTCGCCCAATGAAGGAAAGTCTGACGACTCTCTAGAGACGAGTCAGGCGGCTGTGGGCACCAAAACAGACGCTGAGGAAACTGCCAATGAATCGTCAAGTGATGCCCAAACAAACACTGACGATGAGGCATCCGAGAGCTTGGGCACGGATAGCGAGGAATCTGGCTCGGGTGATGATAATGACGACAATGACAGTGAAGACGTTGAGCTCACATATGCTCTGATCAGAAAAGGAAAGCTGCTTGTTGAATCTCCACAAAAGAAGAGGATCACTGCTGAAGACGCAGCACCGATTATAGCAGGCAGACCCCAAATCTTCACTATCAAGGAGATAGCTAAACCGAGAGCCGATCCCAGCGAGACAAACTGCTCCAAGGACGACTATGACGAGGCAGCTCATACAATTAAGAATTCTAAAGACGTCGTCATCCGGGAGAAAAGGGCCAAGGTTAAGAATGACAAGGCTGCTAAGGCAAAGCCCCAGCCCCGAGTCAGAAAGAGCCTGATTGATAAGGCAGACGAGCACATCTTCGCTGGCTGCGATACCTTTATCCAGATAAGCCGAGCTGAATCCTTAAGTACAAGAGCCGATCTTTTCGGTTCCCGGGTAGAAGTCGCAGCATCTGGCTCAACTGCGCAAGCACAGCCCTCACCCAACCACTCAATAGCCTCTCAACAGGTTATTGTTTCAAAAAAACGGGACTCCACCCCCTCACTGGTTCCTTCCGAATCAGTTGAGCGTACAATTGACCTATCGCCCGAGGTCAAAACCCCTTCTTCAAGCACATTGAGTCTAGGTGTCACATTCCCTACATTTTCTTCCTTTTCTAGGACACCTACACTACTCACTGCACATACAGGTGCACACACCCTGAACGCAACAACCAGAGCGCAAGCTATGACGGTTGGAAGTCCTGCTACGCCCACAATGATTCCATCATTGCACGCACCCCCGTAACTGGTCACCCAACCTTTGAAGACGTAAACATTCTACTAAATCGCTTCCTAGATTCCACCATTAAACCATGGGTGCAAGATGCAATGACCGCTCTAGCACAGGAATTTAGGACCACCCAAGCGGTTCGGTCTGAACAACCCCCACCCCAACCTTCACCCGAACCTTTCATTTCCCATACACAACCCGTATCCTCCACCCCTCTATCCCACCAATCCATTAACCAAATACCCATTCCCTCACTTTCTCGGGGAACCCAGGATACAGAACTAGTATTCTCCCCACGCTCGACCATACCCTCCATCGATCTCTCCTCATTATCCTTTGACACCCTTGCATCGGCTTTGCTGGACAACCTTCTAAACATCCCCGAAGCCAAACTGACCCTCCACCAGCAAGCCATTCTTGATGCCCTCCTTTCTTCTCCCGAAACCAAGAGCAAGTGCAAGGAGAGTCCTCGTGGTCGCAAACGTTCCCATGAGGACCCCGATGATTCGGATCCTCATGAGGGGGAGAACAAGCGACCTCGATCACTTGAGCAAACTGCTTTACCAAGCCAAACTCCACAGCCCATCCAACCCGAAACATCTACAAACCAACAGCCACCACCCACAGCCAAAATATCTAGCCTGGTCGAGCTAGACGTAACATCCCGAGGCGTATCTCCCAGAGATACCAACCGAGGAGGGGATGGAAGTCCTGATGATGCTACCACTGGTACATCTTTTACATCAGGCCATCAGTTAGAACCTAGTTCTAAACTTATGTCAACGGGCAATCCAAGTGAACCCGGTTGTGCTACCCAGGAACAATCACCGCCTCAACAGCAGCAAAGAGTTCCATACATTTCCCCAGGCAAGGACATCCACGATGCACTGGAGGAGGCGGTGATATATGATAAATGGCCAAGACAATGGTCAGAATGGGATGATCTTCGCAATGAGGCCGAGATAGATGACATGCAGAGAAATTGGTGGCTACGAGAGCTAATCAACAAATGTACTGAAGACATCATCCGGCTCGAGGACGATGAATGAAAGGAAGGGGAGAACTACAAGGAATCCCAGAAAACTCTTGAATCTGTCATAAGACAATCAGCGGGAAGACTTCCCAAGACAGAGAAACCCTGGGACAACGTTCGAATCAAAGCCCCCTTCCAAGAGGAAATCAGAGAGCATATCTGGCGTAGACCAGACAAAGTCAAACCGTTGAATGAACTGAAGCTAAGAGGCCTTACCCATCTAAAAGGAAAGCAGACTGGAGGTCATTTACATATGCTATTACAAAGGTCAACCGGTACTCAGAGAGAGCTGATGGAACAAGACTTGAAGTCCAACATTCTCCCGATTCATCAAATTCTACAAGTGAAGGCTGAGGATTATCACGGAGTGACATTCTATTCCTACAGGCTTCAACGCACTGACGGGAGTGAATTTACTTGCCAAGAGAATGATTTCATCATGCTTAAACCCGACGACATCTATCAAATGTTCATGGCATATAGATACCTTCCGGTCAGGCAGAGCAAAACATACAGTGAAGGTCTTGCAGCAATCAAGAGATTCATGCTCAGACAGATCAGAGTACATTCTTCACATGACCTACAGATGGCTATTGAGTGCAACTTGACAAAGACAAACCTTACAAAGCCAAGACTGTATGGTCCAGAACTCGAAGACTTCCCAGCTTACCACATTTTCTTCACACCGCCAGCAGTCACTTACCTCAACCACAAGAACGAAAAACGTCTGATGGTGGTCAATGAAATTGAGAAGTACTGTGACGGAACGCTGAAGATAATCAAGAACAGATTCTAAAGATGAAGGCACAGCTAGAGGAAAATCTTCAGGAGGCATCGTCATATGTTCAAAAGGAACACTCTACAGTAGAGACAATTTTAAAGGCCATCGACGATCGCCTAGAAAAGAGAAATATGTTGAGGCAATATGAGCATGCGCTGAATATGAGGAAGCACTACTTCAAGTCACAGAAGCAATAACAAAGTGGCACTTGATCACAAAGGGGGAGATTGTTGGAGATATTTTAATTGTGAATCAAGTTTGTCATAGATTAGCTTTATTATTATTCCTTGTATTAAATTAGTGCATGAATTAGATAGAATATGGGCCAAGTGTTAGGCCCATATAACCAGGCTAAAAGCCTTTCTCGCCTAACCTAAACCTCGCCTATAAAAAGGGAGTCGAGGGTTTAGGATTAGGTTAACGTCGTACTTATTCACTATAGCCTTACGCGCATATCTTTCTGTTGTACGAGTTCACGGTCTATCAAAGAGGGTTTTACATTGATTCAATCTGTGTTCATCCTTACGTTTAATCTTCGTTGTTAGATCGTTATTCATTGCTGTTACAGAAACAGGGACTATCGTATTCTCCTTTCCTTAGACTGGGAGGAGTACTGCTGTTCCCTTGGGCATTGTATTCAGAAGCCATTGCTGTAGAAAACTGACCGTTCGAGATATTTGATCAAAAGATTTTCAAAGGCAGAATATCGAAATTCAGATGTCGAGATCTGAATATCGAGATCCAAGATTTCGATAAAGGAGGCCCGATATCGAGATTTGATATCGAGATTTGATATCGAGATATAAAATGTCGAGTTTGAAATCTCGAGATTTCAATTGTCGAGAAGCAAATCTCGAGATTTGAGATGTCGAGAAATGAAACTCGAGATAAGATGTCGAGATGTCAAATGTCGAGGACCAGAAGTCGAGACCTTAAAATCGAAACCTCGATCTCGAGATTTGGATGTCGATATCCTCAATGTCGAAATCCTGCAAAGTGAAAACATCAGATAAGCAAAATCTGAGGGTAGTTTCTGGTAGAGTAGGATGTCGAGATCCTCAGGTGAAATTTTCAGCTCGCAAAACTGGGCAGAACCTGTTCAAAACCTAGATGTCGAAATATGGATTTCGAGATATCTCAAGTACAAAAATTACAGAAATACAAATCTGAAGTATACACCTTGATCGCTTCGAAACGACGATTCTAAAGGTATAACTTTTACAACTTTTCAACAAGAAACAAGATTACAGAGTAAGAACTCGACAGAAAAAAAAAGCGTAAAGAAAAACAGAGGTTTTCTGCAGACGTTCTTCCGGTCAGCTCTCGATCGGCTCTGATACCATTTGTTAGTCCCTGTTTTCTATTACAGCAAAGAATAACAGTATAACAAGTAGAAGATTAAATGTAAAGATGAACACAGATAGATTGATGTAAACCTTCCTTGATATACCGTGAACTCGTACAGAGAAGTATTTGCGCTAAGGCTATATGGAACGAGTACGAAAGTTAACGCAGCCCTAAACCTGAGGCGCCTTTTTATATGCGCAGGTATAGGGTTGGCGTAAAAGGCTTTCAGCCTGATATGGGCCTGACACTTGGTCCCATATTCTTTAACCTAATAAATACACATATTGATTACAAGGAATAATAATAAAACTAATCTATTACAAGATAGGTGACAAACTTGATTCACAATTAAATGATCTTCAACAGAAATCCTATTCTACAGGTGGTGGCATGAGAGGGGTGGTACTTAAGCTTCAACTGCTTAAAAAGGATCTTAAAACCTGGAACAAAACAGTTTTTGGAGACATTTTTGAAAATATTAAAGAATGTGAACAGGAGGTTCTTAATGCAGAAAAAGCATTTGAGGAGGATCCAACTGATGAAAAAAGGGAGGATTGGTCTTTTAAAAGAGGATTGCTGCTTCAGAAGTATAAGCATGAAAAAATGGAAGTAAAAGGCTCATTTAAGATGGATTAAAGAGGGGGGCTCAAATACCAAATACTTTCATAATTTTGTGAAAATCAGGAATATGAAGCAGGCTATTACCTCCATTGACTACGAGGGAAATACTCTTACTTCTCCTTCTGATATAGGGAATGCTGCTGTGGCTTTTTTCTCCTCCTTGTACACTGCAGAACACAACAATGAGAATAATCACATTTTGGATGTCATTCCTAGCCTGATTTCTTCAGAGCACAATGCTTATCTTACTTCTCTACCTACATTTGAGGAAGTTAAACAGGCTGTCTGGGGACTTAACCAAGATAATGCAGCAGGTCCAGATGGGTATAATGACAAATTCTTTAGAAAATGTTGGTCAGTTGTGGATTCAGATGTATTGAAAGCTGTGCAGGAGTTCTTTTTGGGCTTCCCAATCCCTAATGGAATGTCTAGTGCTATATTAGTACTTATTCCCAAAAAAGACAACCCCAACATTTTTTCTGACTTTAGACCTATTTGTCTATCTACTTTCTTGAGTAAAATCTGTACCAGGATTATAGTGACAAGGCTGTACAGTGTGTTGCCTAAGATTATATCTAAAGAGCAGGCTGGTTTTATGAAGAACAGGGACATTGCTGACCAGATACTTATTGCTCAAGAGATGATTCACAATATTGATAAAACAGTAAGAGGCTCTAATTTAGTGATTAAACTAGATATGGCCAAGGCTTTTGATAAACTATCTTGGGAGTTTTTATCTGATATCCTCCTGAAATTTGGGTTCACTACTAAGTTTGTGCAGCTGATTCTGAATAAATTACAAGCTACCAATCTCTCTATCTTGATTAATGGATCTCCCTATGGTTTCTTTAAGCCTAGTAGGGGGGGTTAAACAAGGGGATCCCCTTTCCCCTTTTTTGTTCATTATAGCCTCTGAGGCCTTTTCAAGGGGTATTTTACAGCTTTTGGAGCTGATTCCCATATATTAGTACTTACTGGATGGGGACATCAGGCTTTCCTATTTCTCACCTAGGGTTTGCTGATGATCTACTAGTGTTTCTAAATGGAGAATCAAGATCTATTTTGAATTTTAATAAGTTCTTGAAGGATTACCAAAGCTCATCTGGCAGACTGTCAACTTGGATAAGAGTCTTTTCCTATGTGGCAAAACTTCTCTTAGAAGAGTTAATCAAATCAAGGATCTTTTGGGCATGAAAAGAGCTTCTCTTCCAATCAGATACTTGGGAGTTAACCTGCATAAAAGAGTTAACAGGTTTGAGTATTGTGGCAAGATTATTAATCAGTTTGAGAAGAAGCTTACTACTTAGAATCAAAAGAACTTATCTCAAGGAGGAAGGCTGATCTTAATTAAACATATCCTTAACTCCATTCCCTTGCATGTTCTAGCTGTTGATACCTTACCCAAGAGAGTCGTCAAAATCCTCAATAATAAAATGGCTTCTTTCCTTTGGGGTTCTTCTGGAAACAAGAGCAAATTTCATTGGATTCAATGGAAACACTTATGCTATCCTACTGCTGAGCGGGGATTGGGTATAAGGTCTCTTACTGATATCGAAAAAGCATTCACTCTTAAATTATGATGGAAATGGAAAACTGGTGAATCTATTTGGTCTGAGTTTATAAAAAAGAGATATGATAGAGCAGATATGATACCTAAAATCTTTGACTCTCCTATATGGAGAAGGATCTGTCATATCAATGATTATGCTACCTCCTTGTGCTCTCAATCTCCTAGTGGATTTATCACCTGGAATTCAGAAACTTCTGGTCAGTTTTCTTTGAAATCTGCATATAATAAAGTGAGGAATCAGCTCCTACCAACCTTTTCTTTCAAGAATCTATGGCATAAAAGGCCAGAACTGAAAATCACTATGCTGCAATGGAAGATCATCAAAGAAATACTACCTTTCCCAGAAAAACTAAATAAGTTTCACGTTATGCTTAACTCTTCTATTTGCCCTATTTGCGGGAATAGTGGGGCCTCTATGGATCATGTTTTCTATAGATGCACAAGGGTGAGACCCATTTGGGTTTACTTTATGCAAATATTTGGAATTCATGTGGAAAGGGAAACCTCCTCTATTCAACAGGTGTTCAGAAGCTTTTGGCTCAATGCAGCTTTTACCCATTTGTAATGTTTTTTTAATCCGGGTCAGGCCCAACCCCATCGGATTTTCACTCCTTTTCTTATTTGCTTTTTAGAGGTTTTGGCCTAGTCCCCCTCTTGCTTTGTAATCTAACATTTCTTAATAAAATCTTGGTATCTGACTCACGACATTTACCCCACTGATTTTGGTGGTTTGCCTTCCGGGATAAAAAAATAGATTTAATTAGTGGGCTTTGTAATTAATTAGGGGTCATTTAATTGTTCATTCAGCCCATCCTTATGTAATTAGGAGTCCGATTAACCTCGTCTATATAAAGGGTGATAGGTTAATCGTACAACCTACCGATCTAGAGCCACACTGCTGATTCACAAAGTCCTAATATTATTGTAGCAGCACATTGAGACCGAAGAGCTTCATTAAATACTCTGTACTATTCATTCTTCATCATTCTCAAGTATTCTATGAAAGTTGTTTTAATATGTCAATATTATTGTGTTCATCATATGATTGTCGTTGAGATTCATTAACATAAACCCTATGGTTTTTTATTTTGAAAATAAAAGAGCGACTTTTATAATAATATCAAGAAAGCATACTAGACAGTTATAACAGATCCAATGCAAGTCCTAGGAATAGACATAGAACCAGTCAGCTCATACAAAGCAGACTAACTCACTACACACAAAATGGCAATTTTAAACCTAAAACGGCCGGAACCGAAACATTGTCTTTAAAAAACTCTTTGTTGAGGCATATTATTTCGGTCTGCTACTGTTTAGGGGGGCCAAGGAATTACCCCAGTACAGAGCTTGATCAGTGTAAGGAATAAATGTATTTAGATTTTGATGATGCTAGGTTAATAAGAATTTGAAAGTACCACATTAGAAATTGTGTATTAGAATTTCTTTTGTAAGTTTTAGATTAGTCTGCCTGCCAGAGTTCCATCTTGCCTCTACCAGAGTTGCTCCCAGAGTTGCTCACCAGAGAAGCCATCAGAAACTGGTTATCAGAAATAGACCAGAGTTGGCACCAGAGACGGACTTCAGAGATTGGACCAGAGAACCTCTTGAGACTCCGCTAAGTATCATCAGAATCCGGAAGCCCTTCCAACGGTCGTTAAACTAACGGGAAATCCCCTAACGGTTACGAACCTTTCAACGGAAGCATGGCACTGTACACGCATTAAATGCACATTTAATGCTGTACGTACGAAGAGATATTTAAAGCTGATGATTGACCATGCGAATATCTTTGCGCCCCCAAAATAGCAAGTCGAAGGACTAAACGGTCAAGTCAACATTACATGCATTTAATGAAGCTGTCTTCTACACTCCAACGGGAAGACCGCTCCCAATATATAAGATACACTCTGAAGAACTAAGTAGATAACTTTGCCATAACCTTTGCTAAGATAAATTTGCGTGAACAACTTTCTTGAGATAAAAAAAACTCCATTCTAACAAGAAAAGGCCACAGTTGGAAGATAAACATTCCTATCCTTCATCCAACTAGCAAAGGCAAAGTTACTCAGTTCCTCAACACTTCGAGAGCTTCATATACTCATCTTTGTGAAGAAGCAACGTTGGAGAAAACTGATTCTTTATCAACCACTTCTTGAAAAAGAAGGGACGTCTCAAATTAGCTGGAGTAAGTGAAGTGGAGATACTTCAAGAGACTCAGTGAAACGAGACCAGCCATCAGGAAGCAGGACTGCATCCCGGGTGGCAACTAGACTTGAAGAAGACGAGGAGTGCTTCTTAAGTTCTAGGGACTAAGGCGTTGTAAACTGTCGTTTTTGCAAGCTTAGTGGAACAGTGGACTAGAGGAACGAGTTGTTCCTTGAACCACTATAAAATCCCCGGTGTCATTTACTTTCAGCTTTTACTTTCTGCACTTAAGATTCTACTGACTAACTCTTAAGGTTGGACTCTGTGTCCAGCAGATCTTCCTTCAGAGTTATCAGAAAGGCATTTTGCCTTAGCTTTCTTCTAGAGGCTACCCGGACAGAAACTTATCCGCTGCCTGGTCTAGTTCTGCCATCAGAACTTGACCATCTCTGTCACCAGATTTCGACCATCTCTGATAAGTCAGACTTGACTTAGAGAAAAGTTTAAATTCCTGAACAGTCTATTCACCCCCCCCCCCCCTCTAGACTGTTCCCATTACAAACGGGACCAACAAGTGGTATCAGAGCCTCCTTGTTCTTGTAATCTTTTAGGTTACTTACTAAACAAGAGATCCACTTGTTTTAGCCTCTTTAATCTCATATTATGGATAACACTCTTTCAAAGAATCTTATGTTCTCAGTAACAAAGTTTGATGACTGGAGGATCCGCATGAAACCTCACCTCTGCGCACTCCATGACGAAATGTGGGAAGTTCTTGATGCAGGACCTTTCACAGAGTTCACCAAGGTCAACCCTGAATACATCACTCGTAGTGGTCAACCCCAGATGATCACCAAACTGCGCCATGAATGGTCTAATGAAGAAAGGAGAAAGTACAACCTTGACAACATTGCCAAGGATATCCTCTACAAAGCCATTGATGACAAGTATTTCACAAGGATCAAGAAGTGCAAATCTGCCAAGGAAATCTGGGATACTCTCACCCTGATAGGAGCTGGAGATGAGCAAGAAAAGGACAACAAACTTACTATTGCTATGAAGAAGTTTGAAGATTTCAAACTTCTACCCAAAGAATGCATAGCTGAGATGTATGCACGCTTGCTCACCCTCACTGCTGAGATATCAGAACTTGGGAAGGAGCTTACTCCCAAGGAGATCAATCTGAAGGTTCTCAGAGGCTTACCTTCACCATGGAAGATGAAGGTCACTGCCATGAGAGATAGCAAGGACCTCAGAACCTACAGCACTGAGAAACTCATCTCTGATCTCAAGTCTTATGAGTTTGAGATGAATGAAGAAGAGAAAGAAGAAGTTGAGGACAGAACAACTACTGCCCTCACTGCCAGCACCTCTCAGGTAAATAATTTTGACCCTTCTATTCTTTTAACTGACGAATATATGGCGGCTTTTGCTAGGAAGTTCAGGAAATTTCTGAAGCCAAAGGATAGCAGAAGTCCACACTCTAGCAGAAAGCCACACCAGAAGTCCAAACCATCAGAAAGTAGTGGAGAGCTTCTCTGCTACAACTGCAGACAACCAGGGCACTTCAAAGTCAACTGTCCACACCCCATAGTCTCCAAAAGGCAAGGCCAGGAAGGAGAAAAGAAGTACGAGCACCGAAGAAGGAAAGCTCTCATCACTGAACAACCAGAGAAGGACCCCCTCTCTGAGACAGAGTCCAGCTCGGAATCTGATGAAGCATTCTGTTGCCTGGACACAGAAACTGAAGACCTATGTCTTATGGGTCAATCTGATGATGAGGTATCTTCTACTTCCAACTCTAGTTTTTCTTCGGTAGGCAGAGCCTTTGATTCTGATTCAATGTCAGAATTTTGGGAAGAGTTTCAAGCCATACAAACCACTTATTCTTCTGTTAAAGAAGAAAACAGTAAGCTTAAGGTTGAGATCCTTGACTTAAGAAAGGAGGTTGAGATCAAAATCAATCTTCTGATTGAGGAAAGAGATCAGCTGGAAGCTGAAAATGTTTCTCTTCTAAAGAAAATAAGAGAGATAGAGCCTCTTGAGATTAAGTACAAAGCTTACCAGAAGGCCCAGTCTTCAATGGAAAAGATTGTACTTGACCAACAAATTGGCACTGGTTTTGGTCTTGGTTATGGCTCAACAGAATCAGGTGAGCCTTCTGTAATGCCTAGCACCAGAGTTGCTAAGGCAGACAAGGTCATAGTGCCACTGATTTCTAGCCCCATTTGTCAGGCTGGTGTATCTGGCACCAAGGTTATTCATGAGAATGTCAGACCAGAAAAGGAAAAATTAAAGGTTCAACAGAAACCCATTTTAAAAATTAATGAACCTGGCAGAAGAACTAACAACAGGAAAGAGTTTCAGAATACCAAAAATCAAAGACAGAACCATAACAGACAAACTCATGATAATCGTGTCAGAGATGATCACCAGAAAGGCAGATATCAAGAGAAAATTAACTTTAGGCAGAAAAGGTTGGCTGGTCAACTTAAGAAGCCCAAAGTTAATCGCCCCTCTGATCTTGATAGTATATGGGACTTCTACCCAACTAAAAAGGCTATGCAGAAGTATGTAAACCGGAAGCATGATCCTCACAAGCATCTGCCCAAAGTGAATCACACTTCCGTTTACTATGACTACCAGGTGGACAATGGGTACCACCCACCAAGGTTTCACTTGATGAGACCAAAGTGGTACCAGCTGCCAAGATTGCATAACCCCCTAGGACCCAACATTGCTTGGGTACCTAAATCTTCCTTTTAATTTTGTAGGAACTGTGTGTTGGAGCCATCTCTGAGCAAGATTGGTACATTGATAGTGGATGCTCCAGGCACATGACAGGTGACAAGAGTTGCCTAACAGAGTTCCAGAAAGTCAAAGGGCCCAGAGTTACCTTTGGAGGTAATGATAAAGATGGCCAGACAAAAGGAAGAGGGAAGCTGATAAAGAACCAGATAATCATTGATGATGTCTCTTATGTCAAGGGATTGAAATTCAACTTGCTGAGTGCTAGCCAATTCTGTGACAAAGGCTACACAGTTGAATTCTCCAAGGAAGGATGTTCTGTCAAGCATGAGACAACTAAAGAAGTGGTTCTAACAGCAACAAGAAAGAAAAACATCTATGTGGTTGATTGGTCAACTGCAAAAGATGGAATTTGCCTGATAGCCAAAGGAGATTCAAAACTCAGTTGGGAATGGCACAAGAAACTGAGTCACTTGAATTTCAAAACAATCAACAAACTGGCAAGGGATCACATTGTTGAAGGTCTACCCAACCTTGTATACAAAAAGGAGAATCTATGCAGTGCATGTCAGAAAGGAAAACAAGTGAAGAATTCCTTCAAACCCATTGCTGGAAACCTATCTACCGGTCCTCTGAATCTAATCCACATGGATTTATTTGGACCAGTGGAAACTCCAAGTGTTGGTGGCAAGAGATACACCTTAGTCATGGTGGATGACTACTCCAGATTCACATGGACTATCTTTCTGACCAAGAAAAATGAAACTCTGCAGAAACTGCCATCTCTGTTAAAGCTATTACAGAATGAGCAGAATCAGAAAGTCAAAGTCATCAGATCAGACAGAGGAACAGAGTTCGTCAACAAAGTCATACAAGATTTCTGTGACCAGAATGGTACAATGCACCAACTCTCTGCAGCCAGAACTCCTCAACAGAATGGAGTTGCAGAAAGAAGAAATAGAACATTAAAGGAAGCTGCAAGGACCATGATTGCTGAATCAGGTCTACCTTACAGATACTGGGCTGAAGCAATCAATACTGCATGCTACACCCAGAACAGGAGCATGATTCACAAGGCTCATCAGAAAACTCCTTATGAATTATGGAAAGGACGAAAACCCAACATCAACTACTTTCATGCATTTGGATGCAAATGCTATATACTCAACAATGGGAAGGATCACCTCAAGGTGTTTCAAGAAAAAGCTGATGAAGGAACATTCTTAGGCTACTCTGGCACCAGCAAAGCCTACAGAATACTCAACAAGAGAACTTTACTTGTTGAAGAATCGATTCATGTCAAGTTTGATGATCTCAACTCTGTTGAGAGCATAACTGAAAACTTGGAGAAAGCGAATCTCAAAGAATCTCCAGAACTGGATCCACCAGAGATAGATACACCAGAGTTGCTGACTAACTCTGCCATACCAATGAATCATCAGAATCCCATTCTACAAAGCAAGGACAGTGATGAAGAATCAGAAGAAGAACAAGAGAATCCAAGGCAACTCCTATCAGAACCTGATCTTACTTGGTTAAGAGATCACCCTCCTAATCAAGTAATTGGACAAATCAGATGTGGAGTCCAAACCAGATCCACATCAAGGAGAGAAGCAATGTTTGCCTGCTATATATCTCAGATGGAACCTATGACAGTTGAAGAAGCTCTTGCAGACTCAGATTGGATCAATGCTATGCAAGAAGAGCTCACTCAGTTTGAGAGGAACAAAGTGTGGGAACTTATTCCTAGGCCAAGGCACCAGAATGTCATTGGAACCAAATGGGTATTCAAGAACAAAGCAGATGAACACGGCAACATTGTAAGGAATAAAGCAAGGCTAGTGGCTAAAGGATACTGCCAAGAAGAAGGAATAGATTTTGATGAGACCTTTGCACCAGTTGCCAGACTTGAAGCCATCAGAATCTTTCTAGCCTATGCTGCCTACAACAACATCAAGGTCTACCAGATGGATGTCAAGAGTGCATTTCTGAATGGAGATCTTGAAGAAGAGGTGTATGTGGAACAACCACCAGGGTTTGTCATTCCTACTCAATCTTCTTGTGTCTACAAGCTTAAAAAGGCCCTCTATGGTCTTAAGCAAGCTCCCAGAGCCTGGTATGACACATTGTCCCTTTTCCTAGTGAACCATGGGTTTACTAAAGGAAAGGTTGACAAAACTCTATTTCAAATTTCTGTTGCTAATCATATTCTGTTAGTACAAATATATGTTGATGACATTATATTTGGTAGTACTAATCCAGAACTGTGCAAGAAATTTTCTCAAGTAATGCATAGTCAATTTGAAATGAGTATGATGGGAGAACTCAGTTACTTCCTAGGACTTCAAGTCAAACAGGTTCCAGAAGGGATCTTTATCAATCAAGGGAAGTACACCAGAGATCTGATCAAGAAGTTTGGAGTGGAAGGCAAATCATCAGTGAAGATTCCCATGAACACCTCACAAGGGATTAGTCCAGATGATGAAGGAAAAGATGTAGATGCAACAACATACAGAGGGATCATTGGATCTCTGTTGTATCTAACTGCAAGCAGACCAGATATCTCGTTCTCTGTTGGAATCTGTGCCAGATACCAATCAAAGCCCAAGGAAAGCCATCTAAGTGCTGCAAAGAGAATCATCAGATACATCAAAGGAAATCCAAATGCAGGCTTATGGTATCCCAAAGGAGGTAACTTTGAACTAATTGGTTATTCTGACTCAGATTTTGCAAGTTGCAGACTAGACAGAAAGAGCACCTCTGGTCACTGCCAATTGCTAGGAGGAAGGCTTGTTTCCTGGTTTAGCAAGAAGCAGAACTCCATCTCAACAAGTACAGCTGAGGCTGAATACATTGCAGCTGGGAGTTGCTGTGCTCAGCTACTCTGGATGAAGCAACAACTGAAGGACTATGGAATTCAAGCAAAGGAGATCAAGCTGTTGTGTGACAACACTAGTGCCATTGCTATCACCCAGAATCCAGTTCTTCACTCCAGGACAAAGCACATTGAGATCAGAGATCACTTCATCAGAGATCATGTTGAGAAGAAGCATATCTGTATGGAGCATGTACCTACAGAAGATCAACTTGCAGACATTCTAACCAAGCCTTTACCTGAGGTAAGGTTTAACAAGCTTAGGGAAGAATTGGGAATGATGGATGATCTTCCCAGAGATGCATGAACCAGAGATTCACTGGACCAGAACTGCTTTCTTCTGCACCAGAAACTCGGATCAGAGAACCACTATCTCTGATCATCAGTTTCTCACATCAGAGAACCTCCCCTTCTCTGACCAGAGTTCCTCAACCGAAGACAACAGATACGGAAGTGGACTTAACAATATTTCGAGGTACGGGCTAGACCTAATTAATTGAAACGGTCTTTTACCAAAATACCCCTGATCGTTACTCTTCTAACGAAAACGTTTCCGCCCGCATTTCTTTAAATGCTGCCTCGAAACTGCCAATATACCAAATGTCCACTATTCCTAACTCCTTTATATCCATCGTCTTCGACCCAAATCCCTACTGCAACTTCATCTCTCTTAAACTGCTCCAGCATTCAAAGCTTTCAGATCCCAAAAACTTTCCAATACCCAGAAATTTTCTTAACCGTCACTCAAGATGAACTTCCTGAGCATCAACGACCTTTCTAAGGAAGAAGCAAAAACTCTCATCGCCAACGTTGTTTCAGGCATGAAAGTTGACATGTCCTCCCTACCCCTCCTGGCAGAAAATCAGAAGAGGATGACGAAGATCATCCAAGGGATGACTGACTCACAACTCTCTAAGGTTGTTGCTCATCCCTATGAGCATTTCAGCATCAAAGATGTGGCTGAGTTCTACCTCAACGCCACCATCTCCAGGACCGGAGTTCACTCATCCGTACAGGGTCAACGCATCTTCTTGAATGCAGATGCACTGAATGAATTCTTTGGAGTTCAACTTGACTCCCAAGACCACGAATCCAGCAATCTCATTGCTCTTGACTCAGTGGAAGTCTCCACTGAAGGTTTTGTTCAGACTTACTGCCGTCCGGAGGCTGCCGGACTGGATAAACTCTACATGAAGAAATTTCAACTCAAGAAGGACTATGAGAAGCTTGTCACCATTCTGCACCGTTACTTGTGGTGCAAAACTGCCTCAACTGATGAGATGAACACAAGCAATGCCAAGGCAATCTTTGCAGTGCACCATGGCATGAATATCAACTGGGGAGAGGTAACTTTTGGCTCTATAACTGAGTTCATCAAGAAGAAAGACTCTGAAACAGGTCTTTACTCAACCAAGATGGGACATGGCCTTCTTATCTCTGCCATCCTTGCTGCAAAAGGAGTTCAACTCAGGGATCCTATCCCAGCTGATCACACCAAAACTATCTTCCTCACAGCCTCTCCAAAATTCAACATTGCCATCTCTTCTGAACTTAGGAGAGAGGAAAGACTGGAGAAGAAAAGGGAAGAACAGGCTGCTAAGGCCAAACCTGCAAAGAAAATTGTCAGAAAGCCCAAACAACCTGAGCAGTCACAGGCTGTAAGGGAGGTTAGGCAGAAGAAGAAGAGTGACAATCTGTCACTACCAGAGAAGGAAACAGCAGAGGAGGCTGCACCAGAGATGCCCTCTCCAAAGGCAACCAAGAAATCTGCTACCAGAAAACTGAAGCAGAAGAGGAGAAGAAAGATGGTTGTGCTCAGTGGTGATTCTGACAACTCTAGCACTAAACCAAGGCAGAAGAAGAGGAAGACTAAAGTAGTCTCACCTGCCAAAGATTCAGCAGTTCAGGGGGAACTTGCACCAGAATCTGGCACTCTACCAGAAACTCACCAAGATTCTGCACCAGAGTTGCCCAACTCTGCTCTCTCACCAGAGCGTGAAGCCTCACCAGAAATGGACCAAGAAACAGACTTCAACATCATTCTGCAAAAGCAGTTTGACAGAGTTCTAGCTTGGAGAAGATGGAGAATAGGTCCTCTTCAACAAATCATCCAATTCTTTGATGCCTATGAAGAAGAAGAAGCTGCTGTTCTTCACTGGGTAGGCACAGATGATGTGTCAAAATGCTTCAACCTTACCTTTCTGATTTCTGTGCTACAAAAGAAGAAAGACAGATATCAAGGTAAAGCTCCAACATCTGACCTATCTCCAGAAAGGCATGTCAGAGCCTTGGAAGAAGAAGAAATGGAAACTTTTGATGCTTGGCTGATGGAGAAGAAAAGGAAAGAATCAATGATCAAATTTCGCCATAGTGCTCTTGAGGAAGGAGAGCCATCCACTGCGAATGACATTGCTATTACCATGGAGCAGCTGATCAAGGAGTGGAGAGAATCTGTGTACTCCGAAATTGTTCTTGAGGTAATTCCTACACCTCCTCCTTCCCCTCCCCAATCTCCTATTACTCTACCCTCACCCTCCAAATCCCCATCTAAACCTTCATCCCCACTTCAACAGAAAACCCCTTCACCCCAACAGAAAACCCCCTCACCAGAACAGAAAACCCCACCTCCCACCAGAACACCATCTCACCAGAAACCCAACTCAAGACCTTCTTCACCCAAACAAAAAATTGCATCTCCCTGCAGAGCAATTGTCCCTTTCAGAAACCGTTCACCCTCACCTCCACCATCCCCCCCTCAACAGAATGCCTCACCTATTCACTCTCCACCTCAGCACCAGAACCCCTCATCTGCATCCAAGTCTGCCTCACCTCAGAGATCCTCACACCACTCTGCAGCATCTACACCAAAGAAGAAGCCTATCTTCAGGGTTCCCTCCTCATCCAGTGACAATGATGGATTCCTCACCTCCTCCATTGCTGCTGATGAAACCTCCAAAAGGAGAAGGACACCCGCCAGAGTTCCTTCCCCTCCACCATCCAACAGAGCTCCTCCATTACCAAAAGGCAGAAGATTGGACACGCCTGATTTTACACCTGAAGAATCCAAAATCCCCTTCACCCAGTTTATGAAGTCTGCTGAAGCTTTTGGTGGAATACTGGTTCAAGATCTGAGCAAGATTATTGAATTAAATGACAAACAGCATGAAGAACTCACCCATACCAATCTGCAAATAACCATAGGTTTTCAACACCTGTCAGATAAAGTTGCTGCTCTCACAGAGAATCTGCACACCTTCATGCATTCCTCTAACTCGAGGATTGATTCTGTCTCCAGAGATGTTAGTGGACTCAACTCTGTTCTCCACTCTCACTCTCAAGCTCTGCTTGCCCAGAATCAGACAATCAACAGGATCTCAGAATCTGTTCACAATCTTCAGAAATCTGATGATAGTTCCTCCCAGAAACTCAACATTTTACATTCTCTCTGCAAGGAACATCAAGAGCAAGGCCTAGCTCTTCTCAAATCTGACAGAGAAAGGTACCAGAAGATGGTGCTTCTAGAGGTCAGCACCAGAGATCTCCAATCTGCAGTAGACAAGCAACAAAGCCTGATTGAAGGTCTTGCCTCTGTCACTCAGACACTGCCAGAAACCCTGGATGAAATCAGAGATGCTCAAGCCTCTGAGTTTTCCAAGATTGAACTTCTCCTTGGTGATCTTTGTGATGCCAAAAAGGGGGAAGATACCAGAGAAGGAGAAGGCACCAGCACCAGAGCTCTTTCTATCAGAGAACCCTCCTCTGTGGACCCTACTCCTTACTTCGATGCTACCAGAAAGAAAAGGCTAGCTGCTACAGGCACCAGATCTTCTCCTCCTCCTCCCAGAAGCTCAAAGAAGAAGTCTTCATCCTTTTCATTCACTGATTGGATGAAGAGTGGTCTGTCAAGGCCAGACAGAGTTCAGTTTGAACAAATGAGAAAATTGATGACCCCTCTTCAAAGAGAGAATCTGTTCATGGACAGTGATGGACTTGTCCAGATCAACCATGGTGGTTCGATCGAAGAAGCTGAGATGTGGTACGGAATGAAGATACTGAATGGCAAGAATTCTGCTGAAGCTGTCAGAAACTATCTGGATTGCAAACTTGCACCTCATTGGGCTAACTATCAGAATCCTAGGGATTTAGCCTCAATCAGAGCGAAGGTAAATGCTGAACTTGAAAGGATTGACAGAGCAGGACCACAGGTAGATGAAGAAGATCTCTAAACTCTCTTTATCTAACTCTGTAATGCTTTACTTTCTCTAACAGTTTAATAAGATACCATCTCTGCCTCTCTGTTTGATTGGCTCTTTTTCAAATATTTGTTCTTATTCACTTTCTTGTGTTTATTCTGTTATCATACTTGTTTATTGCTATCTGAATGTATCTTACTCTTACTATTCTCCTATGCTAAGTTGCCCACCAAGATTCTAATGAAAAGTTTTTAACTTTATATTTTATGGTGTAAGGCACTTCTCTGGAAATAGTTAAAGGGTTTTGGCATCATCAAAAAGGGAGAAATTGTAAGGAATAAATGTATTTAGATTTTGATGATGCTAGGTTAATAAGAATTTGAAAGTACCCCATTAGAAATTGTGTATTAGAATTTCTTTTGTAAGTTTTAGATTAGTCTGCCTGCCAGAGTTCCATCTTGCCTCTACCAGAGTTGCTCCCAGAGTTGCTCACCAGAGAAGCCATCAGAAACTGGTTATCAGAAATAGACCAGAGTTGGCACCAGAGACAGACTTCAGAGATTGGACCAGAGAACCTCTTGAGACTCCGCTAAGTATCATCAGAATCCGGAAGCCCTTCCAACGGTCGTTAAACTAACGGGAAATCCCCTAACGGTTACGAACCTTTCAACGGAAGCATGGCACTGTACACGCATTAAATGCACATTTAATGTTGTACGTACGAAGAGATATTTAAAACTGATGATTGACCATGCGAATATCTTTGCGCCCCCAAAATAGCAAGTCGAAGGACTAAACGGTCAAGTCAACAGTACATGCATTTAATGAAGCTGTCTTCTACACTCCAACGGGAAGACCGCTCCCAATATATAAGATACACTCTGAAGAACTAAGTAGATAACTTTGCCATAACCTTTGCTAAGATAAATTTGCGTGAACAACTTTCTTGAGATAAAAAAAAACTCCATTCTAACAAGAAAAGGCCACAGTTGGAAGATAAACATTCCTATCCTTCATCCAACTAGCAAAGGCAAAGTTACTCAGTTCCTCAACACTTCGAGAGCTTCATATACTCATCTTTGTGAAGAAGCAACGTTGGAGAAAACTGATTCTTTATCAACCACTTCTTGAAAAAGAAGGGACGTCTCAAATTAGCTGGAGTAAGTGAAGTGGAGATACTTCAAGAGACTCAGTGAAACGAGACCAGCCATCAGGAAGCAGGACTGCATCCCGGGTGGCAACTAGACTTGAAGAAGACGAGGAGTGCTTCTTAAGTTCTAGGGACTAAGGCGTTGTAAATTGTCGTTTTTGCAAGCTTAGTGGAACAGTGGACTAGAGGAACGAGTTGTTCCTTGAACCACTATAAAATCCCCGGTGTCATTTACTTTCAGCTTTTACTTTCTGCACTTAAGATTCTACTGACTAACTCTTAAGGTTGGACTCTGTGTCCAGCAGATCTTCCTTCAGAGTTATCAGAAAGGCATTTTGCCTTAGCTTTCTTCTAGAGGCTACCCGGACAGAAACTTATCCGCTGCCTGGTCTAGTTCTGCCATCAGAACTTGACCATCTCTGTCACCAGATTTCGACCATCTCTGATAAGTCAGACTTGACTTAGAGAAAAGTTTAAATTCCTGAACAGTCTATTCACCCCCCCCCCCCTCTAGACTGTTCCCATTACAAACGGGACCAACAGTCAGTTAGGCATCATTTGGGCCTATTTTAGCCCGCTCAGCCATTTAGGCCAGTTTCGGCCCATTAAGGCCTTTTCGGCCCGTGATGATAGAAATGCTTCCCCCCTTCTATAAATAAGAACCTTTGTTTCCATCTTAGGGGCTTTTGGCTTCTTCCCTGCTTTTTCTTCCTCTCTAGAGAGTAATGATAGCCGTTATATTTACTTGTGTTTAACATAAGTAATTATAAGTATTTGTTGAAGAAAGGAAGAGAAATCGGGCAAATACCTCCAGAATGAAAGCTAGAGCATAAAACATTGCGATGAAGAGCTTTTTAGACCAAGAGGATGACGTTCTGCCCATAATTCGAGTATAACTTATTGTAGAGAACTCGAAATCATTAGATTCGAATTTCATGTGAATGTTAACTCAATAAGGTACACATGTTATGAAGATGTCATGGCCCGAATATGAAAGGATCAAGACTCAATCAACCAATAAAATCAGATGTTGCTGGTGGGATTTCAGGATGCATACCCCTCAGTGTTTTATCCATATCTTTTGATTCGATGAATAAAATCACGTTATTGAAGTTCTGGTGGATAGACGACTTCATTGTCTACAACTTTGATGAAGGAATCATGTATAAATACGTAGCGGAACATCCCCAAAATCCCAGGACAAAATCGGTACCGGAATTTCACGAAACCGGCGCCGGTCTTTTGATTTTCAACACAAGTGCGTGAGGCAATAGCCAACCCGGCGCTGGGTAGGCCTGATGGCCGGCGCCGGGTACCCAAAATTTCTAGGTACCTGCTGCGAATAACACATAACCGGCGCCGGGTAGGCCTGAAACCGGCGCCGGGTTAGTCGGATTCAGCTAAAACAGATAGGCGTGCAAGAGGATTTTTGATGGGAAAACTCCATCTTCCTCAATTCTTGATCAAATATTGCTCCATACCTGATTGTTGGGCTCGAATAGACTAAAAGATGTCATTCTTTAGCCTATATAAAGCCTTCAATTCATCATACAACACATTCCATTCCATAGATTAATTCTTAGCTTTTATATTTTTGTTTTTGGTATTTTCTTCAAGTTCTTGAGGAGGAAAGTTCATCCTCCGAAATCATTAGTGTTTAAGTATTATTTTCTTTGTAATTTCGTTTTCCATTACATTTATTATTGTATTGTGATTAATATGAGCATTAGAAGCTAAATTCTTAGCTAAGGCTAGAGATGAACTTCTATGCCCACTAGGAGTTTGATAAAAGTTCTAAACCAATAAATTGTGATTTATCCTTTATATTGATTGTTTATGACTATGGTGTACAACATAGAAGTATGTTAAATTTATTTTATACTTGCAATTAACGTTCAAGTCTAAACTATGAACATTAAAGGATAAACATATATAGTACCGAGAATAGAAATATATCCAGTCTTATATGATACGGGTGTGATGTCTTGATATTCAACGGGGTTTTCGGTAGATGAATGTAAGCCGTAACAGGACTCACACGTAACAAACACCACGCTCTCGCTGCCTTAACCGGAGTTGAGAATATATTAACGACATTTTATTCATAATTATTGGCAAAGAACTAATATTCAACCCTATTAAAGCATTTAAGTGATTCCCGAAGCCTTAGTTGTTGTTATCATTCATCTTAAACTCAAAATTAGTTAACAATTATCTTCTTGAACAAAAAGTGAAAAAACCAAAAATATAAAACACAAATCAAAATCCCTGCACTTTACTCATTTCTTCATTTAAAGCTATCTACTCTCAGACTTGAATTAAACAACGTTTCCTTGTGGATTCGACCCGGTATTTTACCGAAATTTATTACTATATCGACACTTGTACACTTGCAAGTTTAGCCCGGTCAAGTTTTTGGCGCCGTTGTCGGGGAAACGGACTTGTTTAATAAAGTCCAAAACAAAAAAAATCCTGAATTTTTCATTCCCATTGCTTTTCACTTGTTCTTGTGATATTTTTCATTTCATGTGTGTAGCCTATCCTTTGTGTTTGAATGCATTTGAGAAGTCAAGGTTCTAAACATACTGAACCTATTGATCTTGAAAAAGAAAGAACTTTCAAACAAAACCGGAGGGAAAGAAAAGAAGCAGAAATGATGCCAACACTCGATGAAAGGAAGAGGCACGTGGTTGCCGCCACTCCCTCATGCATTGTCCTAAACGAGGCGACAAGGGACTATGAAATGAAGAATAGCTACTTCAATGCTATGCCACAATTTCATGGTCTTCCGGGGGAGAATCCACTTAACTTCATCACCGAGTTCTATAGATTCATCCAAGGAATTCCTAGGCATGGTCTCTCCGAGGATGACCTCAAACTCAAAAGCTTTCCCTACACTTTGTAAGGGGCGGCAAGGGGATGGTTCTTGGAGCAAACACCGGCAACTTTTACAATGTGGGAAGGTATCTATAATGCTTTCATTTCTAAGTATTACACACCCACGATGACTCAAGAGCTAAGGCAACAAATCTTCAACTTCAAACAACAAGTTGGAGAACTATTTTAAGACGCATGGAGGCGTTTTAAGGCCTTCTTGAAGGAATGCCCACATCACCGCATTCCTCTTGATCTTCAAATTGACACATTCTACAATGGTTTGAACTCTTCATGCCAAGCCATTGTAGATAACTGTGCAGAAGGTTATATTGGCAAGAAAACTGAAACGGAAGCATTGAGAATCCTCGAATCCATTGCTTCAAATGCTCAATTACAAGGAGGAGATATCAAAGTGGCCGGTGTGAGTGAGGTTTCCATAGCTCATGATTTGGACAAACGGTTTGCTGATTTTCAACAAGCCATGCACAAGAATCTACAAGCTGTGATTGGAGGAGCCAATCAAGTGGCCAATGTGGAGAGCATAACACACCCGGAAGTTAATTCACCTCAAACTCTTGAAGATATGAATTATATGAACTCATATGGGAATAGGGGGAATCAAGGAAGCAACAACTACCCCAACAATCAACAAAGGTTGAACCAAGGTAACTCTTGGAAACCACAAGGAGGTCTTTCTAATCCTCCATCCGTTTTTCCACAAGGGCAAACAATGGAGAAGATGATAAAAACCCTCACACAAAATATTGTGGCTAATGTGAAAGCCCAAAATGAGGAGAATCATAGTAGATTGGAGGCATCCATTGGGAATCTCCATTGTCAATTCACAAAGCTTGATCTCCGGTTTGAAGATCGAAATCGAAAACTTCATCAACGCATGGACAACATAGAACAATACACCAAGTCATCTATTCACAACTTGGAGGTTCAAATTGGGCAAATTGCCCAAGGAAAAAGCACTAGAGAGCAGGGACGGTTTCCCACAACAACGGAAATAAATCCAAGAGAGAGCGTCATGGCTATTACCACAAGAAGTGGGAAGCAAAGAGAGGACCCCAAGATGCACGAGAGGAGAAGTACACCGGAGGGGAAAGAAGAGGTTGCACATACACCATCACCATCTATCAAGGCTCAATATGTTCCTCCCATCCCCTATCCACAAAAATTGAAGAAGAAAGAAGATGACAAGAAGTACGAGAAATTTCTTGATATTTTCAAGAAATTGAGCATCAACATACCTTTTGCGGAGGCCATTGCGGAGATTCCATCATATGCAAAATTTCTTAAAGGTATCATCTCCAAAAAAAGAAGTTAGAGGAATTCAAAACAGTGTCACTAACAGAGGAGTGTAGTGCCATTATTCAAAACAAACTTCCTCCAAAACTAAAAGACCCCAAAAGCTTCACTATCACATGCTCTATTGGAAAAATCGGGGAGGTAAGGTCTCTTTGTGACCTTGGTGCTAGCATAAATCTTATGCCCTACTTTTTATTTAAAAAGTTAAGTGTGGGGGAACTCTAACCAATAATGGTTGCCTTACAATTAGCGGATGGATAGAACAAGCCGCTATCCAATAGGCATCATGGAGGATGTTCTTGTCAAAGTTGGAAAATTCTACTTCCCGGTAGATTTTCTTGTTTTGGACATGGAAGAGATGAAGATCCTTGTAATCCTTGGGAGATCATTTTTGGCCACCTCCGCAGCCGTCATTTATGTGCAAGCGGGCACCGTAAAGCTAAGAGTGGGAGGAGACGATGAAACATTCCATGTATGGAAAACACAATCCATACCAACTCAAAACATGGAGGTCAACAAAAATCCTCTCATCCCTCCCAAGGCCATAAACATCATTAAGGCACAAATATTTAGGCCCGAGGATCCTCCAACACACCCCGAAGATATACTCGAGATCACACCAACGAACAACGAAGTTCTTCCGAAACTCTACCCGATGAAAGGAGGCACAATGATCAAATTCTACCAGAGAAAAGCATCACATCCACCGCCTTAAAAGAGGTACGTTCGTCCAGCCTATGACGTTAAACTAAGCGCTAATTGGGAGGCAACCCAACAAAAAAATCAAAAAAAAATCAAAAAAAAATCAAAAAAAAAATAATCATCTGAGCTCAGGTATCATGGATTTCACTCTCAAGAACACCTCGTTCCACTATCGAGGATTTCATCTTTCATTACATTCTCCAACCTACATTGAAGACAATGTATCTCAAGTGTGGGGGTGCATCTCATGGTTAGTTCAACAAATTTTGTGTACAAAATAATTTTTTTAGGAAGGTAAAAGTTGTGATAATTCTCTTTTTAATTGGTATTTGGTTGAGAAAGTTTTGATTATTCACAAAAAAACTATCATTTTTTTTAGATTTATTACATTTTTCTTTACTCTTGAAAATCATTCCCAAAATAAACCTTGTGACTAGGAAACACCATCTTCTTCCATTTCCAAAAATGGTTTAAGTACATCTCAAATATTCAAGAACCATTTTGGAAAACAAGCCACCCCCATATCTCATCAAATAAATTGGGATGATCAAAACGACTTTCAGTAAATGCTTGTTGAGAACCAATTCAAATGAGTTATAAAAAAATAATTCATGGTCTCTTTCAAGAATTTAAACTGATCCACTTCTATACTGAAAAGTCAAACACACCAAAAAGCCATCCTACAAACCCAAAAATCCTAGTCACAATCCACTCATCTATTCTCAAGGGTATAAGTAATTTTTCTAAATGTAATGATAGTTTTGTGTGTCTAATAGAAATTTGGTTTTGGACCGAGAATGATAAAAGAGTTTACATAATTTATTACATCTCTTAAAATTAAAATTATTTTTGTTCATATATTTTTGTTGAAACTAACCAAGACATCCAAAGGTGATAACATTGCTCGAGGACTAGCAACGCTCAAGTGTGGAGGGATTTGATAGCCGTTATATTTACTTGTGTTTAACATAAGTAATTATAAGTTTTGTTTTTGAAGAAAGGAAGAGAAATCGGGTAAATACCTCCAGAATGAGAGCGAGAGCATAAAACATTTGGATGAAGAGCTTTTTGGACTAAGAGGATGACGTTCTGCCCATAATTCGAGTATAACTTATTGCAGAGAACTCGAAATCACTCGATTCGAATTTCATGTGAATGTTAACTCAATAAGGTACAAATTTAATGAAGACGTCATGGCCCGAATATGAAAGGATCAAGACCCAATCAAACAATAAAGTCAGATGTTTCTGGTGGGATTTCAGGTTGCATACCTCTCGGTGTTTTATTCATATCTTTTGATTCGATGAATAAAATCGCGTTATTCAAGTTCTGATGGATAGAAGACTTCGTGTTCTACAACTTTGGTGAAGGAATCATGTACAAATTCGTAGCGGAAAATCCCAAAAATCGCAGGACAAAATCAGCACTGGAATTTTACGAAACCGGCGCCGGTCTTTTGATTTTCAACACAAATGCGCGATAGTAGCCAACCCGGCGCCGGGTAGGCCTGATGGACGGAAACGGTTACCCCAAATTTCCAGGTACCTGCTGCGAATAACACATAACCGGTGCTGGGTAGGCCTGAAACCGGCGCCGGGTTGGTCGGATTCAGCTAAAACACATAGACGTGCAAGAGGATTTTTGATGAGAAAACTCCATCTTCCTCATTTCTTGATCAAATATTGCTTCATACCTGATTGTTGAGCTCGAATAGACTAAAAGATACCATTCTTTAGCTATATAAAGCCCTCAATTTATCATACAAACACATTCCATTCCATAGATTAATTCTTAGCTTTTATATTTTTGTTCTTGGTATTTTCTTTACGTTCTTGAGGAGGGAAGTTCATCCTACGAAATCATTGGTGTTTAGGTATTATTTCCTTTGTAATTGCGTGTTCCATTACATTTATTATTGTATTGTGATTAATATGAGCACTAGAGGCTAAATTCTTAGCTAAGGATAGGGATGAACTTCTATGCTCACTAGGTGTTTGATAAAAGTTCTAAACCAATAAATTGTGATTTATCCTTTATAAATTGATTGTTTATGACTATGGTGTACAACATAGAAGTATGTTAAATTTAGTTTATACTTGCAATTAACGTTGAAGTCTAAACTATGAACATTAAAGGATAAACATATATAGTACCGAGAATAGAAATATATTCGGTCTTATATGATACGGGTGTGATGTCTTGATATTCAACGGGGTTTTCAGTAGATGAATGTAAGCCGTAACGGGACTTACACGTAACGAACACCACGCTCTCGCTTCCTTAACCGGAGTTGAGAATATATTAGCGACATCTTGATATTCCTTACACGTAACGTTTCCTTGTGGATTCGACCCAGTATTTTACCGGAATTTATTACTATATCGGCACTTGTACACTTGCAAGTTTAGCCCGGTCAAGTAACTAGCTAGAATAGCTCAAGCTCCATTAATGGATGCTCAATGCATGTACAATGGTGAGGAGAGTCTAACGAGAAAGAGAGAGTTTGGACATTAGCCTAAAAAGTCTCGTGGTTTTCTCCCTTTCGGATTTCCACGTAAAATAGAGCATTCATACAATATCTATATCTATATTTACTATTTCGTGTTGGATTAAACTCAACATTCTTCAAAATCCAAATATCAAAATCGAACTTAGTTGATATAAAAGAAAGATGAGCACTACTAAAGAAGAAATAGTGATTGAATAAAGTTTTTCTACAAAACCATTTCTGGCGCAAAGGTGGTTTCAGATGAGGAGGAGTTGCTGATCGAGACACTAGATTCTTCTTCATACTTCATTCTGAAAAAGGTAGAAATAGGTTGAGATACAAACACTCTTTATGCCTCTTCCATACCCTATGCAGTCCAAAAGAAGGCAGACAAAAACTTCTAACCAGGCAAAGCTGATTGAGACACCAAAGCAACTCCCCACATCGAGTGAGACAAAACATGCCAGAGCACTAAGGCCTAAGAAGAAAGAACAGCCATAGAACAGAACAAACACAACAACAAAAGAAGAGCAATCAAGTTGAGTCACGTTTCTACCAAAAATCTCCGTAGATGATGTTACCTTCAGTCTAGCCGGAGAGAGAACGACTACATGACGATATGGCAACCCTCCCATAAAACCTATAGTTAATCACATAAATATGAGTAAACTATAGACCAAGTATAAGAATAGGGGTATACGTTTTGAACTTTCAAAATATGAGTTTATTTTCTAAACTGGAATGTTGTATTCCAAGAAGAAAAAAGTTGTTTGTACCCACCCCTGTGAGTGACTATTTTTTTGTGTGTGAATCCCGTTCACACACAAAATAGACATGTTTTGTCTATGAAAATTTTCACAAACAAAAAAATTTCTGTTTTGTTTGTGAACGAGATTCATTGACAAAAATAGCCTCACACAGGGGTGGGTATAAGGGTGGGTACAAATAGCAAAGTTGTTCCAAAAAATACAATACTTAAGCAACATAACCCGGTAATCTCAACCCCGATCTCCTCTCTTATATTGAAACCAATGTTTCATTTCTTATACTTCATATTGGACAAGTTATATTTCGATCGGCCTACAGTAACATTTCTCATTAACATGAGTTACATTTATTTACACATAAGTTACATCACCCTACTAATAAAACCAAACAAAAGTTATTGTTCACAAGGGTTATTGCACTACTACATTTTCGGGTCTTTTGTAACATCAGAATTCGTGACCTTTGGTCCAAAAACTGTTGCATTGGACTTAATGTAATAGTTTCTCATCGTTACATTCGCTCGCGTTGCATTTCCTCTAATGTAATGGCTTGTAACAAAATTTACGATCAATTGTAATGGTCTTCACAACATAAAATAAATGTTACAACAAATTGAGCCCAAATGTAATAGTTCTAAATTTGAGTAGTAGTGATACCTTTTACTCTAAATTTCGTTACACTTTCTAATGGAGAAAAGGATCGATTCAGTACATGAACTAGTGCCAGGTGGAGTAAAGAGTACTTCATTTTGAAAATCAGTTTAAACGGTACACCATTTGGCCGTTTTAGCGTTGATGTAGTACTTAGGGTACAGACAAGCGTTATTTAAGGTGATGTGGCAAACGGAATACTGAGTTGAAAAAAAGCCACCTCATCCGTTAACGGACCCATTACGCTGTACAAACCCTAACCATGACCGTTGTTACCCTAACTATTACACCAACATTTAAGAAAATCAGCGCTGAGCATGGATTCCTAATCTTAGAGAGGTGAAGGGGGAAGGAGGAATTGAAGCTGTAAGGAATAAATTGTATTTAGATTTTGATGATGTGTCACGCCCCGGACTGCGTCCAAGCACGTGTACAACTGCCGTGTGATCAAGTGACGTCACTCGCAAGTCAACCTCACTTAATCACACAAGGCGTTCATGAACATCGTTCATACCATACTCAGTAAGTAAACATACATAACAAAATCACATCATAGATTGAATGAATAGCGGAAAATATTCATCGGTCAATCATAAGCCACATATGGCAGAACATAGGCTCACAGGCCAAAACAAAATAATATTACAAAAGGATCCATGAGCATAGTTTATGATTTTAAACAGTAAAGGAAGCACGAACCACGTCTTCCTCTAGATTCCTTGCACCCGTGCAAAGGTGTAGACAACAAGCTCTAGCTCAACCTGAAATGGTGGGGCCCCTCGAAGGGGTCAGTACAAGTACCGAGCGAGTAGCAAGCTAAATGTAGAATAACTAACGTTTCAAGTATAAGACCCAGACATAGGGTGATACGTATGCTTGTTCATTTTTACCCCAAGTTACAAAATACATATCGGTACTTATATACACTTGGAAATACCCGACCCGTAGGTCATTGTTTATTTGGGGAAAATAATAGTGGTCAATGTTCTTGACTTAAAACCCCAACCCACCCATAGACCTATGAGTGTATAAGACTCCTTCTGTTCAAATCAAATAATCACAAGGACGCCACCCGGTCCTTAATTACTAAATAGTAATCTATGAGTTTTGTGGATACCGCCCGATCCTTGGGTACTCCACCCTATATAACCGAGTTTTGAGGATACCGCTCGATCCTTGGGTACTCCACCCGACATAACCGAGTTTTGAGGATACCGCCCGATCCTTGGGTACTCCACTTGACACAACCGAGTTTTGAGGATACCTCCCGATCCTTGGGTACTCCACCCGACACAACCGAGTTTTGAGGATACCGCCCGATCCTTGGGTACTCCACTCGACACAACCAAGTTTTGAGGATACCGCCCGATCCTTGGGTACTCCACCCGACCTATGATCTACCACATATCACACTAGATAGGGTCTATATCATAATCAATAAACAAGACTAATCCAAGTCTTAAGGCCTAAGCAAATTCATCCATGCAATTCATGCATTGAAGATCAACATATAGGCAACAAAACCAAATCGGCGTCGGTTGCCCCTAAACAACCGGTTAACTCTCGGTTGACCCGCTATATCAAATCCAATATGTGTCAAACCTAATCACAACATGCATTCAGTTATGAAAAACCATATTATGCACCATCTATCTCCAAACATATCACATATGTTTTTATAAACATTTTCATTTCACAAATCATGCATATTTTGATAGTTCATTTCATACAAGCCTGATTACTTTGGTTAATCACGTGTTTAATCTCTTTTAAACATCATCATGAACACATATAACATTTACTTAGGTAATCTCATGCTTAACCCAAAAGTTACAAGACATTAAGCCATCCACTCACCTCAAATGAGCTTTATGAAGTTCTACCGTTCTTAGTTGAACTCCGGCGAAACTCTGGCGAAACTCCGGCGAACTCCGGAAAAACTCCGGAGAACTCTAGAAACACTTGAGTCAAGCTCCTAACATGGTTTTATCATCACAAAATCCATATTAACACAAATAACCCCTAAAAGGTTATTTTCTGGTGAACCGGTCATTTTGGCTTCTAAATCTGTTCTTGAACTTAGAACCACCTTTCAACCCCTCATTCTACACTTCTAAATGTGTAGAATAATTCTAGGAGTCCTCCATAGGATATAGAATATGTATGGAAATCAAATGTTGGAAGAAACGTTTATTAAAGAACTTCTCACCTTTATTTTCCAAGTTTTCCTCTACTTTTGCTACTTCCTTTTCCTCCTTTGAATTTCTTGTTGTTTTATAACGGTTAATATTGTAACCGTTATAAAACACATTCTATAACGGGTACGACTACCCGACACGAAAAGTGCCCGTCTTTCTATGTCGCTGGCTTCTATGTCGTTACGGGAACCGACATAAAAAGTGTTTTTTAACCCATATAGAAAGTGTTTTCTACACTAGTGAGTGGATGCTCCAGGCACATGACAGGTGACAGAAGTTGCCTAACTGAGTTCCAGAAATGCAAAGGACCTAGAGTTACCTTTGGAGGTAATGATAAAGAAGGTCAAACAAAAGGAAGAGGAAAGCTGATCAAGAACCAGATAGTCATTGATGATGTCTCATATGTCAAAGGACTGAAGTTCAACTTGCTGAGTGCTAGCCAATTCTGTGACAAAGGCTACACTGTTGAATTCACAAAGAACTTCTGTTATGTGAAGCATGAGACAACAAAAGAAGTGGTTCTTACAGCATCAAGGAAGAAGAACATCTATGTGGTTGATTGAAACACAGCAAAGGATGGAGTTTGCCTGATAGCCAAGGGAGATTCAAAACTAAGTTGGGACTGGCACAAGAAGCTTAGCCATTTGAACTTCAAAACAATCAACAAACTGGCAAGAGAACACATTATTGATGGACTGCCAGACATAGTTTACAAGAGAGAGACCCTCTGCAGTGCATGCCAGAAGGGAAAGCAACAGAAGAACTCCTTCAAACCCATTGTTGGAGATCTTTCTACAAGTCCTCTAAATCTGATCCACATGGATTTATTTGGACCTGTTGAAACTCCAAGCGTTGGTGGAAAGAAATATACCCTAGTCATGGTTGATGACTATTCCAGATATACATGGACTATCTTTCTATCAAAGAAAAATGAAACTCTTCAGAAGTTGCCATCTCTGTTAAAGCAACTTCAGACTGAGAAGAACTAGAAGGTTAAGACAATCAGGTCTGACAGAGGAACTGAATTTGTCAACCAAGTCATAAAGGACTTCTGTGATCAAAATGGAACCTTTCATCAACTCTCTGCTGTCAGAACCCCTCAACAGAATGGCGTAGCAGAAAGGAGGAACAGAACTTTAAAAGAAGCTGCAAGAACAATGATTGCAGAATCTGGTCTACCTATCAGATATTGGGCTGAAGCAATCAACACTGCATGATATACTCAGAACAGAAGCATGATCAACAAGAATCACCAGAAGACTCCTTATGAACTCTGGAAAAGAAGGAAACCCAACATCAGCTACTTTCATGTGTTTGGATGCAAGTGCTACATTCTTAACAATGGAAAGGAGCATCTGAAAGTCTTTCAAGAGAAGGTTGATGAAGGTATCTTTATAGGCTATTCAAACACCAGTAAAGCCTATAGAGTACTCAACAGAAGGACCCTACATGTTGAAGAATCTATACATGTGAAGTTTGATAAAAGCACCTCTGTTAAAGAAGTAACAGAGATCCTCAAGGAAGTCAGCATAAAAGACAGAACACCAGAACCAACAGAAGAGGTAGCAGATAACCCTGCATTTCCGACTCCTGCACCAAACCCCCTTCTGCTGAATGAAGATGAAGACTCAGAAGATGAAGAACAAGAAAGACACAGACAGCAACTGACAGAACCTGATCTGACATGGTTAAGTGACCATCCTCCTCATCAAGTAATTGGGCATATCAGAAGTGGTGTGCAGACCAGATCAGCTTCAACAAGGAGAGAAGCAATGCTTGCCTGTTATATATCTCAGATGGAACCCATGACTGTGGAAGAAGCTCTTGCAGACTCAGATTGGATCAATGCAATGCAAGAAGAGCTGACTCAATTTGAAAGGAACAAAGTATGGGAACTTGTTCCTAGGCCAAAGCATCAGAATGTCATTGGAACCAAATGGGTGTTCAAGAATAAAGCTGATGAAGATGGCAACATTGTAAGGAACAAAGCAAGGCTGGTAGCTAAAGGTTATTGCCAAGAAGAAGGAATAGATTTTGATGAGACATTTGCACCAGTTGCCAGACTGGAAGCCATCAGAATATTTCTAGCCTATGCTGCTTACAACAACATCAAGGTCTACCAGATGGATGTCAAGAGTGCATTTCTGAATGGAGATCTTGAAGAAGAAGTTTATGTGGAACAACCACCAGGTTTTGTCATTCCTACTCACTCTTCCTGTGTCTACAAGCTTAAAAAGGCCCTTTATGGTCTTAAGCAAGCTCCCAGAGCATGGTATGACACATTGTCCCTTTTTCTAGTGAACCATGGGTTTACTAAAGGAAAGGTTGACAAAACTCTATTTCAAATCTCTGTTGCTAATCATATTCTGTTAGTACAAATATATGTTGATGATATTATATTTGGTAGTACTAATCCAGAACTGTGCAAGAAATTCTCTCAAGTAATGCAGAGTCAATTTGAAATGAGTATGATGGGAGAACTCAGTTACTTCCTAGGACTTCAAGTCAAACAAGTTCCAGAAGGAATCTTTATCAATCAAGGGAAGTATACCAGAGACCTGATCAAGAAGTTTGGAGTGGAAGGAAAATCCTCAGTGAAGATTCCCATGAACACCTCACAAGGAATTGGACCAGATGATGAAGGAAAGGATGTTGATGCAACAACATACAGAGGAATCATAGGATCTTTGTTGTATCTGACTGCAAGCAGACCAGACATCTCATTCTCTGTTGGAATCTGTGCCAGATACCAATCAAAGCCCAAGGAGAGCCATCTTAGTGCTGCAAAGAGAATTATCAGATATATCAAAGGAAATCCAAATGCAGGCCTATGGTATCCAAAGGGAGGTAACTTTGAATTAATTGGTTACTCTGACTCAGATTTTGCAGGTTGCGGATTAGACAGGAAGAGCACCTCTGGTCATTGCCAAATGCTAGGAGGAAGGCTTGTTTCCTGGTTTAGCAAGAAGCAGAATTCAATCTCAATAAGTATTGCAGAAGTTGAGTACATTGCAGCTGGGAGTTGCTGTGCTCAGTTACTCTGGATGAAGCAACAGTTGAAGGATTATGGCATTCAAGCAAAGGAGATCAAATTGTTGTGTGACAACACCAGTGCCATTGCCATCACTCAGAATCCAGTTCTTCACTCCAGGACAAAGCATATTGAGATCAGACATCACTTCATCAGAGATCATGTTGAAAAGAAGCACATATGCATGGAGCATGTGCCAACAGAAGACCAGCTTGCAGACATTCTGACAAAGCCTCTTCCTGAGGCCAGATTCAACAAATTGAGAGAAGAATTGGGAATGATGGATGAAATCCCAAGGGAAAGTTGAAAAGGAAGGCCCTCTGTTGCAAAATCTCTGCTAACAGAATACCTGTTGCAGAACCCCTTCTGTTAACCCCCTTCTGATCTTTATCCTAGCAGAACACCTCAGCAACAGAAACCCTCCCTCTCTCTCTTCAGAAAACCCCTTCTTATATCTAACAGAAGGTTGTGGACTTAGAAAATTCTGAAAACCGGGTGATCTAGTAACTTATTAAAGGTCTTTTACTCTTTTACCCTTAAAACGGTATCCAGCCGCATAATATTTACTGCGCCCCTTTTTACATTTATTGGTACCTTGGAACCGTAAATAATCTCAAACGTCCACTAACCCGAACCCATATATTCCCCTTTCGCAAACCTAAACCGTTGATGCTTTCATTACTCTCAAATTCTCAAACCTCCATAGCTCTCAAGCTCTCTGCAACTTTTCTCTGCTCTAATGGCTTTGATCAACATCAATGACCTCACAAAGGAAGAAATCAACACCCTGGTCTCGAACATCTATACTGGGATGAACTGCGACCTCTCCGCACTCCCTGAACTCGCAGCTAATCATGAAACGATGGTGAAAATCATCAAGGGAATGGAAGACTCCCAACTCAACAAGGTAGTAGGATATCACTTTGATTCCTACAGCACGAGAGACGTGGCAGAGTTTTATCTCAACGCTACGTACGAAGGGGAGACCATCCGGTCAAAGGTCAATGGTGAGAACATAACCCTCACTCCTGAAGTTCTCAACGCCCTGTTTGGCGTAGTGGAGGACCCTCAAGAAGAAGAGACTGAAGGCTTCCTATCACTGGACAGTGTCAAGGTCACTGTGGACAACTTTGTCCAACTCTACTGCAGACCTGAAGTGGGTAGAGTTCCCAAACTGTATATGAAGAAGAACCTCCTTCAAAGTGACTATGAAAAGCTGGTGAACATTCTTCATAAGTGTGTCTGGAGCAAGAGCGCCTCCACTGATGACATGAATGTGCTCAATGCAAAAGCTGTCTTTGCGGTTCATCATGGAATGAACATCAACTGGGGACAGGTAATAGTCAAATCTCTAGTTGAATTCATCAAAAAGAAGGACAAGGAGACCGGACTGTTCAAAAACCCCATGGGTTATGGCCTCTTAATCTCTGAAACCCTGCTCAAAGCAAGGATAGGGCTGAGAAACCCTATTGAGGCAGATTACACCAAACTGCTCTTCCTCAATACCTCTGGTGACCGAAAGGTTGCACTCAAGGCTGAACAGAAGAGGCTGAGGACTCTGGAGTTTAACCGGGAGAAACTCCAACAGAAGGCCATCAAGCCCAAAAAGGCTGTGAAGAAACAGCAAAAACCCTCTACACCTTCTGAATCTGAAGAAGAAGAAGTTCTGATCAGAAAACCTGTGAAGAAGGTTGTTCTGCAGAAGGTTGCCCCAACTAAAGTTCAGAAGCTAGTGGCCAAGAAATCTGTTCTAAAGAGAAAGGCACCTTCCCCTGTCTCTACAGAAAGCACCCCCTCTGCCTCCCCCATTGCAAAGAAGGCAAAGGTTCTGACACCTACAGTACAGGAGAAGCTGGAGGATTCTGTCACTTCTGCCCCAGCCAACAGAAATGCTTGGCAAGGCAAGAGGATTATTTTTGAGTCCAGTGACTCTGAGGAAGATGTAGCAGTACTGGATGTTACTGTTCAGGGGGGATCTCATAGATCTCCCTCTGCAACCTTGCCTGATCAACCTATGATTCTTACATCATCAGAACACCATCAAGAAGACAGAACCTCTGAGCCCACAGAACCCCAGGTGCATACCCCCTCTGATCTAGACAAAGTATTTATCAGGGTTCTGGCTTGGAGGAAGTGGAGAGTGGGACCTCTTCCAGAACTACTCAGATTTCTTCCCAACTTTATCACAGAGGAAGCTGAAGCTCTGAAGTGGGCTGACACAGAAGATGTTGAGCTATGCCTCAACAAGGACTTTCTTCTATCTGTTCTTGCTGAGAAGAAAAAAGGGGAATGCAAAGGCAAGAGCAAACTCACTGATGTCATAGAAGAAGAGCTTGTCAAGGCTCTGACAGAAGATGAGGTGTCAGCCTTTGATGATTGGTTGATTGAAAAGAAGAGGAAGGAATCTATGATCAAATTTCGACATAGTGCTCATGGAGAAGGGGAACCCTCCACTGCCAATGATCTACCCTTGGTCATGGAGAGGCTGGTCAAGGAATGGAGAGATTCACAGTTCACAGAAACTCTACTTGTGGTAATTCCTGAACCTCCACTCTTACCCAGAATGCCAACTCCCTTTACCACTCCACCCCAATCTCCTCACCAGAAAACCCCTTCTGCACCTATTCCAACAGAACCTCTGATTCCATTATCCCCCTCTAAGCATACACTCCCATCCCCCCAACAGAACACCTCCTCACTTCATCAGAAACCCTCTTCTCAACAGAAAACCCCCACACCCCAAAAGCCCTCAATCTCCAAATCTCCATCTCCCTCACCCTGCAAACCGTTCTCTCCTCCAAAGAACAGATCCCCTTCCCCTCCCCCACCCTCTCAAAGACAACTTATTCTATATCAACCCCAACAGATCATCTCATCATCACCACCACCTCAACAGAAATCCCCTTTACCTTCCAAGCCTGAACATCAAGTCACTCCACAAGAGTCCCTTCCACCACACCAACCTGCAGCTCAGCTACAACCTGAATGGTTCCTTAGAGACTCTGATCCTACTGCAGTCTCGCCCATCTCAGCACCACAAGGTTATTCTAGGCATTCTACTGCCCCCAATCCCTCCCTTCGGAAGAAGAAGAAGGTAATCAGAAACAGAATCCCAATCTACTCCTCGTATGAAGACTCTTCTGACATGGATGGATTCATGGTCAGCAAGTCCTACAAAGCTACTTCAAAAAGACAGAAGACCCCTCCTCTGACTCAACTTGAGCATGAACTTCTTGTCCAATCTCTCTCCTCTGTCCAAGAGCATCACCCTTTGCCTAAGGGAAGAGGTTTAGAGCTGCCTCAATCTGATGGACAAGAAAATCAAATTCCCTTCAACAAGTATGTTGAAACAACAGAAGAATTTGGTGGACAAGTCCTCCACGGCATGGACAAGCTCATCCAGATAAATGACAAGCACTATGAGCACCTTGCTCATGTGAATGATAATCTCAATTCTGGGATGCAGTTTATCTCAGACCGCTTTGAAAACTTCACAGAAACACTCCACAATTTCATGGCCTCCTCCTCTGCCAGAACAGATGCACTGTCAACAGAAGTGATAGGTATCCACAAGACCCTCTCTGTTTTTCAACAAACTCTCCTAAGTCAAGGATAGGCCATCAGCACAATCTCAGAAAATCTTGAGGCTCTGCAAAAATCTGACGCCAGAACTAAGAAGCAACTGATTTCCATAGAGGAAATGTGCAGAGCTCACCAAGATCAAGCTCAACATCTTCTCTCTGCTGACAGAGACAGATACCAGAAGATGGTACTGCTTGAAGCCAACAACAAGGACATCTTCTCTGCTATTCAGAAGCAGCAAGGACTGATAGAAGGCCTTACTTCTGTAACTCAGACCCTACTAGAGGCCCTTGAACAGATAGCCTCCTCACAAGCCTCAGTGTTTCAGAAGATCAGCATGATGTTAGAGGACCTAAATGATGCCAAAAAGGGGGAAGAGGACCCTCAACAGACTAGGCCTCGGTCCACCAGAACTCCTGCTAGAACATCCTCTTCTGTTGAACCAATAGTAGATCCTGCTCCTTACTTTGAAGCTGCCTTACAGAAAAAGAGAGCAACAGGTATACCAAGACCCCCATCTCCAGCAAAGAAAAGCAACAACAAGAAAAAAATCCTTAGCTTCACTGAATGGAGATTGGGTGGATCCCAGAGAATTGACAGAGCTCAATTTGAAGAAATGAAGGTAAAAATGACTCTCACCCAACAACAGAACCTCTTTCTGGATAAAGATGGTGTTGTACGAGTCAGATATGGGGGATCCTGAGAAGAAGCTGAAGAATGGTACAAGAAAAATATTGTCCCTGGCAAGACAGTACATGAAGGAGTTCTCAGCTATCTGGACTGCAAGCTCTCTCCCATATGGGCATCTTATCAAAGCTCAGGCAATTTATCTAAGATCAGAGCAGAAATTAATGAAGATCTGCTAAGGCTTCAAAGATTGGAGGAAGCAGCTCTGCAAGCAGCTACTATGGAGAATGTGTAAGAATTATTTCTGTAAACCATATCTAATAAAATCACATCTCTGCCTTTTCACTTTGTAAGGCTTTTCCTCAATTCCTGTCTCTTTGCTTTCTGTCTGTGTTTGCCTTTGTTTAATTATTATCTGCTATCTGAATTTACTGCACTCTTACTATTTTCCTATGCCAAGTTGCCCACCAAGATTTTAATGAAAGTTTTAAACTTTAATTCTTTATGGTGAAGGCACTTCTCTGGAAATAGTTAAAGGGTTTTGGCATCATCAAAAAGGGGGAAATTGTAAGGAATATTTGTAATTAGATTTTGATGATGCTATATTAATTAGGACTTTAGAGTACCCCTCTTTAGACTTAATGTATTAGAATTTTCCCTTGTAAAATTCCTTAGCATAATCGACTTAGCAGAAAGCCTCCAAGAGCTGAAGACCCTTGATAAGGCATTGGTTGAACAGAGGACCCTTGGTTCTCTGCTTCGGAACAGAAGACCTCAGGGTCTCTGTTAATCTTTACTCTGACAGAAACCCTCCTGGTTCTCTGTTAGATATCCTCTCAACAGAAGTGCTCCAGACCTTCTCTGATCAACTCTCTGTTAAAGACACCAGAAGGCCTGACACTTAGAAGAATTCCACAAAGCCGGGAAACCAACTGAAAGATTCCTTCAACGGCTAGGAGTCTTGAACGGAAAAGCTACAGTGCGCGCATTAAATGCACATTTAATGCTCCCCATGCTCCGTAGAGTAATTGCAGATGATTGGCCGCAATGTCAGGATTACTTTATCCCAAAATAGCAACCCGCCAACTTTACCGGGTCCTACTGGTCAAGTCAATTGCTCGCTCATTTAATGTAGTTGTCCTCCTTCTCCTCCAACGGGAAGACAACCTCAGTATAAAAGATACGCTACGAAGAACAACAAAGCAACTTTGCTAACCTTTGCTACAACTCTGCACATACAAGAAATTCAAACGCTACAAAGCAAAAAGCCTCCTTGAGATTAAAACTTCATCATCTTCTACAAGAGAAGGCAGAAGTTGGAAAAATCCTTATTTCCAACTCAAGCAAAGTTCCAAGTGTTCTTCAACTCTTCAAGCTCATTACTTACAAATCCCTTGTAACGAAGCAAGTTGGAGGAACCCCTGTTCGAAATAGAACCTCTTCTTTCACAAGAAGGACGTCCAAGTACCTGGAGCTGTGAAGTGGTGATACTTCTGGGAAAGCTCAGTGAAAGGACCAGTCTTAGGGAAGCCGGAAGTGCATCCAAGAAGACATCTACACTTGAAGAAGACGTGGAGAGCTTCTTAAGTGATAGGGCTAAGGCATTGTAAACGGAAGTTTTTACGAGCTTAGTGGAACAGTGGACTAGAGGAACAAGTTGTTCCTTGAACCACTATAAAAAGCCCTGATGTCTTTTACTTACTGCTTTACATTCATAGTTTTCATTTGAACTGTCTAACTCCAAAGACTTGGTATCTGTGTTCAGCAGAACTGGTCTTGTGAGTTAACAGAAGGCCTACTGCCTTTGCTTCTCTGAGGCTATTAACAGAACTCCCTACCAGAACCCCATCCGCTGCCAGTCTGTTCTGCCAATAGAACAGGCTATTCTGTTAAATCTGGTACTTAGCTTGAAAAAGTTAAAAACCAATACAGTCTATTCACCCCCCCCCCCTCTAGACTGTATCCAGTACAACCGGGACCAACACTGCCTTTCTGCATTAGTACACACCCAAGCCTTTGGATGCTAGCATCACTATAGATATTGTACCATATACCTTGTATGGGTAGCGCAAGAACTGGTGCTTCGGTAAGTCGTTTCTTTAGTTCGAGAAACTCCTTCTCGCATTTGTCATCCCATACGAACTTAGCCCCCTTTTTCGTGAGCTTTGTAAGTCGTGACGCCAACACAGAGAATTTCTAAACAAATTTACGATAGTAACCCGGCAAGCCAAGGAAACTACGTATCTCCTTCACATTCTTGGGTCTCTCCCAATCAATGATGGCTGTTATCTTGGCGTTGTCCACCGCAACGCCCGAACCGGATATTATATGACCGAGGAAGCCAATCTCCTTGAGCAAAAATTCGCACTTAGAGAACTTGGCAAAGAGTTGTTTTTCCTTTAGTCGTTCAAGTACAAGCTTTAAGTGATGTTCATGCTCTTCTTCATTCTTCGAGTATATCAAGATGTCATCAATGAATACGATCACAAACTGATCCAAGTATTCACTAAACACACGGTTCATCAAGTCCATGAATGTTGCCGGTGCATTGGTTAAACCAAATGACATGACGAGGAACTCATAGTGACCGTACCTAGTGCAGAATGCACTCTTAGGTATGTCACTTTCTTTGATCTTCAACCGATAATAGCCTGATCTCAAATCAATCTTTGAGAACACCATCGCTCCCCGAAGTTGATCAAATAAGTCATCTATCCTCGGTAAAGGATACTTGTTCTTGATTGTGACTGTGTTCAACTGTCGGTAGTGGATACACATTCTTAATGTACCATCTTTCTTCTTCACGAAGAGTACTGGTGCTCCCCACGGTGAATGACTAGGTCTAATGAACCCGTTGTCCAATAGTTCTTGTAATTGGACTTTCAACTCTTGAAGTTCCGCCGGTGCCATTCGATAAGGAGGAATCGATACGGGTTTGGTCCCCGACTCCACTTCGAACACAAATTCAATGTCCCTATCGGGTGGAAGCCCCGGTAAGTCTTTGGGGAAGACATCCGGGTACTTATACACGACATGTACATAGTTGATGTCAACTTCTTTCTTTTCCTCATCCACCACGTAAGCAAGGTACGCGTGGCATCCCTTCTTCATCATCTTCCATGCCCTCATCACAGATATGATACAACTATGAGATCCTTCCCAATCTCCCTCGAAACGTAAGACGTTTCCCTCGTCATCCTCGAGTTCCAAGACTTTGGTGTAGCAATCCACTCGAGCATGATGCTTCTCGAGCCAATCCATTCCGATGATTGCATCAAACTCCAACATGCTTAGGGGTACGAAGTCACAGGTCAATGGTTGACCCGTCGCTTCTACCTCACACGCAGGATAATAATGTCTCCTCTCCACATCGTCTCCCAACGGTGTAGAGACCAACAAGGGTTACGTCATTGCTATCAATGGTACGTCTAAACCTTCAGCAAACGCTTCACTCAGAAATGAGCGTTGTGCCCCCGGTATCGATGAGAATTCTTGCATTTCTACCATTGATCTTTAAAGTTCCTACATATATAAGTCATGTAAGATGCCTTTCCTACCATGACTATACATCTATGGGGGTTTGTTATGTTCATACACATGTTTGGGATCAAGGAGGGGTCTTAACGTCGCAAAACGCCTTGAAAACCCCATGTTGGGCAGTCTGGGTGCCATGCACGGCGTGCGTGGCTCCAGTTTTTCGCCTGGGGCTACTGCCCATCACGCACGGAGGGACGCATGGAGGGCGTGCGTCACCCCACGCACGGCCGTGCGTCCAGCAAAATCTTCCTGGAGGCCTACTGCCACCCACGCACGGCAGCACGCACGCGTGCGTGTGGGCGTGTGTGGCGTGCAGTGGCCAATTGAAGCCCGTTTCGGCCAAAACTTTCCCGGTTCACCCCCGGGCGGGCCGTACTCAAATTCTTCGACCTACATCAACACAATAAGCTTAGAAACAGTCGAAATTTAGTGTATTACCTGCAACGGAGTCAGGGTTAGCACGTGCATCTGCTTCGGTCATGACATAGACCCTCACTTGGGCCCGCCTTGGTTGACGGATGCAGCGTTGCTTGTTGACATGCCACCTCTTCCCATGCTGCCGTGTGACGGTCCTGCGCGGTTCCTCCCTGTCATGGCCCCTCCCCCGGCTCCCGATGCATTTCCTTGTGTCAATTGGGGGCAATTAGCTTTCATATGCCCCGCATTCCCACACCTGAAACACCTCGGTGGTTCATTGCACTTCCCATAGTGATGTCTAGTGTAATTGGGACATCTAGGTGCCCCCGGATTCTGTGGCCTAGGTCTGTGCCACCTTGTATCTTTACTCTTCTTTGCCGGCGGCGCTGGTGGTCTAAATGAACCACCGCCGCCGTGGTTGTTCTTCCGAGAATGATCGGGTTGCCCCGGACTATTCCATTTCCTCTTTTTCGCCTCCTCGGCGTCCCTTTCCTTTCTCTTGTTCCATTGGGTTTCCCCAAGCATGCCCTGCTCCACCACTTCACTAAACGTCATGTGGCGCGAGTATGTGGCCCGATCACGGATGTCCAATAGTAAGGCATCCCAAAAATGTTCGGTTATGCGGTTCTCGTCGGCCGCATACTCCGGCAAGAACCTAGTCAAGGTTCTAAAGTCTTGCTCCAATTGCTTGACAGTGACACCTTCTCTTTGGTTGAGGTTTGTGTACTCCCTGCGCTTCACATTGACCTCGTAGTCATAGTAGTATTGGGCGTAGAACTCCTGTTCAAAGTTCTCCCAAGAGATAGTCTCACGATACTTCTCTTCTACACTCTCCCACCATGTAGAAGCGATCCCTTCAAGCAAACGTGACGCAACGGTCAACTTCACGTCAGGTGTTATCTACATGTCTCTTGCTGCATCTTTGACCTTCGTTATCCAATCGGCGGCAACGGTAATGTCACCGATGCCATCGAAGGACCTGCACCCTAAGACTCTAGCCTCCTTGAGGTATTTAGAGATCTTCACACAGAAATCTCCCCCACGCCCACCTTGGGACGTCCCTGAAATGGCCCTTGAAGCTCCCCGACTTCCTTGACCCGAACCTCCTGATGGGGCACGCCTAGTTAGGCATCTTAGCTCTCTCCTTTGCTTTTCTTTTTTATACCATTCAAATAATTCACCCAGTTGGGCGAATCGGGCATCACTTTCGTCGTTGTCCTCCTCATCGGTATGGAAGTCACCCCCGTCATATGGGGCCTCCTCATGCCCCGCTTCGGAAACATAGGTTGCATCATATTCCTCGGTGTTAGTTTCAAACACCGAGTCAACATGACCATCGCTCACTCTTTGGGCTCGATGGCCCCCACGACTCCCACGGCCTCCACAGCCTCCTCTTCCACCTCTTGAGCCCTGAGATGCGGCCCGGCTATCCCCAATAGAAGCTACCAGTGTTTGCCCCCTCAGATTGTTCCTTGTCGGCATACGTCTACCTTCCATTTCTGAAAAGGAATTTGAACGAGTCATTAGACTCCAATCAATGTCGAATAACGGAAAACGTATAGACACATATTGGCCCAAGTCACCGCTATACCAATTGTTAAGGGTACCATCTTAACAACTAGAGACCTTGCAACTTAGGCAACAATAGTTCCATAAACGCCAAAATACAATGCTCATGGTTTTCGGTAAAACTCTTTTCGAAAGATCCCTTGTGAGAGGTTGATTACATACTTTAGAATCTGAGATGGCTCTGATACCACTAAATTGTCACGCCCCGGACTGCGTCCAAGCACGTGTACAACCGCCGTGTGATCAAGTGACGTCACTCGCAAGTCAACCTCACTTAATCACACAAGGCGTTCATGAACATCGTTCATACCATACTCAGTAAGTAAACATAAATAACAACATCACATCATAGATTGATTGAATAGCGGAAAATATTCATCGGTCAATCATAAGCCACATATGGCAGAACGTAAGCTCGCAGGCCAAAACAAAATAATATTACAAAAGTATCCATGAGCATAGTTTATGATTTTAAACAGTAATGGAAGCACGAACCACGTCTTCCTCTAGATTCCTTGCACTCGTGCAAAGGTGTAGACAACAAGCTCTAGCTCAACCTGAAATGGTGCCCCCCGAAGGGGTCCGTACAAGTACCTAGCGAGTAGCAAGCTAAATGTAGAGTAACTAACGTTTCAAGTATAAGACCCAAACATAGGGTGATACATATGCTTGTACATTTTTACCCCAAGTTACAAAATACATATTGGTACTTATATACCTTGGAAATACTCGACCCGTAGGTCATTGTTTATTTGGGGAAAATAATAGTGGTCAATGTTCTTGACTTAAAACCCCAACCCACTCATAGACCTATGAGTGTATAGGACTCCTCTTGTCCAAATCAAATAATCACAAGGACGCCACCCGGTCCTTAATTACTAAATAGTAATCTATGAGTTTTGAGGATACCGCCACATCCTTGGGTACTCCACCCTATATAACTGAGTTTTGAGGATACCGCCCGATTCTTAGGTACTCCATCCGACATAACCGAGTTTTGAGGATACCGCCCGATCCTTGGATACTCCAACTAACATAACCGAGTTTTGAGGACACCGCCCGACCCTGGGGTACTCCACCCGGCACAACCGAGTTTTGATGATACCGCTCGATCCTTGGGTACTCCACCCGACACAACCAAGTTTTGAGGATACCGCCCGATCCTTGGGTACTCCACCCGACCTATGATCTACCACATATCACACTAGATAGGGTCTATATCATAATCAATAAACACGACTAATCCAAGTCTTAAGGCCTAAGCAAATTCATCCATGCAATTCATGCATTGAAGATCAACATATAGGCAACAAAACCAAACCGGCGTCGGTTGCCCCTAAACAACCGGTCAACTCTCGGTTGACCCGCTATTTCAAATCCAATATGTGTCAAACCTAATCACAACATGCATTCAGTTATGAACAACCATATTATGCACCATCTATCTCCAAACATATCACATATGTTTTTATAAACATTTTCATTTCACAAATCATGCATATTTTGATAGTTCATTGCATACAAGCCTAATTACTTTGGCTAATCACGTGTTTAATATCTTTTAAACATCATCATGAACACATATAACATTTACTTAGGTAATCTCATGCTTAACCCAAAAGTTACAAGACATTAAGCCATCCATTCACCTCAAATGAGCTTTAAGAAGTTCTACCCTTCTTAGTTGAACTCCGGCGAAACTCCGGCGAACTCCGGTGAAACTCCGGCGAACTCCGGTGAAACTCCGGCGAACTCTAGAAACACTTGAGTCAAGCTCCTAACATGGTTTTATCATAACAAAACCCATATCAACACACTTTTATTGGAAGAACGTTTATTAAAGAACTTCTCACTTTTATTTTCCAAGTTTTCCTCTACTTTTGCTACTTCCTTTTCCTCCTTGAGTTTCTTGTTGTTTAAGCTTGCTTTGGCTATGGAGAATGAAGTTGCAGAGCTTCCTCTCTCTCTTCCCTTGTTGCTGGTCGAAGTTTTGGTGAGGAAGGGAGGGGGCGGGCTTCCTTTTTGTCTCTTTGAGCAATGAGCGAAAGAAAAGAGTGTTGGTTGTGTCTCAGAAACACGAAGAAATATTAATTAAATAAAATTAATTAATTAATAAAATAGCTAAAAGAAAACAGAAAAATAGATGGAGCAGATTTTAGCCAGAGCTCGTGCTACGCACGATGTCCTTAAAACGTATTCGTCGCCTCCCACGGTGCTAGGAGCGTTGCAACGACCGTTTCCCATGATACGGTGGCGAACGAACTAACGTTTGAGCACACAAACGAAAGTTTCGGTGAACTGGAACACAGTATGAATACTTAGGAATTTTCTGAGTAGCTGGAAGTGTTTTAGAGCTCAAAAATACGTGAGGAATGTATTGTGAGTTGTGAATGTGTCTTTGTTGCAAACCACCTACCAGCCATTTATAGGAGGATTTGTTGTGTGTTAAATGGGGTGTTAATGGACCTGAACGTTGGACATCAATGACCAGTCCGTTGGGCATTGAATTGTCCATAAACTGTCCATTGAACGCAACATTAAAAGAGAAGAACGTTGGACATTTATTGCTGTAACGGACCAGAAGACCTTCTGGTGCGAACAGAACACCTTCTGTCCGGAAGCCAGCAGAAACCCTCTTAGGTTCTCTGGTGTCCAACAGAAACCCTTTTAGGTTCTCTGGTCCGGAAGGCAACAGAAAGCGGAGCAGTTCTGGAAAAAATAAAATGTTACGGGAAGAACAAAAAATTAGACCGTATCTTTGAATGATAGATTTTTCAGACGACATTCGTGTCCGCAGGTCACCCGCGCACACAAGTCACGATTTTTCTTCTCAGTTTCGGGATTTGATCGGCACCCCCCCCCCCCCCTACACGTATGAGAGAGCCTTTACCTTTAGGAATCTTATCTCCTTAAAAGAGGCTTCCCTTTATAAGGGGGTGAAAATCCCTTGAGTTTTCCGGTGTGGTATAAAACACACTAGAAACCCATCATTTTCCCAGTTTTTCCATTTCAACGAGTGAACTTCGAGAATCAATTTCTCATTCACCCGTTATCCGTTTTGAGTGTACCACATATCGAATTGTAGCCCTTAACAAAGACAATCCGAAACCGCTTTGACCCGATCCAAATCAAAAGTGGACCCCACTCAAATAATTGCCCCAAAATGACCATTTAATGCAATTTTTAACACATTTTTCCAACAAAGGGGTCCACCTCCATTTAATTTAGGTGCCCCATCATCTCAATCACTCCTCCCCCCTAATGCAGCCCCTCCCCCTGTCAAACTTGAGCACAAAAAAGTGGGGTGGCCCCCACTCCTATGAGAGGTCATCCCTTTGTGCCCCGATTTGGACAATCGGTCTCGAAAGTTGTATTTTTCAGACTGTTTTAATTATATTTTATTTTATCAGGTCAAATAAAATATATAAGGTGTTTCCCATCATTATGGACTCCTAGAATGAATATAAATTCCTCATCTTTAATTTTAGAAGTCTCCGAAATCCGTTTTGGTCTGTCATCTGATAAATTACCGATATCAGTAATTGGGCCTCGTTTGACCGACGGGTCAACCCTATGCCCTTTCTATGGCCCAACTAAAATATCCTCCACAATATACATATTATCTAGACCAAGATGAATATAATATGTGGTCACGGTATTATCGGGTGGTCCCCGTTCCCGATGCGGGCCCACATGCAATTTACTATTCACGCAAAAGAAATAACAAAATTTTTACAACCTCGTAAATTCATGAATCATTATTCAAGGTTTATTGCATGGTTTACTAAAAATAATATACTTGGGGGCGGTGTTACATGATGCTAGTTCAATTAGGATATTAGAGTACCCCCATTAGAAATCTTGTATTAGAATTTTTCTAAGTGTATGATTTAGATTATTCGACGGGACAGAAGACATCAGCTCTTCTATTGCACTCTCTGGGCAGAAACCCTCAGACTTTGCCAAGCCAACAGAACTGCTCTACACTTAGACGAATTTCTACATTCTGCCTGAGCCGGTCAAAACTAACGGGATATTCCCTAACAGCTAAGAGCATCTTCAATGCTTAAACGTTAACAGTGCATACGTGGCATGAGAGATAGACAATGAAAAAAACCAATAAATAGAATCTCTCTCCTTATTTGAAGGATTTTATATCATTTTGGTAAGTTTTTTTTTCACAATGTCAAACACAATGTCTAGATGTAGACATTGTGGTTGACATTGCAGGGAAAAACTTACCAAAAACACATAAGACCGTGGAAAGACGGAGAGAGAAATGTCATCAAATCAATCTTTTGTGTCTATCTCTCATGCCACATGTACACCGTGCACATTGTAGCATTAGAGATGCTCTAAGAGCCTCTCAACGGAAAAAAAACCACTGTTCACGCATTAAATGCTCATTTAATGTGATTCACACGTTGGGATATTTAAAGCTGATGATTGACCAGGGAAAGATTTTCTCGCCCCCAAAATAGCAAGTCGGCTACTTTTGGAAACCAACCGGTCAAATCAACAGTACATGCATTAAATGAAGATGTCCTCTACACTCCAACGGGAAGACATCTTTCAATATATACGATACACTTCGAAGGATTAGAACAACAACGATTACAACGATTCAACCTCTCTCTAAACACATACTATCAAACATTCAAGGCTACAATTTTCATTCTTTAAGAGCAACAAGATTTTACTTTGGAAAAGATTATAAACTCCATATCTTTTCTTTCCAACGTGAGAGAATCGTTCATCCAGTTCTTCAACACTTCTAAAGCCTCATCTACACATCCTTTGTGACGAAGCTACGTTGGAGAAACCGCTTTTAACTTAAACACTTCTTGAAAAAGAAGGGACGTCTCAAGTAAGTGGAGTAGTGAAGTGGAGATACTTCAAGAAACTCAGTGAACACGAGACCAATTGTTCACGGGTGATTTAGCTGTAGGAGTATCATACTCACGGGCTCCTCACACGATATATCAACTGAAAATTTCCTACTTTTCTTGGTATGCTCTTCTGAATCACTTTGTTTCCCTTTCTCCCTTTTCTCCACAGTGTATTCTAATACGAAGTATTTGTTTTCCATCAATTTACTCTTCCTTTTATTGTGTCAATTAAATTTACAACTACATGATTTTGCCTTTTTTCTAAATTTATTTATTAATGCATGTCATTATATATTTGCTTAATACATTTATTAATGTAATGTACTATCCTCCGTTCTTTAATTCTTGCAACAGTTTGACTTTCACGTTTGCCAACACACAACTTTGACTGTAATTATATTTAATTATGTATTACTAAACTTTATAAAAATTTGATATTTTGGAAATTCACATTGATAGGAATTTAATAACATTTTATACATAATAATTTGATTATGTATATTAGTAGAAAATCGTGGTCGAAGTAAGGTCTGTGAATAATGCAAAAATCACAATGTTGCAAGCATTAAAGAACGGAGGAAGTATATAAGTTTTTATTGAGGTTTATGATTTAGAGTGATTCTTTGTCATTAATTTTTTCTAATATATTATTGTTATGGAATGTGGATGTTCATTACACTCTAGCCCATATTTTTTGTAAGGGCCTAGCCCATTACCATGTACCCCTATTCCTCCATGTACATATATCTCATATGTTAGTGAAAAGGATATAATTTTGAAACTATTCATATCACATTATCAACATGTTGCCCTGACCTTTTTCTTCTCTGTCATACATTGGAGTCTTCGGATTTTTTTTACCCACCTGCCATACTTCATCTCAAGCGTAGCAACCCAATTGCTTGGCTTGCAAATCTTACCTGACCCGCTCACCTCCTTTAATAAGAAGATTTGAAGTGATGCAATCAGAAAGAGGAATATATACGCGTTGCACTCTTTTTTCCTTGACCAAGGTTTTGTCCCACTTGGGTTTCCTCGACAAGGTTTTTAACGAAGCAACATTACTAATGTTATAAAGAGAATAATGTATATTTTTTCTTGTAATGCCTTTAATTAGTAATATACCTCCATGAGGGAGTGTTATGGAATGTTACCCACACGGGTAGCTCAGTTGGTGTAGTGGTGGGAAATTTATAATACCGACCAAAAATTGAAACTTGCAACGGTCGTGTGGAGGTTATAGCTCTTATATAATGAGTTGAACCTCTGGTGCGCACGAGTACAAGGTCTACTGCCATTGAGCTGACTGAGTTACTGTGACTTACAAGTTACAACCTTCCAAATGCCTTGTCGGGTCGGGGCATGGGGCCCCTTGAGGTTGGAGATTCAACGTTTTGGAATATGGAATGTGGATGTTCATTACACTCTAGCCTATATTTATTGTCAAGGCCTAGCCCATTACCATGTACCCATATTCCTGCATGTATATATATTCATATGTTATGAAAAGGATAGAACTTTGATGATATTCATATCAACCATTTATCAAAATGTGACCCAAACTACTACGAGTGGAGGCGAGTGTATTTGTTCGAGTTAACCAAACTGAACCATACCAAACCAAATTAAATCGAAGCGAAACCAAATCATATGCAATGTGGTTTGAGTTTGGTAGTATTTCTTTCAAACAAAACTAAAATGATCCGAATCGAAACTTTGAAAAACCAAATAAAATCAAACCAAATTGTAAACTTTAACAAAACCTTAAATGTGTATAAAAATATCATATTTAAATCGAACCAAACCGCAAACACATATTACATGATTTTTATTTGATAATTACTTTTCTAATCCATTTCAAACTGAATCGGATCAAATGAAATTCGACAAAAAACAAACCGATATGCGAGAATATAGTGTCATTGTCACATAAATTTCAAAATTGAACATGACTACTACGATTAAAGTTTCAATCACTACATTGACTAAGTCACATTTTCATATCAAAATATATACAGTACTACCTCCGTCCCTTAAAATTTTGTCAAAGTTGACCGGCACGGAGAATAATAAAGTAAAAATTGCGTAGTTGAGGTTTGTGTAGAGGAGAGAGAAATAACAGAAACCACAAAATAATCCTCTATTATACAAAAGCAAATGAAAAATTTGTACAATGTTCCCGCCCAAACACTGTACAGTAATGGGCTGGGTCAATATACTCATGGGTGCAGAGACAGGTCAACATCAAGGCCCATTATGGGTGCATAGATGGGTCAAGCTAAACATGGGTACACTGTTTCGGTTGTTTGGCTCAAGGCAGATCAATAAATGCAGCCAACTTTTGTACATTAAAAAACAATTTCAATTGTCCTTTTTATCTAATGAAATCTGAATGCAACCTTGAGCCTCAAAACATATTAATGCAACCTGCTTTTGTCTATTAAAAAACAATTTCCATTGTCCTTTTTAACTTTTGAAAATCTAAAGTAGCCTTGAGCCTCAAAAACAATTAATGCATTGCACTTGGTTGTCTATCTTTCCAGCTCAATGCACGGTTATCTATTTTTCCAGCTATTCGAAATGGAGCAACATCAATTCTTGAGCCTCACAAACAATAAATGCAATGCAATTAACAAAATCTAAATGTAAAAAGATTGAGTGGGTTTTTTTAACCCTTGGTTAATAACCAATAACCAATAACCAATTAATCCACCTTATGCAACCCCCATCCCCTATAAATACGCAAGTTGTGGTAGCTGAAAACACACCACAAGCAAGCAAGCAATTCCATACATAAGATTATTTTCAACTAAGCAATGGCAGGCTCAACAGGAATGTGGTCCCTTATCAGGGACATTAATCACACCAAGTCCACTTGTGCAATAAAGGTTAGGGTTGTACGAGCTTACGAGGTGCCTCCTCACTCAAGGGGAGGGGAAACATTGGAGATGGTGTTGCACAACGTTGAGGTACAGTTTATTCATGCAATAATTGAAAGATCTTTTTCGTGTTAAATACATCAAGGTGGAAAATGTGTATTGTTAATAATTGAAAGATCTTTTACATGTTTGGATAACAACCAGTAACCAGCTTAACCAACCTTCCAAAATATTCGAAAAGAAAGTAATGAAATGAATGAAACATTTTTTAAAAGAAAATAATTTGAATGTTAACATTAAAGTTAGTTTTTTTATACAAATATTCAAGTGTTTTAATAGTGGTAGTTAACAAAATGTCATTTTCGGTTTAGTAACAGCCTCTTTCATGAAGAGGATTACCAAAAGCACCACAATCAACCGTAAAAGATGTGTTGATGACATGAGGAACAAAGGTAGATTATGTTTATTAAATGTCACTTTACATTTAATTCAATTTAGATTACCATGTGGTCATGATAGGATTATTTTGAAATCCAGTTACGGTGGTAGATGCTTAAGTGCAGAATATCCATAGACAAATATAAAGTATCACAAATATATATATTGTCCTGAAATGTAAATAAAAAATTAAACAATTGTTTCAAAGTCACTTTCTCAGATTTTCAGAAATGGTATTAAAAGTGAATTTAGTGTAAATTCCGATCTGTTAAAGCATGTATGATGCGAGTTAAATACACGGCATTTAAATCTGAGATCCTGGGATATCACTCAGCTTAACTGGATAATTCAACAGGAATATTTGTTTGACAAATCGTATAGATCTAAGATTCTAGAATCTGCCTTAGCGTTTGAAGATCTAAAAATACAATAGTTTGAGAACAAACTATATAGATCTATTCGGCTAGGTCTTCATAAATTTAACCAAATTACATGCTATTATAAGATAGAAATGACCTACGTCTGAGATTTTTCAGTACCACTCAGCCTTCATATATAAAAACAAGAACAATAGATCTGAGATCCTTTGTTTATCATCACTCAGCGTTCGTATCATTTGAAAATAACGAAAATAGTTGATAAAAACAGGCTTTAAAGGTCAATTGTATTCTAAAAATAAAAAACATCACGGTTTTAAAAAAATAACAGTGAAACTACAGATCTACAACAATCCACAAGTTGTAGTTTAAAATCGTACAGATCTTAGGTTTAAAATTGGAACCCGATTATCCAAATCACATGCAAGTGCAAAACAGTTTAGAGTATTAGGTCTGAGATCATTATGGTTCCCTCACCCTTCGTACAACATTAATACATAAAAATAGCAGAGAAATACCGACATCAAGAATGGAACCATCAGAAAACAGTGGATCTGTCTTCATAAAAATAGCAGAGAAATACCGATATCCAAACTATCAAGCTATGATATCGGATATGTTTGGTCCGTTCAGAAAACATCGGCCAAAAACCATCAAACCCTAGAAGACGAGCCCAAAACCATCAAACCCTAGAAAACCATCAAACCATCAGAATAGCCATCGGAATAATACAGAGAAGTTGAGAGAGTATGGTGTAATAATAGAGAGAGGCTGAGAGAGTTCGGAGATTGCAGCCATCGGAATAGCCGATGGTCTGTGTATTTAGCCTCTGGGTAATAAGCGTAGTATGATGGGTAAAGGGGGTTTATATATGTCGGGTTGGTTTAGTTTAGATTAATTTAGGGCTGCAATAAGTTGTGTTATTGGGCTTCATTTTGTCTAATGACCTGTGGGGGTGCTGATTCTTAACAAATCTGCTGGGTTGGGTGTTTCATAATAGGACACAAATATTATTATTAAGATTAATATTGTTATGATTATTATTATTCTTATTGTTATTTTATTTTTTATAAAATTTAGTTTTATTTTTGTTATGAAATGGTTATATATAAATACGAGTATGTATTTACAAATTGGTACATTGATTAAGGTTAATTATTTAGGTAAAACCATTAAAAATTATAAAATTAAAAAATTAAAACATTAAAAAATAGTTTTCAAAACTACAATAGTATTCAAAAATAATTATGAATGATTATAATATTGTTACTAAAATTGTTATTTTTACATACTATAATAATTTTAAACCCTGTTTATTATAGAATTATTATATTATACGATGTTATATACATGACTATAATGAAAAGTTTGTGACAGTGAATGGTGAAATTTTCTTAGATTTCAACAAATGCTTTAAAAAATAGACCATGTATAAAATTAATTATAATTTTAGTGTTAGTCTATCTTCATGGTATATGTGTGTGTACATTAAATAAAATAATCTCAATACAACAACAACAACAACAACAACAACAACAACAACAACCAAGCCTTAGTCCCAAAAGATATTGGGGTCGGCTAACATGAATCGATACATGATATCACAACCAAAAGGAAAAGAAGGAATAAAGATAAAAAGATAAGCTATTATGAAAAGATAATATAAAAAAGATGAATATATATATATAAATGATAAAATAAAAAGGTTGCAAATAATGCTTATAAATATATATATATATAAGGATAAAAAAAACTACGAAAAAAAAGATGAGGGAAAAAAATTATCAAGATCACTCCTTCATGTGAATACCCGCCCTCCACTTAGTTCTCTCCAAAGTCATGCCCTCATCCAACCCCAGAAAAAGCATATCACTTCGAACTCCCCTAACCCACGTCTGTTTGGGTCTTCCTCTCCCTCTCTTCCCTGCCTCTTGTCCACACATCTCAACTCGCCTAACAGGTGCATCACTCGGTCTTCTACGCACATGACCAAACCACCGTAGACGCGACTCCCGCATCTTGTCTTCAATAGGTGCTACTCCCACCCTTTGTCTGATTGTCTCATTCCTCACGCGGTCCTTCCTAGTATGCCCACACATCCAACGCAGCATGCGCACCTCTGTCACACTCATCTTATGAATGTGACATTGTTTCACCGCCCAACACTCTACGCCATACAGTAATGCAGGCCTAATTGTTGTCCTATAAAATTTACCCTTCAGTCTAGTCGGCATACCTCGGTCGCATAGAAATCCTGACGCACTCTTCCACTTCATCCACCCTGTTCTGATTCTATGGGATACATCTCCATCTAACTCACCGTCCAAATAAAATAATCTCAATATAATACGAAAATGAGCACTTTATGTGACCTGTTGTAAATGTTAATGCGTTGTTTATATTGAATAGAAAATTGTGATCCCAATCACAAAACACCTATACGATGACGTGATATTCCTCCAATACGTTGTGCTGACAACGCAACATCAAATGAAGAGCCAGGCACATCTAATGTGGCGGTTGGGAAAAGAATCGGTAAGTGTAATTATTTTTTTCATAATATTTATATTTATTTTTATATTATTAATATAATATATATTGTTTAAGTTGTTCATCATAACTTTTTTAATTATTAATATCAATAGTAGTGGTGTATTGTGAGTACTCAATTTTTTATATCATTAAATAAAAAATATAAGAACAAAGTGTCAAAATATCAATTGTTTATTACTTACAACAACTGCAATTGTAGTTCCTCATTTGTCATTCTCAGTTCCAAATTCTATGACTGAATCTTGGGGAGTTCATCGGGATCATCAACAACCATGTAATGGTGTATCAAGAGAAGAAGATGATGCCTTGATTTACCAATCAGACAATGATCAAGATGTGATGTTGTTTATTACACCAATGAAAACATATCATTATCATAGATGTTATCATTATATCATTATCATTATATTATTATACTATATTACCAAACTCATGTTAAAAGTTATTTGTTATGATGTCAATGGTTATATATTTTAAATCTGTCACAGAACTGATGAATGTGGAATATTGGAGCATCGGCGATATGTCCCACAGTTGTGCGCATTGTGGAGCATTATTTTGGTATCAAGAAAGAACTCTTAGAAATTCTTCGAAAAAAACATGAAGTATTCTTTGTGTTGCACTCAAGGGAAAATTAAACTGTCTCAATTAAAGGAGCCTCCATTAGAACTATAACAACTCATTAATGGAAGGGATGCAGTTTCTAGGCACTTTCAAGAAAACATCCGTTCATACAACAACATGTTTTCGTTCACTTCGATGGGAGGAAAGGTAGATAGAACACTGAACAAGGGTGGATCACTCCCATTCTTTAAGCTAGGAGGCCAAATCTATCACCTCATTGGGAGTTTGCTACCACAAGAAGGAAGCGTGCCGAAATTTGCACAACTATATATATATATATATATATATATATATATATATATATATATATATATATATATATATATATATATATATATATATATATATATATATATATATATATATATATATATATATGACACCCAACATGAAGATGCTAATCGTTTGAGCTCAGTGAGGTACTTTTATAACCTTAGAACTCATAAACAAATGTAATCGTGCACACATGTTGTTAGCTATGATTATATGGTATTTTTTACACATTTCAGGGATGATGAAAAGAAGAACAATTTGCATGTACATATTGTGACCACATTAAGGAGAATGTTAGACCAACATAATGTTTTAGTTAAGTCTTTTAGAATGGTTCGAGATAAGCTAGCTGAGGGTGGGGAAAGAAAAGTATCCCTAAAGTTAATAGGGAGGAGAACCAAGGATACCAGAACTTATAATTTACTGACAGTTTCAGAGGTAGCGGCACTGGTGGTAGGTGATTTTGATGAATCACTTGGGCAAAGAGATATCATGGTTGAAACTCAAGGAGGCTACTTGAAAAGAATTAATGAGCTAAATCCAGCATATTTGGGATTGCAATACCCGCTTTTGTTTCCATATGGTGATGATGGGTACAGGGAGGATATAGCCTTTTCTGATGAGAGATTGTCAAAAATGCGCGGTCGACGAAGTGTTAGCATTAGAGAGTTTCTTGCTTACAGAGTGCATGAACGAGCAAAGGAGGACTCTTTCATCCTTAAGAGTAGGAGACTGTTCCAACAATTCACAGTAGATGGATACACAATGGTTGAGTCATCAAGGCTAATGTATATTAGAACCCATCAAAAAGAACTCAGGTGTGAAATGTACAAAGGCCTGTCAGATGCTTTGTTGAGCGGTGAGAGAGATGCGTCCACACAGGGAAAACGAGTTGTCCTTCCACCGACATTCATTGGGGGTGCTCGATACATGGTTCAAAATTACCAGGATGCCATGGCTATCTGTCGATGGGCAGGCTACCCAGATTTGTTTTTGACCTTCACTTGCAACCCAAGATGGCCTAAAAATAATGCCTTCCTTTCTTCAAGGAATTTGAATCCCGAAGATCGTCCAAATATAGCTTATCGAGTGTTTAAGATGAAGTTGGATGGCTTGATCAAATAGCTAAGACAAAGTAAGATATTTGGAGAAATTCGAGCATGTATGTTAAATATGATGTGTATTGAATTATGTAAATGCACATTTATAGATATGTGTTGTGCGTGCGTAACGACATTGCTATGTTCATTGTTCATAGTGATATACACGGTTGAATTCCAAAAGCATGGCTTGCCGCATGCTCACATTCTATTATTCATGGGGAATGCAGACAAATTCCCCACCCCAGCACACATTGACCGCATTATATCAGCTGAAATACCTGACGAGCGAACTGATCCAGTTTATTTTAAAGCTGTATGCACACATATGATGCACGGACCATGTGGAAGTGATGAAAAGAATGCCCCTTGCATGGTTCAGTCTAAATGTTCAAAGCACTTCCCAAAGAACTTCAACGACCAAACTATTGTTGATGAAGAGGGTTATCCTAAATATAGGAGGCAAAATGATGGAAGAACAATCGTTAAAAGTGGTGTGCCGCTTGATAATAGATATGTTGTGCCCCACAACAGGTCGTTGTTGATGAGGTACGATGCTCATCTTAATGTGGAGTGGTGCAATCAATCGAGGTCAATAAAATATTTATTCAAATACGTGAACAAGGGACATGATCATGTCACAACGGGATTTTATGAAACATCAGGTAAAGATGACATTGAGAAACCTGTTGATGAAATAAAATTGTAATATGATTGTCGGTATATCTCTCCATGTGAGGCAATGTGAAGAATTTTCGGCTTTGAAATTCAGTACAAGAATCCAAGTGTTGAACGTTTGAGCTTTCACTTTCATAACGGACAGTATGTTTATTTTGAAGATGGTGCAACAGTAAGTGACGTCGTGTTGCGTGAATCTGTTAAGGAGAGTATGTTTCTTGCATGGATGAGAGCAAATGCCGAGTACCCCTAGGCAAGGGATTTAACTTACGGCGAGTTCCCTCAAAAGTTTGTCTGGAAAGCAGCAACAAGAGAATTCGTACTTCGGAAGAAGGGTTTGCAATAGGTCGTCTAACGTATGTGCCTCCGGGATCAGGAGAATGTTATTATTTGCGATGTGTCCTTAATTTGAGGCGTGGGGCTACAAGCTATGATGATCTTAGAACTGTGGATGGAATTATTCATAATACATATCGCGAGGCATGTTTCGCCTTAGGGTTGTTGGGCGATGACAAAGAGTACGTTGAAGTATTTTCGGAAGGTAGTTATTGGGCTTCTGCATGGTTATTTAGAAAGTTGTTTGTGATTTTATTGGCAGCAGACACAGTGAGTAGACCAAAATATGTGTGGGACAAGTGTTGGACATTTATGTCAGATGACATTCTACATAGGCAAAGAAGAGCTTTGATGCATCCAGGTACTAAATCGTTGATATTTTACACATACATATACTGATACACACGCATATGTACGTATATATATATTCAAAAACATACATTATATATTAGGCATGTTCTTTGATACTGCTCTTTAAATGTGTAATATCAGATTTGAAACTTACCGAGGCTGAGATTAAGAATTATGCATTGTCTGAAATAGAAATGATGTTGAGGAGAATTGGTAGGACTTTAAAGGACTATCCATCAATGCCATTTCCCATGATAAGTGATGCTGCCATGTATCAGAACAGGCTTATTTTTTGACGAATTGCAGTACGATCGTGCTGCCCTACGTGAAGAGCATGACAGATGCATGCAGAGTCTCAATTATGAACAACGTCAGGTGTACACAACCTGATGGAGTATATGGCCCGGGAACCCCAGGCCCACAGACTTCTACTACTCCAATAAAGGCCCAACAGGCCCAGAAGGCCCAACAGGCCCAAATCACGGTACCCAGAGTACCAAGCAGCCCACAAAGCGCACCAGGGGTGCCTTCGGCCCCCTGGCCGAAGGCTCTAACTCTCACAGGAGGGCCAGGACAGCAAAACGAAGTTACTGGGAAAAACGGCAAAAATCAGTAGCCCTCGGCACCTGGAGCCCTCGGCACCAAGGGGGTCCCCAGTACTCGGAGCCCTCGGCTAGTCCTCTACAGCCGAGGGCACCTTTCTCGACATGATATCCGCACCACATGCGTACAGATCACCGTACCCTGTACAACGTCCCATCCAACAGCCGCATTAAATGCGGCCACATGCGGTTGCCAGCGCCAACCAGCTGAGGTGACCCCTCGGCCAATGAACGCTTGACACGTGTCCCTGCCCGGCATTTATTGCTACTATAAATAGCACCCCTTTTCCCCATTTGTAACCAGGTCATAACACGCTGAAAACACTCCACACTTTACAATATACTTTCTCTCTCTATATTTACTTGCTCTGACTTCTCTCTTATTACTCCCCGCAATAACCCCTCGGATAAGCTACCCCCCGGGTACACTATCCATCATTTGGTGCTCTCGTTGAGAGGTCGAACAATCAAGTAAGAAACCCTCCCCCTTCGCCAAACACTAGCCCTCTACCAAAATGGTGAGAACAACACGTGCCAACTCCAAAAACGTAGAAGACAAGAACCTGGCCCTCGGCGACTTCAACGCCCCCGAAGCCTCTCACAGGGCTCCCGAGGGTGGTGTCATCGCTGGGCTGGAACAGGCGGCTGTCGACCTACGCCTTCAGATCTAGCAGAATGCCCCCGATGCCCGCCTCGGCATCGAGGCCAAGAAGAAGAACCGGAGCGATGACCAAGTCAGCCCTCCGGTTCTCACCATCGACGTTCATTCGGCGCTCTCCGCCTTCATCCAGACGCTCACTCAGAACCCGGGTGCCTTCGGCACCCTGGCTCCGGTTCAACCCCAGGTTGGGGAGAACATCATGCTTCCCCCTCTGCCACACCCCTTCGGAAACCCCATCCCTCGGATTGGGAATGACAAAGGGGTAGTGGCCCAAGATACGACCTCCCAGGAAGTTCAGTCCCGGGACCGCCACAATGACAACAGAGAAAGGCCCCGCACTTCCGCCCTCAACCGGCTCGGAGGGGGGCAAGACCGCCGAGGGGTCCCCAGGAAAGCGGAGGGTCTGTCTCGCCGACGATGCTCGCCACCAAATCAACCAGGCCCACTCGGCCCGGGTTCGTTCGCAGGGGGCGGAGACCCTCCCGAAGGACCCCCTGGACGAAATTATTGCGGCCCTCCAACGCCGACTTGATGAAATGGAGGCCAATAAAGCTCACGCCGCCACCTCCACCCCTCATTCAGACCTCAAGTACGAGGCCATGATGGCCAAAATGGAGGAATTGCAGAAGAAGGTAGCTGAGGGCTCCGAGGAACCCATCATCCAGCTCCGGACCCAGACGCCATTTACCCCAAGGGTATTGGCGGCCCGGATCCCGGAAAAATACCGAGGGCAACACATACAGCCCTACAACGGGAAGACGGACCCCCAGGAACACTACAACAAATATCAGAACAGCATGATGATGGTGGGGCGTCGGATGAATATTTGTGTCGTTGGTTCCTCTCCACCTTAGAGGGGCCGGCATAGGAATGGTTCAACCAGTTGCCCGAAGGCTGCATTGATTCGTGGCAAGAACTCGCCCAGCGATTCTTGACGCAATTTGCCGGGAGACGTCGCACGAGGAAGCACTTCTCCCACCTCCTAACCATACGCCAGAAGAGGGATGAGACCCTTCGGGACTTCTTGGAGCGCTGGAGAACGGAAGCCGACAAAGTCGACGGTGCTGACGACGGGACCCTCCTGGCCCTCCTACAAACCGTCCTCCGCACTGGAAACTTTTCAAGGAGCCTCATCATTGAACCCCCCCCCCCCCCCCCCCGCGACTACATAAGGGCCCTGTAGCGGGGGGACCGATATGCCGAGGCCGAGGAGGTGGAAAAATACCACCAACATCCAGATCAGCAACCCCCGAAGGCTGACAACAAGAACAACCGGGGGCCGGGGGCTCCTCCAAATCACCCCAAGGCTTCAGGACCCTCTGATGACCGCCCTCGGCAAGGCCAAACCAAGCCCGGGGGAGGTTATAAGAACAACCCTAAGACTTGGGCACAACCCATTCTCCTGGACCACCCCCGGACACCATTAACGCACCCCGTCAGCATCATCCTTGATTTTGCCGAGGAGAGGGGCCTCGTTGAGCGCGATTCTCGCGCACCCCCGGAGGTACATGCTATCAACCCTCAGTTCCCCTACTGTCGTTTCCATCGGCATCAGGGGCACAGAACCGATGACTGCCATCAGCTAAAGACGGCCATCGAGAGATTGATACAAGCGGGCCGTCTGTCCCAATTTATCCAGAGCCCTTGGCAGGAGGGACCTTCTCATCAGGGACCTCCCCGAGGGCACCACATTAAGGTAAACGCTTGGGTGAACCCGAACACCATCCCCCTCGGCAAGAAGAGGGAGATCGGAAACTTGGAGGAGGAAGAGGAGGAGTACCCCCACTACCAGGAGAAAAAACGCCACATCCTCATGATTACCGGTGGCAATACAGGGGGCGATTCCACCAGCCAGCGGAAAAAGTGGGCTCAATCGCTTTACGTGGGGGAAGTCACTCATATGCCCCCGGTAAAGCGGCTGAGGGAGGAACCCATCACCTTCACCAACGCAGATCTCCCTCCTACTTCTTCTCCTCACAGGGATGCCCTGGTGATTCGACTGAAATAAACAACACCATCATTCACTGAACTTACATTGACACGGGCAGCTCCGTCAACGTAATGTACCTCAGCACCTTTAGAGAGCTACATCTGGAGAGGGGGTCCCTTCGTCCCATTAAGACCCCTCTTGCCGGTTTCACCGGCGATACTATTGATTCCGAGGGGGTAATAACCCTCCCGGTAATCTTCGGCGACGGGCTCCATAGAGCCCAGCTCGAAGTGGAGTTCGTCGTCGTCAACATCGACTGTGCCCACAACATCATCCTCGGCCGGCCAGCCCTCGAGGACCTCGAGGCCGTCATCTCCATGAGGCACCTCTGCCTCAAGTTCCCCGCCGAGAGGGGCATTGGCTATTCCCGGGGGAACCAAAAGCTTGCCCGCGCTTGTTACCTTCAAGTTACAAAGAAGGTTAGCAAGACGGAGTTCCGCGTTGACACCATCACCGGGACAGTGGAAGCGGAAGAAAAGAGGCCGAGGGCTGAGCCAGCCGAGGAAGTAGAAGACTTCACGCTCGATCTGGCCAAGCCGGAGAGAGTCGTGAAGATTGGAGCCAAGCTCCCCGAAGACTTGAAGACCGGCATCATCAGCGCCCTTCGCGCCTACTCCATTGTCTTTGCATGGGGGCCGGAGGACATGCCGGGAATAAGCCGAAGGGTCATCACCCACCGCCTCTCGGTGGACCCCTCGGCAAAAGCAATACAACAGCGAAGAAGACCTCTCTCCGCCGAGAGGAGGGAATTTGTGAAGAAAGAGGTCGCCATGCTCCTTTCTATTAAGCACATCAAGGAGGTAAAATACCCCTCATGGCTGGCGAACGTAGTCCTCGCACAGAAGCCTCCTACCTTCCGCATGTGCGTGGACTACACGGATCTCAACAAGGCATGCCCTATGGACCCTTTTCCTTTGCCCAATATCGACCAGCTTGTAGATGAGACCGCGGGGTGTGAAATCATGTCATTCCTCGACGCATTCCGCGGGTATCATCAGATCTTCATGCATGAGGAAGACGCCGAAAAAACAGCCTTCATGACTCCCGAGGGCATCTTCTGCTACCTAGTGATGGCCTTCGGCCTAGAGAACTCAGGGGCCACTTACACCCGGATGGTGGCCCGAGTCTTTCAAGCCGTCCTAGGGCGCACCATGGAGGCCTATGTTGACGACATGATCGTCAAAAGCAAACAATCTTCCAGCCATGCCGACGACCTCCGGGAAATCTTCGTCATCATGCAAAAGTTCAACCTTCGGCTAAACCCGAAGAAGTGCACCTTCGGCGTCCAAGGGGGCAAATTCTTAGGCTAAATGGTGAGCCGAAGGGGTATTGAGGCCAATCCCGAGAAGATCCAGGTCATCATCAACATGGAGCCCCCGCGCAATGTGAAGGAAGTTCAACGGTTGACGGGCCGCCTGGCAGCCCTCAACCGCTTTCTATCTAAATCAGCGGAGAAGTCTTTACCCTTCTTCCAGATCATGAGGAAGACGGCTGGCTTTCAATGGACTTCAGAATGCCAGGAGGCTTTCGACGAGCTCAAACGGTACCTATCTTCACCCCCTGTGCTCTCCAAACCAAAGGTAGGGGAGACCCTCTACCTTTACCTTGGGGTCAGCCCGGCAGCCATCAGCTCTGTGCTCATCCGGGAGGAAGACGGCATCCAACATGCCATCTTCTATGTAAGCAAGACCCTAAGGGAGGCCTAGCTCAGGTACTCCCCTGTGGAAAAAACGGTGTTAGCCATCGTTTGGACCGTCAAGAAGTTGGGCCACTACTTTCAGGCTCACCCGGTTCAGGTCCTCACTCACCAACCCCTCGGCGCCCTCATGAGAAGCCCCACCAGCTCCTCCCGCATGGTGAAATGGGCTATCTTCTTGAGCCAGTACAACATTGACATCCGTCCGAGGCCTGCCATCAAGCGCCAAGCCCTGGCGGACTTTGTGACGGAGTGTACCGCAAGGGCAGCCACGGACGGGGAGCCCTCGGCTACCTCGGACGACTGGTGGACCCTCTACACCGACGGCTCCTCCGCGACCAAAGCATGCGGGGGAGGGGTAGTCCTCATTACTCCCGAGGGCTTCAAGGCATACTATGCAATCCGCTTCTCCTTCAAAGTCTCCAACAACGAGGCCGAGTATGAGGCCCTCCTATGTGGCCTTCGGCTGGCTGCCAACATGAAGGCTCGGCAGATCCATATCAAATGCGACTCCAAGTTAGTCGTTGGGCAAATCTACGAGGAGTATGAGGCCAAGGAGGGAAGAATGAAACCGTACAAGGAGGCGGCCAAGGAGTTGCTTAAGGTATTTGAGGCACACTCTCTCACTCAAATACCGAGGGCTCAGAACTCCGAGGCCGACATACTATCTATGCTCTCGGCCGAATCCCCCGAACACATCTCTAAGATTGCCAAAATTGAGGAACTCAGTCTCTCAAGTATCCATGCGAGCCCCGTCATGAACATACAACAACGCCAAGAGGACTGGATCTCAGATATCATCACCTTCATCTCCACAGGGCAGCTACCCGAAAATGAGACCCGCGCTAAACTAACAAAGCTGAGGGCTCCTAGCTACACCATCAAAGACGGAAGGCTCTACAAACGGTCTTACAACGGCACGCTACTTCGGTGCCTTCATCAAGATGAAGCCGAGGTCACAATGGAGGAAGTGCACAGTGGCACTTGCTCAGCTCACCAGGGACCCTTCTCCATGTCCCGAAGGCTCATTCTCCAGGGCTACTTCTGGCCAACCATGGCCGGGGATTGTGCTGACCTTGCCCGAAGGTGCACCGCATGCCAACATTTCCAGAAAGCCCCCGGCAGACCAGCGGTCAACTATGCCCCCATCAGCACATCCGTCCCCTTTTCTCGATGGGGGATAGACCTTGTGGGCCCTCTGCCGAGGGGTACCTCCAACAACAGGTACATCATTGTGGCCATCGACTACTTTACCTAGTGGGTGGAGGCTGAGCCCCTCGCCAGCATCACAGAGGCGAAGTGCCGTCACTTCGTCCTCAAGAACATCCTCACAAGGTTTGGTGTCCCCCAGGAGATTATCTCCGACAACGGAACACAATTTGAGGCAGCCCCCTTCTGTGCCCTCCTGGAGGCATGGGGCATCAAACACACCTTCTCCTCCGTTGCCTACCCTCAAAGCAATGGGCAAGTAGAGAACGCCAACCGGATCTTGCTCGAGGGCCTCAAAAAGAAGCTGGAGGCTGAGGGCGGTAGCTGGGTAAAAGAACTCCACAACATTTTGGGCCTACCGCACCACCCCTCGGCGAGCAACAGGTGAAACACCCTTCTCCCTCTGCTACGGGTTTGAAGCCAAAGCTCCTACGGAAGTCACCCTTCCCACCCGGAGGGTGATCCAATATGACCCCGAGGTCAACGACAACAACATGGCCCTCGACCTCCACCTCCTTTCAGAACGCCGGGAGCAAGCCTTCATCCGGGTAGAAAATTACCGAAGGCAAGTCAAAGGCTACATTGACGCCAAGGTTCGCACCCGAGAATTCCAAGTGGGGGACTATGTCCTCCGGAGGAGGGAAGCCAGCCAACCGACCGAGGGAGGCAAAATGGCACCAAAGTTTGAAGGCCCCTACATCATAGCAGCCATCATCAAACCTGGGACTTACAAGCTCAAACGCCCCAACGGGAAAGAGGTCCCTAGGCACTGGAATGTACACCACTTAGTTAAATTTTATCAATAATGTAAGAGCGGCCAAGCCCTCATAACTAGTGAATGTACTATCCTATGGCCCAAGGCCTCCAATTTTGAAGAATGAAGACACATTCAAGACACCAAGAGCAACCACAAGACACTTATGAGCGGCCAAGCCCTCATACCAACTACAGGCCCAAGGCCTCACCACTAGAAGAACCCCCTCCGACACCAAGTGTCGAGGGCGGACACCACCAACACCTCCAACAACAGTGAAAACACCAGGTGTTTTCGAACAAGACCCCTCAGTACCAAGTACCGAAGGTGGGAACTCCCATCACCGGCAACACGAAACACCAAGTGTTTCATTTTAAGACCCTTCGGCACCTAGTGCTGGGGGTACACATCTCCACCATCAACATCAAAAAGAAGAAGAACACCGAGTGTTCCTACAGAAGACCCCTCGGTACCAAGTACCGGGGGCTATACGTCGAAACTAACACCAAGTGTTGTTTCTAAAGTCGTACCCCACGAGGACGCATATACTGAAGGTGCCACCATCGGTGCCGGCGGCACGTAGTGCCCCCGACCATTTGCAACTAGTGTGCAAATGAAAACCCTTCCTTGAAACGCTTTCCGCGTCACTACCCCCGGGGTAGGACAGGCAAGTTATATGCCCAGGATTCGACTTTCAAAAACGGAACGTTTTCCGCGCCATTACCCCCAGGGTGTGGCAGGCTGCAAGCTTTGCTTGACACCGAGGATTCGACTTCCAAACCGAAACGCTCCCCGCGCCATTACCCCCAAGGTATGGCAGGCCGCGGACTTTGTCTGACGCCGAGGGGACGACTTTCAAAAATGAGGCGCTTTCTGTGCTATCTCCCAAGGGGAAGCAGGCTACAGACTACATCTTATGCCCAGGAAACGTCCCTCGATCCCCTCGTAATTCGGAAGGTTAACCTGAGGGAGGAGAGCCATTGGTGTATTCTGATGGTCTCCTGATAGGCCCAGCCTTACCAAGAAACCAAGTTTCTTGATGCCTTCCCTTCACCACCAACAAAAAAAAAACAGAGGGGGTGAAGGGGAGTAGACTCATCGAGAAATCAATGAGTACAACACTCCAACAAATCACAACATACCGAGGGCTCCCTACGGGAACACCTCTGGTAACTGAAGGCTCCTATTTCCCGAAGGTTACTACTCAACAATACAAAGGGATTGGACTGTCTCAAGTACACTAAACGGCTAAGTTCACTTCAAATAAGTGCCGAGGGCACCTACCATCGGTCATCCATTGCTACCGAGGGGTCCTATCCTGTAAAAGGGGATGCAACTGACTAAGGCAGCTCAACAACCCTTCAAGTGAATGCCGAGGGCACATATATCCCACCAGCATTCACTACAACATCAGTGTCCTACAAATTTTCCTAAGTCCACACTTTTGGGAAATGACTACAGCCGGAGGCTCACATATCACCCAACAACCGAAGGCATCTGTTACAAATCATCAAAGGCCAACCAAGGGGGCTTATTCCAAAATAATGTCGCCCTCGGGAAATCTTAATTGGAAAACACTACTAACCGAAGGCTACATAAGGAAGCAACACTTAGAGATATTTCTAAGTCCTGAACATTGTCCCCTCGGTGAAAGGTTCAACTGACTAAAGATTTCTAATAGCCGAGGGCTACAAGGGGCACCGCACTTGGAAGAAACTATTCTAAGTCCTAAACATACATTCAGGAAGGGTGAAGGCATACATTCAAAGAAGGGCGAAGGCATACATTCAAGAGAAAACGACGACATACATTCGAGAAGAAATAAATTAAGGAAAACAAGTCAAATACACAAGGCCCGAGGGCTAACATTCATCCATCAATCATCAAAAAGAAGAGTAAATGTAATTGTTACAATGATGGCCAGGGCCGAAAGCATACAAATGTGACCATTACAAGGTATGTTCCAAATATTTGCTAAGTACAGATTACACGTCAAACAACATCATTCCCGGGGGTCGTCTCCTCCGATGGCTTCGAAATGACCTCTGCATCGGCCTCAGGTTCGTCACCCTCGGCTTCCTTCATGAGCTCGGTGTCCTCCAGGTCTGGCCTCTCGACATCAGAGGGGAGAGGAACACGGACGTCTGGCTGCATGGGGGGAAGCCCGTATGCCGCCAGGTCGAAATCCTTTGGCTCGATCTTCAAGTGGCGAGCCATCCTCCGGTAGATGAGGGCTTGGGTGAAAAACTCGCCCCCATCATAATATTGTTTACCCTTTCGGGAAACCCACTCCACACCGGGCCCATTGCACCACTCGTCGACCGAGGACTCGACGACCGAGGACAGCCATTGCTTGTGCTCCTCAGCCCGCCACCCCCTGCCAAAAAACCAGAGATGGCGTCCCCTCGGGCTCTCTCGACGGCCTCCACCTTAGCGGCCTCGGCCTCCATCTTGGTGGCCTCGGCCTCCCTGGCAGCTCTCTCCAGGACCTCAGCTGCGGACCTTTCAGCCCCCGCCCTGCCCCGATCTGCGGCCTCCGCCCGCAGGGTCATCTGCCGAAGGCTCTCCTCCAGCATGGCCATCTGCCGGACGGCATCGGAATTCTGGTGGACGAGCTCCCGCATCTTGGCGTCCTGCTCGGCCTTGCGAAGGCGCCACTCTTCTAGCCGCCGGGCCTGCTCTCCGAGGGCAATGCAGGTCTGCAAAAATAAAGGAGTTAGTAGGGCCGAACATGATTTCCTAGCTCAAAGTAAAGAGAAAAAGATAACCATCAAAGACTTACCGTGAGGGAAGACCGGAGGATCCTGTCCTCGAGGGCTTGATCATCATCAGCCCCGAGGGCTACCCTATCGATCTCGAGGGTTATACCTCTCAGAAGCGCCCTCAGGTCAGCCGTGCCATTCATCACGGCCGTACCGACCGGGAGGGAGACCGTCAGGACCTCGGAAGATGGCTCCCGGACACCCCCCGGCACCTTCGCCACCGGCATCTCCTCGTGCACCCCGGAGGCAGGGCAATCATCAATAATGACCACCGTGGGGTTTTTCTTCCCGGCATCCCCGGTCTTGGGCTTTTTGCTCTCGGAAGCCTTGCCCGTGCCTTTCCTCTTGGCGGCGGCAGCTGCTTCAGCATTTGGGGCCGCCGATGGCCCCTCCGGCTTCTTGAAGAAGTCACTGGCGGGTTTCGGGACACCAACATCCGTCCCCCTCGGGGCCTTGGAGGGTTTTTTCTTCTTGAGATCAGCAAGCCCCTTGACGTTCATCATATTCACTGGGATACCTGCAAAAATAGTGTGGGGTTAAAATCGAGGGGTTACTAACAGATGGCACAAAAAATAAACAAACAAACAGATAAACTATGTGCTAAGGTATGAAAATGAGGGTGCCCTCAGCCACTACCTCCGGAGGCTCCCTCAAACACCGGGAACTTCTCATCTGTTTCCCCCAGGAAGCGATACCGCCGGAACCCGAGGGTGTAGAGATCCTCCTCTTTGGTGCACTCCTTAATAGTAATATTTTTGTCCCGGCCCTCCGGGATCGTGGCCAGGATCCTGTCGTCGTTCTCGAGGACGGCGCTCCTCCTCTTCTCGTGCCTCCTAAACCGGTCACGCAACTCCCTCGGGAAGGGGCTCTCGGTCAGCTTCACGTAGCACCACCGGTCCTTCCACCCTTTGTTCGAGGAGGGTGCCTCAGTGAAGAGCTTGAACAGGGCCACCTGCTGCAAGTTTGCGAAGCCCTCGACATTCGCATGCCCCCCCCCCCCCCCCCCCCGGCACAGATTGAAGCTCTGGAAGAAGAGGTCCAGGCTAGGTGTCACCCCCCGGGACTTGCAGAGCTGGAGGAAGCCCGTGATGTAGGAATGACTGTTCGGGGTCAGTTGGCAGGGGACCAAACCTACGAACCGGAGGTACTCCCGGAAGAAAGGGTGCAGGGGGAAGCGGAGCCCCATGGACACCGAGAGAACGTGCACCGCAATACAGCCCTCGGAAGCCCGGGAGAGGACGTCATCTGGACCCGGTGTCACCACGATGGCCAAGGGGCCCACGTGTAGCTGAGTGACGTAGATGTCCGCCGCATCAACCTTCGACCTTATTTCCAAGGCAGCGGTGTTCAGGTAGGAATACCCCTCGGGCATATCGAGGGGCTTCCCTTGATCTGCAACGCTGCCCTTCTTCTTGGGAGCAGCAACCTTGGCCTTCTTCTTTCCGGGGGCCACCCGGATGGGAACCGCGTTCAGCGGCCGAGAGGTGCTGGCCTCACCGGCACCCCCGGGGGGGAGCACAACAACGGTGACCCTCACGCTTTCTCTTTGCACCTCTTCTTCAGCTGCTTGCCAGGCTAGGGCCAGCTCTTCATCCTCACATTCTTGCTCGAAGCCCTCGGCTTCCACCTCAGCAACGAGGGCTTTCTGCAGCTCCAGGGCGACGGTGGCATCCTGTCCCACCGAAGACTGTGCACTTGAGGACTCCACGTCCGAAAAAACTTCATCCCCCACCGAGGGCGTCCCCGAGATGTCCTGGGAATCACTCTGGGACGACATTTTGGCTCTAGTTCGAGGGCTCGTAGACGCTAGTGTTTTCTAAAAACTCTATCTCCTAGCCTAAGGGCACAAGACAGCTAACTAAACAGGTGAAGTGTGAGTGGAGAACTGACCTGGGAATAAGAATTTGATCGAGGGCTGCTGTTTCTCTCTCTAGAAAATTTGGCAGAGCTTCGCTATAAGGATTTCGCACAAGGAGAATGACCATGGCCTTGGGGTATTTATAGGCGTTGGAATCCGGGCTTGGGCCTGGAAACTGGGCCTCCGGTTGGACTGCCATCATTACCAACCGAGTTTCCACCCAATCGGTGACGCCCGCCCACGGGCAGCCAACGAGCACGCACCACGTGGCAACCCCCCTCCAACGGCTATATCCGGACGTTACATATTCCAACGGCTATATTTCCAACGGCTATATTCTGGGAGCCCCCGGGTTTTTTACTTCACTCCACTTCATCAAAGGGAGCCCCCGGGTACACTTACCCAGAGACGCTCCCGGGTTGTGCCCCACACAGTACGTAACAGACGCCTTCGGGATCACTCCTTCAGAAGCCCAAGGCTTTATATCAAGCCACCCCTCGGGGATCCCCCCTCAGCGCTGTAAAGGCGGGGTAGCCCTCGGGGAATATGCCTCATTGACGGATAGCCTACAGCACACAGGCAATGGGAGCCCTCGGATATCCTCATCACCAGCTAAGCAACAAACAGGGGACCCCCCGTAACAACTCGACTGCTACCCTCATTCATTACGCCCTCGATCCCCAGATTGAGGGACTCCCCTTCGGCACCTCCCAGGACATCAACAACAAGCCTCCGGCTAATCAACACATGAGCCCTCAGAACAGGGAAAGCCTTCGGCAACACCATCATTCTCCATTTTGAACCAAGGTTTCACATTTTCGATTCATCGTTGGGGGAATTCGGTGCACTCTTTTTCCCTCATTAGGATTTTTTCCCACAGGGTTTTTCCTAATGAGGTTTTTAACGAGGCATCCCCCCAAAATGAAACGAAAAGCGTCAGCCTTCGGCCCACAACAGCAACGCAACTACTTTACTCCTTTTCACCACTTTGTAAGTGCCTCAAGGAGTGGGGGACTGGAGGACCCCCTCGGGAAAAATCACAAAAATCACAAACATGACCCCTCAAGTCCTGACATGTGGGTAACTGAGGGACTGCCCTCGGCAGAATAAACAAACAGCAAACTACCCACAACTCTACGAACTACGAACGGAACAACGGCAGGAGACAAACACAAATTACTCCTTTTCCCTCAAGTACCTTTCGGCAAAAGGAGTGAGGGACTCCTGATGGAGTATATGGCCCGGGAACCCCCGACCCACAGACTCCTACTACTCCAATAAAGGCCCAACAGGCCCAAATCACGGCACCCAGAGTACCAAGCAGCCCACAAAGCTCACCAGGGGTGCCTTCGGCCCCCTGGCCGAAGGCTCTAACTCTCACAGGAGGGCCAGGACAGCAAAACGAAGTTACTGGGAAAAACGGCAAAAATCAGTAGCCCTCGGCACCTGGAGCCCTCGGCACCAAGGGGGTCCCCAGTACTCGGAGCCCTCGGCTAGTCCTCTACAGCCGAGGGCACCTTTCCTGACATGATATCCGCACCACATGCGTACAGATCACCGTACCCTGTACAACGTCCCATCCAACAGCCGCATTAAATGCGGCCACATGCGGTTGCCAGCGCCAACCAGTTGAGGTGACCCCTCGGCCAATGAACGCTTGACACGTGTCCCTGCCCGGCATTTATTGCTACTATAAATAGCACCCCTTTTCCCCATTTGTAACCAGGTCATAACACGCTGAAAACGCTCCACACTTTACAATATACTTTCTCTCTCTATATTTACTTGCTCTGACTTCTCTCTTATTACTCCCCGCAATAACCCCTCGGATAAGCTACCCCCCGGGTACACTATCTATTACAACCATTCTGCAATCTGTTGAAGAAAATCATGGTGGGGTGTTCTTTGTATATGGTTATGGAGGTACAGGGAAAACGTTTGTGTGGAAGACATTGTCGGCTGCTTTGAGGTGCAAATGAGAAATTGTTTTAAATGTTGCTTCGAGTGGCATAGCAGCTTTATTGTTACCGGGTGGTAGGGCGGCTCATTCACGCTTTGCAATACCAATCAACCCGAATGAGAATTCCACATGCAACATCAAACAAGGTAGTCCATTAGCTCAATTGATCATTCGGTGCAAACTGATCATATGGGATGAGGCGCCGATGATGCACAAGCATTGCTTCGAAGCCTTAGATAGAAGTTTGCGGGACATCTTGAGATTCACTAATTCAAATAGTGTTGAAAAACCCTTTGGAGGCAAAACGGTGCGGTAGATTCGGTGGAGACTTCAGACAAATTTTATCTGTCGTTACAAAAGGTACTAGACAAGACATTGTGAATGCCACGATTAATTCTTCCTATATTTGGCATGAATGTGAGGTATTACGTTTGACGAAGAACATGAGGTTGCAATCATTGACTGATGATCGTGAATATGAAGATTTGCTTGAGTTTGCAAAGTGGATTGCGAGTTTAGGGGATGGGACTCCAGGGGAAGATAATGATGGCTTTGCCAATGTTCAAATTCCAAACGAGTTTTTATTAGTGTGGAAACGACCCCATTGCCACTATGGTCCAAAGCACCTACCCAAACTTTGAGAATATTGTGAATGACCCGACTTACTTACAAGAGCGTGCAATTCTGGCTCCAACCCTTGATGTTGTTGATGCAATCAATGAATACATGACTTCTTTAATTGTTAATGAACAGTCAAGGAAATATTTAAGTTCAGATAACATTTGCAAGTCAGACTCGAATTCTGATTTTCTGGCTGATTTGCATACTCCAGAATTTCTCAACAAAATACGTGCATCTGGAGTTCTGAACCATGAGTTAACCCTAAAGGTTGGTACTCCAATCATGCTTTTAAGAAATATTGATCCTTCGATGGGGCTTTGCAATGGAACAAGGTTAATTGTTACAAGACTTGGAACTCTGATACGTTTGTAATTTCCATATTTATGTTTGTGTTTTTAATTAGTTTTGCTTGATCTTTACTATGGAAATTACACACTTTTGGTGTAATAGATTAGTTTGTTAAATTCTTGTAAATAGGTTAGATTAGATATATTCTGAGCTCAAACAGGTCTTGATCACTCGAAGTACAGTTGGTGAACCCAAAAAGTGGAAAGAAGGTGCAAAAATTTGAAGACAAAAGAAGATCCTGAATTTTGGTCTATACTCGGTCGAGTATTAACTATACTCGATCGGGTATTAGGTTGGAACTTCAAATCGGATCAGATCCGAAGACAAGGGAACATGCCGGGAAGATTTCGGCCACGATTTAATGTCTATACCCGATCGGGTAGACCGACATACCCGATCGGGTATGCCTTTGAGTTTTAAACGAAGATCGGTCGAGTATGGTCTGAATACCATTTTCTAAGCATACTCGACCGGGTATTAATATATACCCGATCGGGTATACTTATGGAAAACAGCCTGAAACCGGTCGAGTATACCTCGGATCGAGTATTACACACATACTCGATCGGGTACCATGTATATACCCGATCGAGTACCCGAATCCCATCCCAAAAGCCTATAAATACACCTTCTTTCCTTCACAAAAAGATATCCAATTCTTTTGTACATCTAAGCTCAGTATAGAATAGCTCTTTCTTTATATTTTTCATCATGTTTAGTCTCCAAATGAGGAGCTAAACTCTTCCATCTTGGTTTTGCTACTTTGAAGCTTAATGAATTTGTAAGTTGTGAGTTATTTTCTTTAATCTTCTTCCTTGAATATTAATTAATTCCTATTCATATTTCATATTAATATTTTAAACATTACTTAAAGTATCAACTAGTTTTGTTTCTCATATTAATTATTACTAGAATCAATCGGTTAATACGCTTGTTATTGATCCGGTTCTTTCAACGGTAGTAAACTTGGAATATTAATGCATGCATCTCATGGTTAATATGCCAAGGGGAATTAATTATATTGATTAAACCAATAAACCGCTTGTGTTGAGGTTATCAATCTCAATCGTTTTCATCTTAAGTTTATTGCTACTATCAAGTTAATATACGGCGCTTGTTCTATATTGACTCGATAGTAAGTTTTATTAATGAACGCATCTCGTTATTAATAACTACCCTCGATGAACTGGATATACTCCTCGATTGAGTATTCGAGAGGAAGATAGTTAAAGATATAACCGGGATCGGCGAGCATTTCATTAAGTGGATAAAAGCAAAACCAAGTCCTCATCTCATTGAATTAAACTCATATAGGTTGTTTATCTTAGTGTTTTTAAACCAAACAAATCTAAACCCCCCTTGTTACTATTTATATAAAAGAAAAGTATTCCTTTCCCTGTGGATACGAACCTTACTTCGTTATACTACGTATATTCGTTGTATTGTATTTATTTTGAGTGCACCTAACGACACGTGCACGTCAAATTTGGCGCCGTTGCCGGGGAAAGGCAATTAATTTTTCTTTTATTTCATATCAAGAAAAATCAAAAAATATATATCAAACAAAAATATAAAGAGTGTTTATTTTTCTATTTTCTGAGCTTAGTGGAGTTTATGGTTAAACATCGTTCCATAAACGAAATCACATATCACAAAAACCCAGAAATAGAACAAACTTTCGAGCGGTTGAAAAGTAAATTTTCTAATACCGACTCGGAAGAATCATCTTCCAGAGACTCATACACCGCTAGATCTAGTTCTAGCGACACCGAAGAGCCAACCACAATGGCTCTTGAAACAAGAACGCTGAGGGAGCTCACAGCTCCAAACCTCAACCAACAACCACTGTGTATTACCTTCCCTACACTTGATGAGGGTAATATGTTTGAGCTAAAATCTGGGCTCATTCATCTGCTGCCATCCTTCCATGGCCTGAGGGGAGAGGACCCGAACAAACACCTATCAGAGTTCCACGTCATTTGCACAAGCATGTGCCCAAACGGTGTGACAGAAGAACAAATCAAACTACGGGCGTTCCCATTTTCACTGAAGGATACCGCAAAGGATTGGCTATTCTATCTTCCTTCAGGAAGTATAGGTACATGGGCGGCCATGAAGAAAGCGTTCCTGGAAAGGTATTACCCTGCCTCTGTCTCATCCTCTCTTAAAAAGCAAATTAGCAACGTGGAGCAGAAAGATGATGAATCGTTCTACGAATATTGGGAACGATTCAAGAAACTGTGTGCAAGCTGCCCTTATCATGGCTATTCGGAGCAAGACCTCATCTTATATTTCTATGATGGTCTTTGCAATGAAGATAGGCGGATGATAAACGCCGCATGTGGAGGAGGGATTGTCAACAAGACCCCTTCTCAAGCTATAAACCTCATCTCGGAGTTGGCCGAGAATTGTAGGCACTATGATCGGCGATCATCAAAACGAGTTATGGCGGCAGAATCCAATAACTCGTTGGAAAGTCAAGTAGCCGGCTTGACTTCTTTGGTTAAAGATTTTCTCTTAAATCCAAAAACTCAAGAAGTCAAGGTCTGCGGCATATGCTCGACACAAGGGCACCCCACCGACTCTTGCCCAACACTACAAGAGGAGAACGTCGAACAGATCAATGCTTTGGGTTTCCAAAATCAAAAGAGGTATAACCCTCAAAGAAACACCTACAATCCGGGATGGAGGGATCATCCTAATTTAAGGTACGGAAACTCTCAACCTCCTCAACCATCAAATCTTCCTCCTCCACAATATAAACAACAAGGCCAAACTTCAAACTCGAACATGTCAACCGAAGACATGATTCGATCACTTGCCATGAATATGGCAACAATGCAACAAAGTGTGGTTCAATTACAAGAAACAACAAAATCCAGCATCCACGACTTAGAAAGCCAAATCAGCCAAATCTCAAATGCCGTGAGTAGGCTTGAAGCTAAGGATTCGGCAAGGCTACCATCTCAAACGGAGCCGAATCCTAGGCAACAAGCCCATGCAGTCACATTAAGGAGTGGCAAGGAGTTGGTTATTGCCAAGGAGAAGGCAAAGAGCCACATTGGCGAAGAGGAGGAAGAAGAGGAGCTGGTGGAAGTAACTCAACCGGAGGTGGAAGTTCAAATCCCAACCCCACCACCGGTCATTCCCGAGATTGAAGCACCCTTCCCCGAGGCTCTAAGGGAAACGCGAAAGCTGGAGAAGGACAAGGACATCTATGAGACATTCTCCAAATGTGAGGTAAATATCCCTCTCCTTAACTTGATAAAGAGTGTTCCTAGATTTGCAAAATTTTTCAAAGAACTATGTACAATAAAAAGGAAACATAGACTCAATGGAAAACAAAAAGTCCAAGTTAGTGAACGTGTTTCGGCAGTTTTTCAAAAGAAACTCCCAAAAAAATACAATGATCCGGGCATGTTCACTATACCTTGCAAGTTGGGAGGAACTACGTTTTCAAAAGCCATGCTCGATTTAGGAGCATCAATTAATGTCATTCCTTACTCTTTGTACAAATCACTTGAGCTTGGCCCTTTAAATGAAACCGGAGTAGTTATTCAACTTGCGGATAGATCAAATGCCTACCCTAAAGGTATTGTCGAAGACGTACTAGTTATGGTTGACAATTTGATTTTCCCCGCTGACTTTTATGTTTTGGAAATGGAGAATGATAAGAATGCGGTTCCTATCCTTTTAGGAGGGCCATTTTTGAAAACCGCTAGAGCAAAGATTGACGTATTTAGTGGCTCTTTAACAATGGAATTTGATGGGGATAAAGTTGAATTCAACATTTATGACTCCATGAAATATCCAAATGAAAATCATTCTTTATTTGCCATTGATATTGTTGATCCCCTTGTACAAAATATTTTTGAAATCGATAGAGAGGACGAATTGTTAAGTATACTTGAGAATGACTTCGGGGAAAACTCTTCAGAACTTGCCTTGACCCCCAACACACAAGCTATGATAGTGGAATTGGATACTCACTTCCAACTTCCACTTATTCCACCGGGGTCTAGGGCATTTCCGCTAACCATCCCCGAGGAAAAGCCTCTACCTTCAGTTTTGCAGGCACCCGAAGTTGAGATGAAACCACTCCCAAAACACTTGAAATATGTGTTCTTGGGGGAAAACGAGACACTACCGGTCATTATCTCAAACAAATTGACCGGGGAACAAGAAGGCGAATTGATAGCGGTGCTCAAGGAGCATAAACTAGCAATTGGATAGACTATAGCCGACATCAAAGGCATTAGTCCATCTACTTGCATGCATCGCATCTTAATGGAGGATGAAGCCAAGCCGGTACGACAGCCGCAACGAAGACTAAACCCACCTATGATGGAGGTGGTCAAAAAGGAGGTGATCAAATTACTCCAAATGGGGATAATCTTCACCATCTCCGACAGCAAATGGGTTAGCCCAACCCAAGTGGTTCCAAAGAAGACCGGCGTCACGGTAGTGGAAAATAAACATGGAGAACTTATGCCCACCCAAATTCAAAACGGATGGAGGGTATGTATAGATTACCGTAGACTCAATGTGGTAACTGGAAAGGATTTCTTTCCTTTACCCTTCATCGACCAAATGCTTGAGAGACTTGTCGGGCATAAGTTCTATTGCTTTCTTGATGGCTACTCCGGGTACTTTCAAGTGCCTATAGCCCCTGAAGATCAAGAGAAGACCACTTTCACTTGTCCATTTGGCACCTTTGCATACCGGCGCATGCCATTCGGACTTTGCAATGCCCCGACCACATTCCAACGATGCATGATGAGCATATTCTCTGAATATGTTGAGCTATTTATGGAAGTCTTTATGGATGATTTTACAATCCATGGAGACTCATTTGATTCATGCCTACTTCATTTATCTCTTGTTTTGAAGAGTTGTTTAGAATCAAATCTTGTTCTAAACTCTGAAAAATGTCACTTTATGGTGGAGGAAGGAATTGTCCTAGGCCATGTGATCTCGTCCAAAGGAATAGAGGTGGACAAAGCAAAAGTGGAGGTTATCCAATCACTACCTTATCCTACCACCGTTAAGGAGATACGATCATTCCTTGGACATGCAGGTTTCTACAGGAGGTTCATCAAAGATTTCTCAAAGATTGCATCTCCTTTATGCACACTTTTGCAAAAGGAGGTGGAGTTCATATTTTCTGAGGACTGCAAGAAGGCCTTCAATGCTTTGAAGGAGAAGCTAGTAACCGCACCTATCATCCAAGCCCCGGATTGGTCTCTTCCCTTTGAGATCATGTGTGATGCTAGTGACTATGCGGTCGAGGCCGTTTTGGGCCAAAAGGTGGGAAGAGCATCTCATGTGATCTATTATGCATCCACCACACTCAATGATGCCCAACGCAACTACGCCACCACCGAAAAAGAAATGTTGGTCGCCGTTTATGCGCTTGAAAAATTCAGGTCATATTTACTTGGTACCAAAGTGATCATTTACACCGATCATGCGGCTATTAGGTTCTTGATGACAAAGAAGGAGGCCAAACCACGGCTGATTCGATGGATATTACTCCTGAGCGAGTTTGATGTTGAGATCAAAGACAAGAAAGGCATGGAGAACTTGGTGGCCGATCACTTGAGCCGTTTGGTCTTGGGTGAAGGAAACAATCATATCAAAGATGATATCCGAGGCGAATTTCCCGATGAGACCCTTTTCTCTCTTAAGGAAATTCGTCCTTGGTACGCTCACATTGTTAATTTCCTTGTTCTAAACAGGTTTCCACCAAGCTTCTCTAAAGCTCAAAGAGAGAAACTCCAGCATGATGCAAAGCAATACGTATGGGATGAACCATATTTATGGAAACATTGCAAAGATCGGGTCATTCGAATGTGCATTCCTGAAATAGAAATTGCATCCATACTTGCTTTTTGTCACTCACATGCATGTGGTGGCCACTTTGGAGGGAAACGAACATCCATGAAGGTACTTGAATGTGGTTTTTGGTGGCCAAGCTTATTTCGAGATGCTCATGTCTATTGTCAATCTTGTGATAATTGCCAACGCTTGGGCAACATCTCTCGAAAGCATGAGATGCCACAAGTTCCTATGCTCTACGTGGAGATCTTTGATGTGTGGGGAATAGATTTCATGGGACCTTTTCCTAATTCCCATGGAAATCTATACATTCTATTGGCGGTAGATTACGTATCCAAATGGGTGGAAGCAAAAGCAACAAAGACCGATGATGCCAAAGCGGTGACTGAATTCCTCAAAACCCGCATCTTCTCAAGGTTTGGAGTACCATGCATCTTGATAAGTGATAGAGGCACTCACTTCTACAACAAAACTGTGAGTGCCTTGTTGAAAAAATATGGCGTCACACATAAACTCTCCACCGCCTACCACCCACAGACAAACAGTCAAGCTGAGGTATCGAACAGAGAGCTGAAATCTATCCTTCAAAAGACAGTAAATCCAAACCGTAAGGATTGGAGCCTGCGCATGGATGATGCCTTATGAGCATACAAGACCGCTTTCAAAACCCCAATTGGAATGTCACCCTATAGACTCGTGTTCGGTAAGGCCTGTCATCTTCCGGTCGAACTCGAACACAAGTCTTATTGGGCGGTCAAAACATTCAATCTCGACATGGCAAAAGCGGGAGAGCAAAGGAAGTTACAACTCCAAGAACTAGAAGAGCTTCGATTGGAGTCCTATGAGAATGCCGCCATCTACAAGGAAAAGACGAAGGTATGGCATGACAAAATGATAATAAGAAAGGATTTCCAAGTTGGAGACAAAGTCCTTCTTTTTCTCTCACGCCTTCGCCTTTTCCCCGGAAAATTGAGATCACGATGGGAAGGACCATTCGAGGTGGTCAAAGTCTACACCCATGGCGAAGTGGAAATAAAAAGCCTCGACACCAGAAAAATCCTCAAGGTTAATGGACATCAACTCAAACCATTCCTTGAAGGTTTCCCGAAAGAAAGCATTGAATGCATGGATCTCATCGATCCAATCTTTGAAGAATGAACACAACAATGGCGTCGTGCCGCGACGTTAACTAAGGCGCTTCTTGGGAGGCAACCCAAGCAAAGGTACATCTTTCTTTTATTGTTAACTCCCCTGTCAAAATTTCAATTCTGTTTTTGGGAGGTTGAGAGAGAGGGCACTAATCACAGGTTTGTGGAGTAAAAAAAAATAAAAACAAAAATGCAGGTTTTGGAGCATCTGGGGACATACCCGATCGAGTACCACCTTATACTCGGTCGGGTATGGCCAAAAGAAGGGGAACCGGGCATTGCTCGATCGAGGAAGCATGAATTTTTGAAAGAAAATAGACATACTCGATCGGGTATCACTATATACCCGGTCGAGTATGTACAGAAAGTCGAAGTACCAGGGAAACTGATGCCCATATTCGGTCGAGTACAGGGCTCGAAAATTGAAAAAGAACACATACCGATCGGGTATGGAATAATACTCGACCGGGTACCGGAGGCAGACCACTCGCAAACTTCATTTTCCAGCAATACTCGACCGGGTAACAACACATTACCCGATCGAGTACCGGAGGCAGGCTGCTAAAAAACCAAACTTTCCAGCAATACTCGACCGGGTAACATCACATACCCGATCGAGTACCGGAGGCAGGCTGCTCAAAAACCCCACTTTCCAGACATACCCGACCGAGTAACAGCACATACTCAATCGGGTATACGGGCATTATAACCCCAAATCAGCCCCAAACACTTCATCTTCCCCACAATCCCCAACCCCAATTCGAACAAAACGCCCCCAACCTCCATTTTTACACCTTCTCTCTACCATATCTCTTCCATTTCTTCACCAAATCATCCCATTTCAACACCAAAACACTCCCCTCATCCTCCTCTACACACTCATACTCACCAATCCAATTCTCCCCCAGTTTTCAGAGGTCCGAAAAAAGCCCTACCCCCCTTCAAATTTCGGATTTCAAGGCCAAATTCACTCAAAAATGGCTCCAAGGAAGGAGAAAGGACAAAGCTCCAACACTAGGGCATCCATCCCGGGCTACGAGGACATCATCTTCATGGACAACGAACACCGCACCCGCTTACGAGCCCTATTCTCAACTCCATAGCCATCAAAACATGGGCCAGGACATCCCCGAACAAAGCCAAAACCCTCCACCACCTGACTTCTTTCAACAACTTCTGGAGGGTCAACAACAACTGTTTACGGGATACGCCCAAATGGACAACCGGCTAAATCGATTAGAGGAGGAGCAAAGAGCCGGTTTTCAGCGATTGGAGGAGCTCAGGGAGGCCGATAGACATCGGTATGAGGAAGACCATCGTAGGTTCTACGGACCTATGTACTCTTATATGGCACACCAGGGATCCTTCCATACCATGGCGAACCCCCCTCCACCACCCTCGTGGTATGACCCCACTCATTGGGGTAACTTTGGAGGATCTGGCTCCGGGGGTGGAGGGTACGACGGCGCAGATGGCGGGGACACGTATATGGGAGATGGTGGCCAAGGGAGCGGTTTCAGAGGGAGTTACTACGGAGGAGAAGGCGGGCACTAGGGACAGTGCTTGATTCAAGTGCGGGGGAGACACTCATGATGGTATGTAATTTTTATTTCCACCTAGCACTATGCATGTAATTCTTTTGAACTTTTACACACAAAAAAAAGAAAAAAATAAAAAAATAAAAAAATAAAAAAATGCTAGTTAGGTTGAAAACCCAACAAAATGGGCAATCTAAGCAAAAAGGGCTTATAAAAAAATGAGTGAGTTGGGGAGAATGGAAAATGAAAAGAGATGCTAGGATGAAAACCTGAAAAGGCTCCTAGGCAAAATGAGAGATATGAGAGAAATGTTTGTTTTTGCAGGCACTCATTGTATCCCTGTGAAGAATAAGAAGATTCAGAAATCGAAGATAAAGAAGAAGAGAGGAGGAGAAGAGAAGATAACACTAGAAGGCCATTAAACCCAAGATGCTCTTTGTAATTTGAGTTTAAAACTCATTTTTATTTCTTTGTCATCCTTGGTGGTCTTTGTGTTTGTATGTTGTTTTTTTTGTTGAACTGTGGAACTTTTGGAGAAACTTGACACTTGTGAACATTTGATCTTACTCGAGACGAGTAAAGGTTTAAGTGTGGGGGAGTTGATACGTTTGTAATTTCCATATTTATGTTTGTGTTTTTAATTAGTTTTGCTTGATCTTTACTATGGAAATTACACACTTTTGGTGTAATAGATTAGTTTGTTAAATTCTTGTAAATAGGTTAGATTAGATATATTCTGAGCTCAAACAGGTCTTGATCACTCGAAGTACAGTTGGTGAACCCAAAAAGTGGAAAGAAGGTGCAAAAATTTGAAGACAAAAGAAGATCCTGAATTTTGGTCTATACTCGGTCGAGTATTAACTATACTCGATCGGGTATTAGGTTGGAACTTCAAATCGGATCAGATCCGAAGACAAGGGAACATGCCGGGAAGATTTCGGCCACGATTTAATGTCTATACCCGATCGGGTAGACCGACATACCCGATCGGGTATGCCTTTGAGTTTTAAACGAAGATCGGTCGAGTATGGTCCGAATACCATTTTCTAAGCATACTCGACCGGGTATTAATATATACCCGATCGGGTATACTTATGGAAAACAGCCTGAAACCGGTCGAGTATACCTCAGATCGAGTATTACACACATACTCGATCGGGTACCATGTATATACCCGATCGAGTACCCGAATCCCATCCCAAAAGCCTATAAATACACCTCCTTTCCTTCACACAAAGATATCCAATTCCTTTGTACATCTAAGCTCAGTATAGAATAGCTCTTTCTTTATATTTTTCATCATGTTTAGTCTCCAAATGAGGAGCTAAACTCTTCCATCTTGGTTTTGCTACTTTGAAGCTTAATGAATTTGTAAGTTGTGAGTTATTTTCTTTAATCTTCTTCCTTGAATATTAATTAATTCCTATTCATATTTCATATTAATATTTTAAACATTACTTAAAGTATCAACTAGTTTTGTTTCTCATATTAGTTATTACTAGAATCAATCGGTTAATACGCTTGTTATTAATCCGGTTATTTCAACGGTAGTAAACTTGGAATATTAATGCATGCATCTCATGGTTAATATGCCAAGGGGAATTAATTGTATTGATTAAACCAATAAACCGCTTGTGTTGAGGTTATCAATCTCAATCGTTTTCATCTTAAGTTGATTGCTACTATCAAGTTAATATACGGCGCTTGTTCTATATTGACTCGATAGTAAGTTTTATTAATGAACGCATCTCGTTATTAATAACTACCCTCGATGAACTGGATATACTCCTCGATTGAGTATTCGAGAGGAAGATAGTTAAAGATATAACCGGGATCGACGAACATTTCATTAAGTGGATAAAAGCAAAACCAAGTCCTCATCTCATTGAATTAAACTCATATAGGTTGTTTATCTTAGTGTTTTTAAATCAAACAAATCTAAACCCCCCTTGTTACTACTTATATAAAAGAAAAGTATTCCTTTCCATGTGGATACGAACCTTACTTCGTTATACTACGTATATTCGTTGTATTGTATTTATTTTTAGTGCACCTAACGACAAGTGCACATCAAACTCACATCTTAGGGGCTAAAATTATGGGCGGAAAATATGCTGGGCATGAAGTTGTCATTCCGAGGTTAAGCTTAACTCCTTCGGATTCAAGAATACCGTTCAAGTTTCAGAGAAGACAATTTCCAGTGATGACCTCTTATGCGATGACTATAAATAAGAGTCAGAGACAATCTTTGTCTCATGTGGGACTTTTATTGAGAAAGTCGGTCTTCACGCATGGTCAACTGTATGTTGCAGTGTCAAGGGTAACAAATCCTAAGGGTTTGAAGATATTGATCTGCAATGAAGATGACCAACCAACTAACCATACGACCAATGTAGTTTATAAGGAAGTTTTTCACAATGTGTAGGTTGTGAAACCCTATATAACGTTTCATTTTTTCTGCTTATTCCAAAACATGCTTACTACCTATCTCCGAATTTTCACTATGTCATCTTTAAAAAGATTTTATTATGCATGTTACGTATATGACAGTTTCCTTTCATTTCACACAATCAAATAACATTTAAAAATAATGTCGTATTGCTATTACATTTTAATATCCCACACATCGCGCGGGTGAGAATCTAGTTGATTAAAAAGGAAAGTGACAAAGTTTTTTGGGACGTTCCAAAAAGAAAAGATGACAAAGTTTTAAGGGGCGGAGGGAGTAATATGTACCATATAATTTTTACTTTTCTCATTTTACACTCAAATCAAAGTATGCAAAGTCTAAAACTTTGGTGAGCAAATAGGCCCCTATTCTAAAACTATGGTGAGCAAAGTCTAAAATTGAAACCAGATGTACCCAACCTTATACGCACCTTATACTCATCATGTTTGTAAAGTTTTTTTATATGTGAACCCGATTCACAAATAATATTTTGTTTGTGCAAAATATGTTTGTAAATCAATGTTTAAGGACAAAAAAAGCTTTTACAAAAATGAGTATAAGAGTGAGTACAATCGTACAAACATCATTTTTGTAAAAGATAGAGTAAAATGGAGGTGAGGTGACGCGCGAGAGTAGCGAGATTGGGGATAAACATTTCTAAAACTGTATTACACTACACACTCAGTCTCGACTCTCCCTCTTCCCCATGTAACCAGACCAGACCACCTTCTTCTCCCACTCCCCTTCCCACTCCCACTCCATCGGAATTTCTCTCTCTAAACCCCATTGGCCATCGCATTTCATGATCATCACCCTCCACCCCTCTCTCTCTAAAACCCTATTTCTCACCCTCCCTCTCCTTTTGATCGTCGCCGCTCTCCTTCCCCTTCACCTCTTCTTCACATCATCATCACCGTAACAGCAGCTCCAGCCATGGCGTCTCCCGTCGTTTAGTTTTTCCCGTACCCATTTCCAGCATTTTTACCCTTCCCGTACTTTTTCTCTGTAAAACCCCTTTCTCATTTTCTGCTCTCTATACAGCAAAAAATGGCAGCTCGTCCTTGGAACGGCTCTTACTCCGAGTCCACTAATCCTTCTCGCGCTCCTCGCCGCATGTACCAACCTCCCCACTCTCGGAATCCCGTCCCAGATGCCTTTCCCGACTCCACTGAGCGTTTCAACCGTTCTACTCGCGGCGGGACTGCCCGCGGGAGAGGCCGTAGCGGGGGCGGTGGTCGAGGACGTGGGTTCAACCGTCCTGTCATTCCGGTTTTCTGTGAGCGCTCTGACCCGGACCCGTTTTGGGATGTTGATGATCTCGACGAGGAGGTTTTACCGAACTCAAAAGCGTACGACGACGTCCCCGTGGAGACGACGGGGACTGATATTCCTAAACCGGTGACGTCGTTCTCGGAGCTCGACTTCTCCGAGCCGCTCAGACTGAACATCACCAGATGCAAGTACGCGAAGCCGACGCCTATTCAGAGGTACGCCATTCCGGTAGCGATGGCCGGGAGGGACGTCATGGCTTGCGCTCAAACTGGCTCCGGCAAGACAGCCGCGTTTTGCTTCCCTATAATCAATGCTATTCTCACAAACCAGGTTGAAAGGTTTAACGACAACTTCGACGGTAGAAGAGGAGGGTCCACGAATTCCAGAGGCGCCGCATCTCCTCTCGCTCTCATTCTGGCTCCCACCAGAGAGCTTTCTTGTCAGGTTGACCAGATTTGACCCCTTTCTGCAATTTATTCATTTCCCCGTTTTTATGTTTCGCTTGCTTACTCATATGTATAATGGTGTACCTGCGAAACCGTATGATTCTAGATAAGTAGTATTAACCTCGCTTCTTCAAGTATTAGTTCTAGCTGCAGTTTTCTGCATGTATTCGTATGATTGATAATGGATTAATGGCCATAACTTTCACCCTAGTGATTTTTTTACTGTTTTCCCTGTGATCTACTTATCTTCATACCATCGTTAATCATATATGCAAGCTGATGCCTCTGGGGATTTGAATGTGCAGATACATGATGAGGCCAAGAAGTTTTCTCATGAGACTGGATTAAAGATTGCTGTTGCATATGGAGGGGCCCCCATGTTTCAACAGGTTTGCATATAAAAGCTACCCTCATGCATACCCTTTTTCTTGGTCTTTCATTTACTTTATCACAGTGGATTAGTATCAAGTTAGTTGCACATTGTCTATTTTGTGTTAAACGACAGGAGTTTGCCCGAGTAGCATGTGCTAAAATATTGTCTTGCTAGTTTTATCTAATCGAATATATAACTGGTTATTCTTGATTTTTTTTGTAATATGATGAGTACTAGAACTCCTAAAGGTCTGTTTGGTTAAAGTGATTAGGAGGTCTTCTTCTATATCTTGGTATATATTTGATATTTTATGTAATAATTCACATAATGTAAACGTATATCATGTCGATCACTTTTTATTCTTTTTTAAATGTTCTGTTTTTTGAGGATGCACACTAAGCCCTCCTAACTTTTCCCTCCAAAACCCAACTCCCAAATATAGGCCAAGTAGGTTGAAACTAATAGTGTGATTACATGTTGCAGCTGCGAGTTCTTGAGAGAGGCGTTGACATATTAGTTGCCACCCCTGGACGGTTGGTTGATATGATGGAGAGATCAAAAGTTTCATTGAGAGGAATAAAGTATTTGGCTTTGGATGAGGCTGACAGGATGCTTGACATGGGATTTGAGCGCCAAGTCCGGTCCATACTTGAGGACATGCCTCCACCTGGAAAGAGGCAGACCATGCTTTTCAGTGCTACTTTTCCTGCTGAGATACAGGCCAGCCTCACATATCGCTAGCATTACTCTAATGCTTTGGTTTGTTTTAAGTGATCTTATGATATCTTTGCTAAAAGATTTATTAGTCTCTTACCGACTTACTTTGAAGTCTTGCAGCGTCTAGCAGCAGAGTTTCTTTCAAATTACATTTTCTTGTCTGCTGGAAAAGTTGGGTCCAGTACTGATCGGATCGATCAAAAGGTTGAGTTTGTTCAAGAGCCAGACAAGAAGGACTTTCTGAGGAAGCTTCTTCAGGAGCAAACTGCTAATGTAACTGAAACACTACATTTATGTCACTTTTCATATTAGATATATCATCATTTGGTTATTATACTCATACATCTGCTGGAATGATAAAAACTGCATTTGACCTTTGTTGTGACAGAGTTTGACACTGGTGTTTGTGGAGACCAAAAGGGGAGCTGATATATTAGAACACTGGCTGTCAAGAATTGGTTTCCAAGCTGTCGCCATTCACGGTGATAAAGAGCAGATGGTTTGTCTTTATTTGTTCTCCTTCCTTCTAATCAAGATAATAAGGGATTTTTCTGTAAATATGACTAATTATATTCCTATTGGATCTTTTTAGGATAAATATGTTACCAACACTGTTATACAGTTACCAATGTCATGGTATTATTTAAAAGTTCACATGCTTTTGAAAACAAGTATTCATGCTCAAGCCACTTCTTGTGTCCATGCTTCTATTACGTGTTTGGTTTTTTAAACTGAAATAGAGCTGTAGTTGGTATGAGTTAGTTAAGATTTAAGAAAGTCTCCGTTAAATATTTTGATAAATAGTACTACATATAATGCTTCTTTCCCTCAGAAGGTGAAAGCTGAACGCTAAATATACTAAATATACATTTCATGTGGTCATTTTTCACGAGATGAGCTTTAAATTTTGCACATCAAATATTATTTTTGTGCTAAACGATTAGTACTCTTTCATCCCTAAAAAAGAGATACTACATATTAAATAGCTAATAGTTCTTCTTTTAAAAGTGAAATCAGTTCTATTTCTTTAAATGTTATTTCTGTCTAAATAATTGTATGGTTGTGTTTTGATCCCGTTTATGAAGCTCTCTTTACTAACTAAGTGGGTGTATAAATTATGTCGAACCAAGAAATAGTAGAAAAAACAAGCATACTGTTGTATGGATTGCAGGTGTTTGATCTTTTACCTTGTGATTGTAAAAAAACAATGAACTAAACTTTTTTTGGGTTTATGGGATTTGAAGGAAAGGGAAAGAGCATTGAAATCATTCAAATGTGGACGAACGCCAATTTTAGTCGCAACAGACGTGGCTTCACGTGGACTTGACATTCCAAACGTTTCCCATGTGATAAATTTCGACTTGCCAAGGAACATAGAGCACTATGTTCACAGGATAGGCAGGACGGGGCGTGCTGGCAAATCCGGGCTGGCAACAGCATTCTTCACTGCTCAAAATGCAGGCATCGCAAAGGATCTCGTTGAGTTAATGCAGGGAGCCAATCAAGAGATACCACAATGGCTTAATGACTATGCTTCTCAGAATCCATATGGGGGTGACAGCAGGTCCAACGGCTATCGGAAAAATAACAGATCTGGTGGTGGTTATGGTGGTGGTTATGGCGGTGGTAACGGTGATGGTTATGGTGGTGGTTATGGCGGTGGTAACGGTGATGGTTATGGTGGTGGTGGAGGCTACGGAAATGGATCTGAAAACACTACTCCTTACTATGATGACTACACTGCTGCTAACACTACCACCACTCCTTTTACCTATGGGGCACCCCCTTTCAATGGTGGTGGCTATTCTGAATATTCTCAAGTGGGTTCTTATTCTTATGCTCCAGACAACCATGCCTTTCAGCAGCTTTCCGTTACTGACAATGATTGGGTTTGAAGTCCTCAGTCGGCATTGTGTTGTCATTCTCCTTAAAATTATCCTATATATATAATATATTGGTGGGTATAGTCATACACATATCTTTTGGGGTTGTTTCATTTTGAGGAATATATGTGCCCACCAATTAGAGGCTGTTCCAATCTAACTGGATAGTTTTGCTTTTTGTAATGACAGCTTCTAAAACTGGTTACTATGTAGAGGAGATGTAGCCTCTTTTTTGGTGATTAGTTAATGCAAAAGACCACCTGTCTTATTTTGTCACCCAAAGCTATTTTTTTAAGGTGCCAAAGCTGTTTTAGTTTGGTACTTTTTCTTTGATGATTTGTTTGCAGGATTTTAACAAGTACTGAACATTGGCGCTTTGCCTATAGAATAGAGTGAGTTTAATGGGTGGAGTAATATGTACTCTAGTACTTTGAAGATGTGAAGCTAAAACCTTCTTGAGTTTTCAAGTTGTCATTGATGATTTAGTTTTAGGACATACAAATATGAAGCTAAAACTTTCAGTACAAAGTTTTAGGACACTCTTGTTACAACAAAATGATGTAATGCTAAACAAAACAAAGACAATCATGAAATAACATTTCTATTCATACTACATTTGGCCTACTCTCATGGGGGTTTGCAATCTCAAAGTTTGAAGTGTTTCAATAGATCATATAAAGCATGTTTTTCATTTTCCACTCCAACTTTTCTTCTCCATTCAATAGCACAACACCTAATGCAAAAAAAACTCGCCTTCAACATTGGCTATAAATAGCAGTTTATTCTAAACAAACAAAATATGTGGCTTGTTTGGTGACCCTGTTTTTGGCTCATCTTTTTTTATCGATCAATTTTTCACCAAACACGTAATTTTTGATTTTGTGCGTTAAGTTGTACAATAATCAAAATAAATAAAATTGGTGTTACTTTTCTAGTTGAATTGGTTAAATTTTTTGTATAGAACCTACATTTTAGCCATTTTTCATTAAAAAGCTCTTTTTTTTATTGATCAAATAGATTTTAAATATTTTTTCCCATAATTCAGCAGATGCAACTGCTTCAATTAAAACTTCATCAATTTAAGCAGATTTAGTCAATTCAACCAATTTCAATGTTATCACACGGGTACAAAAAGTTGGAGAACTTGTATTTGGACGAGTTTTTGTTTGCAGTTGAGCGTGCGAGATTTAGGTCGTATTATAGAACTTGTAATTTAAAAGAGAATTCATGTTTTTTATAATTCATTTTTCTATCTTAACTTTTTTTTTGTTTTAAATTTTCCATTCTCATTTTTCTAGTTTTTTCATTCCTCCTCTTTTATATTTCCACAATTCTCATTTCTTCTATATTACTTTTATATTTTTTTTTCATTTTCCGTTTCATTCCATTTTATTTACTAGTTTTCACTTTTTACATTTTTGATACAATTCAGCGAGTCACTATCATTATTATTTTCTTCAATCATGCTTCACAAAAACGTAGTAACAACCAAAGGGATGAAAAACCATCATTATAGAGCTAACCTTGTGAACCATAACCTGCGAACCAACTTGGAGTTTTTAGGTACGGAGTTTTTTTTTTTTTTTTTTTTTTTGCTTTTTCGCCTGCTTATTTGTGATATTAGGTTAAAAAATAAATAAAATACGAGACCTCTTATTCAAGCGTAATCCCATCCAAAGCTTATAGCCTAATCTCCGATAAAATAATCAGAAATTTATTATTTGTCTGGTTCTAGGTTCAGAGACAGGGCAGTTTATTTGTGGGAACCAATCAAGAAGCATCAATGGAGGAGATAACGGAGGGAGTCAGCAACATCAACGTTAACGCCGGTGAGCTTCAGAAGAAGAATCGCATTCAGGTCTCCAGTTCCAAGAAGCCTTTGTTCTTCTATGTCAATCTCGCCAAGGTATAATCCATCACATTTATGCGTATGTAATGCATATCATGTTCCAGGAATTTGAATCGTTTTACTTTTAATTTCCGGATCTGGATTCGAAAGACTAGTGATTGTATTTCTGCGTGTATCTGGGAATAGATAGAAATGCGCAATAGTGTAATGTGGATGAATTTTTGCTACGGTGTGTGTAATTGGTGTTTCTCATCTGTGTTTTACGCAGAGGTATATGCAGCAGTACAATGAGGTGGAGCTTTCTGCTCTTGGAATGGGTATGGCTTCACTTGCCTCTCTGAAATTGCTATTCAGGTTCTGTTTACCAGAGTTGGTGTCTGATTATGACATTTGTGTATGCACTGTGTATTTTAGTTAGCAGTATTACTATGCATTCTCACATTTCATGCATTTAAATCTAAAATATGTACTTAAAAGCATTGTACTTTGGTTTGGTCTAGAAGTGTTAGTTATTGAGAAGTGTTGCATTGCTTATTCACTACTGTCCCGCAGTTATTAAATTATATATGAAGTGATAGTGTTATTAATATTATATGTACCGATTTGTTTATGATAAATCACATCGTGTAACAAACTTATGGCCATATCTAAGAACCTATAAAAAATAATAGCCATACATGGAATTTGATTTATTAATCTGATTAGATTTTGCTTTAAGGGGTATAATTAGGAGTTTTCTGATTTGGAATTAAAAACGGTTGTAACGCACAATCTAGTGGCTGTGTCACATTGATGCTATATTTTCTGCATAAAACTACAGTGTTAACTAACTTTATATGGCATTGTGAATTTAATGCCACCAAGCTCAATAAGTTGAGTCTAAGGTGATGATATGGAACCTCTGTATTGTTAATGCTGTTCCTCTGTTAGGTATTGTGTAAAGGAAGAATGTATATCCTAAATGATGTTGGTGTAGGAAATGATTCTTGATATTCCATTTGTATTGGAGCAAAATGTTGTTTTGGATTCTCTATGGCTATATTCCAAGCAGCATTTTCCCCATTTCTTTGCACCATTTTGATGCTTTTCCTTGCATTTTTCCTTTGTAGCTATTGCAACGGTGGTCTCTGTGGCTGAAATCTTGAAAAATAATGGATTTGCTATTGAGAAGAGTAAGTGTTTGCCGATTGTTAGAGAATTATAGGATTCCCTTTTTTCGCCAAAAAAAATGAAAAGAAAAAGAATTTGTTTTTGGAAATAAGTACTTCAATCTTTACCTGCAGAGCTAGACTTATCTATTCATTTACTATTTATCCCCAAAAATGTTTATGCCTCTAAGTGCTAACCTCCACAGAGATTATGACATCAACTGTTGATGTCAAAGACGATTCAAGAGGAAGACCAGTTTCAAAAGCCAAAGTAAGTTATATTTTATGATCTTGATATACGCAGTATTTGAATTTGAATATGACCTATATAAGGCATGGTAAGGACTTCTAAATCTTAAGTTTATTTACATGTCTGGACTTTTTCCTATGTAGATTGAGATAATGCTTGAGAAGAGTGAGAAGTTCGACGAAATAATGGCAGCCACTGCTGAAAAGGACCGGGGTAATGGAGAAGTGCAAAGTTAAATTCACTCTCTAATCGTGTCGCATTTTCATTAGAAGTCCGATGAATCATTGGTTGATTAGAAGTTTAGGTTTTGGTGTTTTCTTTTATGTCTTGTGCCAACAAATGACAAAAAACATGCGGAGATCCTAAGTTGGCTTTGGCTGTTAAGCAAAAGAAGTGGTTACATTTTGAACATACATTGTCTATGAGTCTTCTTCATCGAAATTCATATGTGTTTATACAAATTAAAGAAATAGAGATTCAGTTGTAATTGGTTTATGACAAAATCGTAATTTGGTTTGAACTGTAATTGGAATCTCCAAAACCTGAAAACCCAAGATAGATTGATATTCTCTCCGTCCCATTTTACGGAGTAATATTTACACTTTCCTTTTTGGAGCGTCTCATTTAAATCTTTACATTTTCTTTTTAGACAACTCTTTTTACATTAAATGTTCTAACTACCCTTCACTATAACTCACTTTTTACATTTGATTGAAAAACATTAATTACCCCCCAAAATCAAATGGCATGAAGGACATTTGTTCTTCTATTAATTGGTCCCTTATAACACCATGCGAAATTGCGAAAAGCAAACGTCAAGATTTAACTGGGATAGAGGGAGTACAATTTTGATCACGACCTCTGGAACCTAATGATTTTCTAATCTTTCTCTCGCTTTCTTAGGCTCTTAGCTCTTAATCTATGTGAGCCATAACATTCTACTCTTGTAAAAGTGCAGGCAAGGTACATGCGCTTATTTTTTGAAATGTTGTCACAAAATAAATAAAAACGATCATTGAAATTTAAGTTCTGAAATCCGTCACAACTAAATTACTGATTTGGTCATATGAGAATTGAAACTTGTAAAACCTTTAAAATCAAAGTTTGATTCACATCTTGAAAATCAATATGGTTCAATTCAACTTTTCAGTTTATACTAGAATTTGCTTATATCTAGTTTAATTCATACGAGTATAATTGATATCGAATTAAAAAAATGTGAATAAAAAACTAGGACTAAATGTAACCAATTATGGTAAGAAACCAATTAATAAGACTTGTACCACCTTATTTATGATCCAAGAACAACGTTCCGAAATTTGACGCTAGAGGAGAGAGAAAGTAATAAAGTCCTTTTTTGTTGGAAGTTGCAAATTTGGAAAAAGAGATGTTACATAAGAATTATAATTAAAATCATTCAAGATATATAGCGAATTCAAATCATTGAATTTATATTCACTTTAAATAGGACTAAAATTACTATTTAACTTATTATCTTTCAAAATGGCCCATTTGGAGGAACTTCAAAATTGAATATTTGAAAGATTTTTATTGTTACTCTTCCAAATTTTTAAATATCCAAATAAAAAGGGAGGGTCATAACTCATAAACTCACTTCAACCTTTCTTCATTTTTGAAACCAAACTCCCAAAGGTATCTTAAAAAAAATCTCAGCTAATGCTTTGTTTTTGATAATGAAAATAAAAGTAAAAATACTTGGCAAAAGAAGAATTACAATGCCAATAAAACCCTGTTTCTGATTTGAAAATATGATCAAATAATACAAAAATGACTCACTAAATTGTCTTCTTTATTATAAAACAACAAACAATCCATGCAATTTTCGACGCGATTTTTATTATGAGTTATTCAGAAATAATCTCTCTGTACTAGAACACGGTTATTTGTAAGGCTTAGTATCCATTCCCCCTTACCCCACCGTAGATAAGAGCCTTTGCGCCAGCGGTATTTGAATTCAAACAAATTTAGCCAGAAGTCAAGAAAAGCTATAAAATTCAACCAAAAAAAAAAATACAATGAGGCATGTCACACAGGTGCATCAAATGAAGACAATGTTCTGGATTTTTTTTCGTTGTTTCAGCTTTGACTACAAACTACTATGATGAAAGTCAGGGTGGTGTGGACGAGACGAGAAAATCTCCAAAACTCAAGTGATTTTTGGCAACTGCTTAGATGATCGAATTCACTTGGACTTTCTTCCTGTTTCTGGTTTCTTGGTGAAATTTTTCTTTATAGGTTTGCTATTCGGCTTTAACTTGCTTGCGCTTGATGACTTCTTCCCTTCTCGGTCATTCCGTGCCCCCTTCTGCTTTTTCACATTGTACACGCTTACTGCCTATATATCCCATGCAAACAAACAAGCGAAGAAATGAGTTTAAAACAGGCTATAGAAGCCAGTTGATAAAGTGAGGTAAAAGGGATACATATGGAGAAGGGGAAGGGGGAAGGCAGAAACTATCAGTTTGTTGAGATGAAGTTGATAAAGTGACCTTGTTAACATTGAGGATTTCATGTGAATTTTTTGACAACAGTTTGTTGAGAACTTTATCAGTTTGCTGTCTTTCTAGAGAGCCCATTCCAGATCCTTCTGCAACAGGCAGAAACTAGAAGCAAAAACGAAGAGACAAGTGAATTCATCAATACAACATTACTCAGCAACACAACAAGCAAGACGAATAAGTAGGACAGTAATTGATAAAAAGGCATAAACATGTTCTTCAATCTTCATTCCTGCAATATATAATTTCTATAATACGGAGTATTCATTTTGGCAATTTATGATATTGTCTTTTTAATCCATCTCCCACAACCTCAGGTTAGCAAAAAATTAACATGGATTTAATAATTGCACTTAAAACTTCAGAGTATTTTTAATATAAAAAATGACATAATAAAGAAACACTGAAATTCTGATTGTCATATCAGTTTTTTATTTTGTTAAAAGGTATCCGAGAGTCGAAAAGGGATTAACAAGGAAAAACATAAATTGAAGAGATGGGGCAAATTGAAGGGATTAAAAACATATTTTAACAAAAAAATACCTTGCGAAACTTCTTGTCATGTTTAAGGGGTTTTTCTCCTGGCAACTTCTTGTCAAATTTTCCACCGCTAGCAGTTGCAGTTGCAGCCATTCCAGCAACATTTCCTAGCTCAACCTTGCCAACTTTCCTAGGCACAGTCTGTGTCCCTGTTATCGGTAACGAAGTAGCGGCAAGCTGAACATGGCTGCATTGGAGTAACTTATTCAGAGATGGGGGCAGAATGGTCATTAATTTACAACATATGAAGAAAAATCCAGATAAAGAAAATAAGCAAATGAAGCATGACAAGACAGAAAAGAGCGAGACCTTGGCAATGCACCAACTTTTGCAGCATCTTTTAAGTTTTGGTATCTATTTTTCTCTTGCTTTTCAACTCTCTTCTTCTTCTCTTGTCGTCTCTTGGCAAAAGGATCTTCTCCAGGTTCTAGAAAAGATGCCAATTTGATAATTAAGGAAAATAGCTAAAAAAAAGTAATGCTTGAGAAATTCATAGTTTTTTTACTTGCAATTTGTTCCTTTGCAAAACAGAGAAGATATGAAAATGATTGTTCATCTAAGAAGCCACTTGAGAGGACAACCTCATGAATCTAAGGATCGTCACATTGTGAGCTTTATTCCATTATTATTCAAAAGCAAATTATTAATTAAATAATTAATGATTTGACGTGTAGGCTGTAAATTGCTGATGGATTATAGATAATTAATAATTCAACCTCACTAAGAGCTATATGATCATGGTTACTTCTCATTTGAAATTTCTATGAGTCTCCAATTTTGGAGATGCAACCAAGGATAAAAATATCAGTATTTGTGGATATACTGGTATATTGGTACTTTGAACTGATGGAAATATAATTGGATATTTTGATATTCATATATTTTTATTGGAAAAAACAGACTACGTTTTTCAAGCCTTTTTGAGAAAGGATAATGATATTACTGATGTTTCAGATATATTTTTTCGATATTGTTTGATAGTTAATTAAAATGTTTTGTTATATTTCAATTCAATATATAGTCCAGATTTTCTTTGAGATCCTAGAGAAACTCTGCTACTTTAGATAACAATATCAGTGACCCCAGAATTCGGAAACTTTGGTGGAAATATCAGGATATTTTCATCCTTGGATGCAACAAGTACTGAAAGGTCACATCCACTTTTCAAAAGATACTTTCATAGTTTCATCCTTCATTAATTTATTGAAACCATGGAAGATTTTTTTTAACAGCCTTTCATGCTCGAAGCATAACAAGATATCAAATGCAAGAAACAAAAACATGTACCATCAGTATCCTTTGCTTTAATAATTGCTATATCTTTGTCATCATTTACACGATCATATCCCCATCGGCGCTTCCATGTACCAGTTTGTTCATCAAAAAGAAACTTCACTTTCTTGTGGTTCTTTATTCCTGTGGGAAATTGTGATAGAGGTAAATAATTATTGTACTGTGGAAATGTAAATTTATCAAGTTTAAGATTTTTTAATCTAAAAAATAAATCATGCAACACATCTGACATTTGCAATGACAAACCTTTCTTTTTGGCGAACTGCTCCCATTTTGTTGGAGGCATAGGCTTTGGAAACTGAAATTCAAGTGAGAATGTTTCTTTTAAAACATTATAAAGAAAAAATAATTCAATCAAGATTGCAGGATAAAAGTAAGAAAAAATTCCACCTTTGCTCCTACAAATATTATGTCTATCTCACATTAGGTCCATTTCTTTGATTTTGCCAACATTTGGGTACTTGGCCATTTTCCTTGCCCACCTTTGGTCCTTCCAGCTATATTTCCGGCACATCTTAGGCGATTTTAAGCACCGTTTATGTAGTCAGAACTCAGAAGGATCATGGGTAGGAAAGGAACAATGTTTATGTACCAAATACGGACAAAATCAAAGACACATATCCAGTGTTGATATAATACTTGGAGGACCAATAGTGGATTTTTCTAAAGCTGATTCTAACAGGAGGACCAACATAACAGAGTCACATACAGCCAAATTTTTTAAAAAAAGTTCCAAACACAAAATATCTAAAGGACTAAAACAGCACAAAATTTGATAATAGCAAGAGCTTTTGGAATTTAAAAAATCTAACGAAATAGAATTGAACAGGCATACAGGTTTTGCTCTTGGCAATCTTGTTCTGGGTGGGGGCAACTTGACAACGGGACCATCCCGGTCTTCTGTTGAAGGTAAATTGAAAAGGGAATCAGCCACTGCTTGTACTAATCTAGTTCCCTCCTTCAAGACCTCCTGTGCCAATTCCTCCCTGCATTAAAGTCTTTTTTAAGTGGTTTTATGAAATTTAATCTCAGCCCAACAACTCAACTGGAACATCAAGTCATATTATTTCAACAACTAAGCTTTCATGAGTTCAAGAATGAAGTAATCTTACTAATCAGGATGAAAAATGGCAGACCGACTCCTAATCAGCTAGGCGGAAGCACATGCTCATAATTATGGAAATGGTCAAATGGTGATTATGTGTAGTACATGACCAACACAGAGAGCATTTCAAACTAAACCTCCAATAAATTGAGACTAAGTACCATTCATGTAGAAAAAAAGAAAAAAGAGAGTATAATACTAATCTCTAAGAGTTTGGTCAGAAAGAACAACAAATAGTGATGAACTGCCAATAGATACAGATAACCAGTGGCATGTATAGTTGCATATCTCCCAAAACATGCTGTGAATGAGAGGCTCAATATGGTATCTTTAAATTTTGGTATCCTGGTGTTGTAGACCATTACGGCTCAGAGGAAAAAAAGGATTTCTATTGACCTGACCACGGGCGGCATCCACCCTGATGGCCTGATGGGGTGCATGAAAACCATGTACTGAAGGATACCATATGAAACAGGTAAGTGCATTTATGAGCACTCACTGGGCACAAAGACAACCCATCCAGTGCAAGTTATACCCTTAACAAGTGTTTCACTCTGTCATGTATATACAGGCAGTCTGGCACACATTCAACATTAACAAGGAAAAGGCCTCAGAAATTTACTATCCAGAATGTAGGTTTTTTACTGATTTGGAATGAAATATATATTACAGTCCTTTAATATTCTCCTTTGGAATGAAAGGCATAAAGAACGCTACTTGCGCGGAAAGGAAATATGAACTATTCACATGAGCAAAAGTGCGGTAATTTGTCTTTAATTCTACAAAACTCGGAATATTACTCAAACGTACAAGATTTAGGCTATGTTTGGCAAGCCATTTCAGCTCCTAATGAGCTGAATTTTATGAAATCCAGTCAATAATTTCAAATGTAGTGGTGTTTGGATAACAAATTACAAGCGGCTGAAGTTGAAAAAATCGGGCTGCACTACAACGCTAGCAAACGAAGCGTCTAACTTCAGCCGTATTTATAATAGACCTCCGTTCCTAAATTAACCCGTCTTCTCTTTTTTCGCTGCATGAGTGCATCTTTCACCCCTTTACCGGCATAATTCCTTATTTGGATGATCGCTTTCTCTGTCAGCAATCTCTTGACTGTCATAGTAGCATCTTCATCACTTCATTTACATACTAGTATTATTTAGCTGCCCTGCTTCCTTGTAGTTAGAGTTTGATTTTTATAATATTACAACTCAATTCGGTGAGATTCTTAATAAATTGAAAGGGGAAATTGCTTAGGGAAAATTGCAACTCAAGAAAAAAGCTTTTCTCTTCTAAGCGACGGTCAACCACACAGTTGAGGGTCTGAGGCAGTCAACCAAGCTTGATTAGAATGAGAAGCTGGCAATGATATATATGTGTGTACGTACATACACTAATTAATAAAAATGAAAATCATTATAATTAATAAATATGAAAATCATTATAATTAATAAATATAATGATTTTTAATATAAGTAATTAAATATGAAAATCATTATAATTAATCAATATTTTAATATACTAATATTTATACACGTTTATATATATGTAACTATATCCATGTACGTATATAAATACGAAGTATTTACTAAATTTTTAATGTTTATTAAATATGAAAATCTTATACTCCCTCCGTCCCTTATAACTTTTCCAACTTTCCTTTTTTGGTTGTCACAAAAACTTTGCCACTTTCTCTTTTAATCAATCAATTTGTGGCTCTTGTTATTTCTCTCTACTATGCACAAATTTGTACCACACAGTTTTTACTTTATTATTCTACGTGCCGGTCAAACATGTCAAACCTTTAAGGGACAGAGGGAGTAATAAATATTTTGTTCTTTTAATAAATTAGTATGCCCTTTAATAAATCTTATAATTTTTCAGCTCTTTTTGCCAATCAGGTCTACCTCATCCGGTTAAAAGTTCATATTCAGCACTTTAATATTTAACTCCAGAAAATAGTCTCTGATTTAGACAATAGTCTATAATTCAGACAACAGTCTATAAAAGCAGCTCTAATATGTGACAAACATAGCCTTAGCAAACACATAGCCTTAGCAAACCCAGTTTCTGAAAAATTATTTTGATTCTGCTTTTAAAAAAGAAACTGGATCGGTTCCAAACACCCTTACTCCCTACTTAGCTCTCTCTACAACCAAACGGACATAATTGAATCTTTCAGACCATGAAATCAAACAAAACATGAGCTGAAAGTCTGAAACAGAACTATCCTCCCTCCTCCCCCCAAAAAAACATTCTTTTTTTTCTTTTAAAACTTAAAAGTCGCTCTAAGCGTCCAAAATACATCTAAGCTGTTCAATTAGCGTGGGCATAAGAAAAAAGCTGCGACCTGGAAGTGGGCGGCGAGGCAAAGCAGTGAAGTGGGTTGTAAGCCATTAGGTTTCCGAGGTCGATTTGGTAATGTGTCGAAGCAGCCACCTCAGACATGTCTGCCATAACACTGCTCGCCGGCAGAGATTGGACCCGAAAATCGGATATGAGGGTTTCAGTAACCCAACAACACAGCGCGCCAGGCAAAGGAGGAGGACGTTGTTTTTATGGCTTTCGATGAAGTTGTGGTATGGTATGGTGTGGCTGTATCACTGTATGCAGTTGCCAGGGTTTCGGTTTGGGCTAAATATGCTTTTTGCCCCGTAAATAATTTGTAATGGCCTCAATTGCCCTCAATTTTATAATACTCCTCATTAATGGCACCACACTAGATTAACAGCTGATTGGGAACCCGTTTACTAACGTTGAATCGGTTGAATCGACTGTCTCTCACGATATTTATGAAGTTATGGCTGAAGTGACTGTATTAGTTGATTTTACCGATTTATAGAAAAATTATATATTAATAATATTTTATTAATAAAATAAAGAAAAAATTATATTAAAAATTAGCTAAAATTATCATCTACAGTAACTTCAGCCAATACAGTCAGAAAAGTAACTACAACCTTACTTATCTTATTATTACACAATTCAGCGCGTGAAATCAAAAGTTACTTATTTGGTGAAAAAATTGGATGATAAGTCTAATAAGCCGAAAAAAAGCTCACCAAACGAGCTCTGGGTATGGCAAATTGAAGGGATGAGACTTTGGAATCACCTAAAAAGGCTCACCCAAGAATAGTTGGAATCGAAATGTTAAAATTCGATTCAGTTTGGTTCTTACACATAAGTTATAAATTGGTATTTTGTCCTAAATATTACAAAATTGAGGATAAAAAAAATATGATCTCTTTTTTACATATCCAAAAATGTGACAAATTTCACTTTTTTACATAATACAATGAATCTAACCAGATCAGAAGAAAGACTATCTAAGTTAGACTAATCTAACCTAAATACAATGCATCACAAACATGGGTTATATGACTTATATCCCATAATCACCAAAACACAGTGAATCAACTATCTCCGTAAATCAAGTACAAGCAATAAATAGAACAAAACGCTAAAGCATAACACAACAACGTTTAGCCAGGATCTATTGGAGCAGCTGCAGTTTTTTCTCTTTTTTCTCTTTTTTCATCCTTCTTAGTTGTTTGATTTTTCCCAATACTCTACAAAAATAAGCTCTTCGTCATCACTCATAAGTGAGCCTTTCGGGTCAGATTCATCATCTTCGGAACAGTATCCAAGAACTCCATTACCGATGAGGTTACCACCGTGGCATGCAGTGTCATCTCAATAGTGGTGGCCGCCAAATCAGCCCGGGGCGCTTCCTTCTTCTCAATCCATTTCTCTTCCTCTATGATTCCCACTTTAGCATTTTCTTTTTCTTTGTCATTGGGATCCTTCTCAATGCCCTCAATCCAATTTTTCTCCCCCTTTTCAACCCCAATCTTATCCCATTCTTTTGTTGCCAATTTCTTGCAAATAAATGGGTGATGCCCATATATGGAAGCAAAAGTTAGGAAAACTTTTATAGATCACAGATTGTGTGACTACTTTGCGGGAAGGTAGTCGAATGTGACCAATTTCACAATTATATTTTGCGGTGACAAAGTGACTCCGGCTAAAGTGACTACGAACAAAATGATTGCTCGCCCACCGGCCACAGTGACTGCACCCAACTTCGAACACAATGACTCCGACAAAGTGATATCGCCGCCACCCACTCTGTCCAGTAATTGTCGCCTTGTACCTTCACGTGACCACCTTTGCCGCATTGTCCACTGGCGGGTCACCCCTCCCCCCTCTTTAGACCCCTCTCCCCAGCTCCTGTATGAGTGCTACCCACACCCTTCGCCTACCCTCCTCCGACATCCCACCCCCCACCCACCAACCCAACGAACCACTGTCGTCGTCGACCCCCTCCCTACTCCCCCTCCCTACCTTCCCCTGGCCCAATTCACGCCTCAATCCATCTGAGTACCCCCAATGAACCCCAATCCCAATGTGAAATCTTTCAGACGCTTCGTCGCCTCCCCAAAAATGTGAACCCTAGCAGTTAGAGTTAGATCTGACATGCATCCGGCGTGGAGTAGGGAGGCAACTGGGTCACAGACAACTCCTACAGTGGTCAACGACGAGGTTGAAGATAGTGGCGAGGTCAACGACAACCAAGTCAATGGCACAGCTAAAGGATGCGGCAAAGGGCGTCGAACGAAAAGAAAGAGAAGAGATGTTCGATGGATGATAGGAGCGAAGATGGAGAGACGTTCGGGAAAATGTCGATGTATGGTTCGCTGGATACTCCGTATGTTTTGAATGGGTCACTTTTTGGAAAAGGTAGAAATTGTCATATTTTTGGATGGGAAAATGTCGATGGATGCTCCCTACTATGTAATAAACATTTGATTGTATGTGTATTTTACTAGCGAATTATCTAAATCTTGTCTATCGAATAAGTTTAAATATAATTCGAGACCTAATAAATCCAATTACAAATTAAAAACATCCCTTAATAGTTAATAGTGAACCAACTATAAACATCCTGGGAGTCTGGGACACATGCAGCCCGGAGTAATAGTTTGTACGGAGTAGCTGTTATCATTTGGTACAAAAAAAAATCAAAGTTTCAATTTTTTTGAAGGGGCCAATCCAAATTACTCTCACTGTAGTTGATGAACTTGAAGCATGCTGAAAACTGTGTTTCTGTTCTAGTTACATCGGAACAAAACAATGTTTCACTTTGCTTCCGGTGCAACTTAAAATGACCTCTTGGATACATCACATAAGGATACAAATACTAAACAGATAACACTATAACAGACATAAAACTTACCTGCAAGGCCATCATAAACGCTAAAACACTGTCAAAAGAATATGGTCATAGACTCATAATGACCATTAAATTATTTTTAAGCACAAGGACATATCCGTTTTCAAGGACAAGCATTCTTCATCTATTTCTAGTCAGAAGCTCTTCCCAAGAACTAACATCATTTTAAGGCAAGCATAATGTGTGTTTATATTCAGAGTCTGCGATCTGTGTACTAGAAAAAGGAATGGTAAAACTGCAATGTAGAGAAAGGATGTAAAAAGGAATGGTAAAACTGCAATGCAGAGAAAGGCTAATATGAAGCCATAGCCTGGAATTTCTTCAATGCATCACAATTTGGTGTTGCCTGTCTATAACCCCAATGCACTTGTTGGACTTCAAGACGGCAGTTATAAGCAAGATTATTGAAATAATCCTTCTCAATCCCGTCCTCTAGTTTCACCCGTTTTGGGCTGCTGGGAGGATATTCCTGCTCAAACTTTCCAGGCTTCACGTAATAATTTACACCCCTGCGAGTAGTAAATAACTGCTCATAAGGGTAGGATCTCGAGAACGAATAGACAGGATCTGATGAAGGCAAAAAGTTCATTAACAGAATCAGTATCACTGGCAAAAACTGAACCAAGGTTCGGGCAAGCCCGCTTGACCCATTATGTCCTCCGACACGGACCCCAACCCCAGGCCCGAAACTGAAATGGGTAGTCGCTACAGGATTTCCCCCAAAAAAGAAATTCCGGAAGATTTCTTCGGCGTCCACATCATCATAGTAAAACCCTTGCCTCATTCCACCACCAGTGCGGCGTCTAGTTGTTTGCCTCTCATAAGTGGACGCATCATCTTCCCCAACAAGGTCATACCTTTTGCGATTCTCCTCGTCACTCAAACACTGGAATGCCTTAGACACCATCTTAAAAGCCTCTTCGGACCCAGGGGCATTGTTCTTGTCAGGGTGAACCTTCAAAGAAAGCTTCCTATATGCTTTCCGAACATCGTCCATACTGCAACTCTTCTCCAATCCTAAAATCTCATAGTAATTCTTTTTCCTCTTGATCTCTCTCACAGTTGCCACTTGCTCCTCTGTGTAACTAACCCCGCTCTCAGATGAAGAAGATGACGGCGACCCTGGCTCCTTATTTACTGAACTCCTTTGTCTAGCCCTAGTTTCTGATGGTTTTGAAGATCCTGATGAGTCCTCTTTGGTGGGTATGTTCGGAGATTCATTCTCAGCTTCAATTTTAGACAACAGATCATCGGTTTTAAGGTTTGGATCTAAACGCTTAGCTTTATTCAAGAATTTTAAAGCCCTTTCTTTGTTACCGGATTTGATTGAATCTTTGGCTATTTCAAAGCACTTGAAAGCTTCATCTTTGTTCCCATCCATCTTTGTGAAACAAACAGATTCAATTTCAAGAACAGTGTCTGAAAAGAAGAGAAAAGAAACTCCTAAATCTATGTATAAGCAGATGGATCTTAAAATAGAACATTCTTGACGCAATACAGAAATAAAGGACGGAGAAATTGAGCTTACCGATTCAATTGAGGGGTCTCGTCTCGGATCGACCAGCCGAGTTTTCTGAGAACAAGAGGCGTACAATCCAAGGGCTTCTGGTGAATCGCGAGAGAAGTTTGTTTACGTAGAAACTCAGATTTGAAGAGGTGGTTGATTGAGGGATGAGCTGGGTCCTAAGGAGCCCAGGAGACTCCAACAAAATACGTATTTCGTACTTCGTAGTAGTATCATACTCGACTAGGACTTGGAAACCTAAAGAAAACCGATCCTAACCCAATTATCAGTTCCTGATCCTATAGTTGTAGAGTACTTTCTTCCCTCTCAAAACAAATTCACACTTTCCTTTTTGGGTAGGTCTAAAATAAACTTCACACTTTTCTCTCTTTCTTATTTGATAAATTATCTAGATTAAAGCAGTGCAAAACAATGTCAAACAATGTCAAATAGTGTCACAACAGTGTACTCTACAGTAAAGTCAAATTTATTTCCTTAAATTGTGTGAAGTCAAACAGTGAATTTGTTTTGGGACCGGAGGGAGTATAATTTTAGACTTCTACTTTTTTCAATTTGGTTTCTATAGTATTGACCGATTTGATTCTCATTCGGTTTTGGTTTGGTTCCGGTCCCTATGCAAGAATCGAAGTTCATATATATTAGCGTGAGTAATCCTCATTTGAGGTATTTCTGGTTGAATTTTTTGATGAAATTTTGTGAGATTGATTCTCATTAAGTACATAATGCTCACCAAATTTCAGCTTAAAACTCACTCCCGATTGCATTCTAAGCTGAATTTTGGTGGATATGATCTACACTTCGTGTAGAACATGCTCAAAATTTTCGTCAAAAAATTCTACTCGGAAACTCTACAAATGGAGTTGACTAGAAGGCATTGTGGTTAGGAAATTGTTGACAAGAATATTTTTCCAGCATAATACTATCTATATCTTATACATAGTGTATAGTGAACCAGACCAATCCGAGTAGTTGTAATTTACTATTTTAGTCCACTTTTATGAATCATGCTCTTCTCCATTTCATTCTCTTCATTTCCTTTTCACTTCATCCCTCTCCTTAAAAAATAACTAAATATCATCTTTTATTTTTTCCTACCCCACCATTTTCTCATCTCTCTATATCTCTCTCCTGTTGGAAGAGTCCGATCACCCGAGAAGAGCAAAATTCCACTTTTATATTTATTATTTGTTTGTAATTATATTTGTTATTTGAGTTCGCCTAAAAATGAATTGATCTTGTTGTTGATTACGTTGTTATTTGTTAATGGTAAATTAATATTATTACTGCTTACTTTTTACTTATGGTGCAATACTAATATGGAGCACTACTATTCGATGTGTACCTTATACGGAGTAACTATTAAACTTTATTGCTAGACAGTTGATGCATATTTTAAACCTTTATATTTTTTTATGTTTATATTTAATGTTTGAACTTGGATATGTTTGTGATATTTGAACATTGGATATCACGTATGCATAATGTAATGACGATAACTTTGATAATTACTTTCGTAATTTGAAATTTGAATATTTTTATGTAATTGAATGTAAAATGTGTTCAGTTTATTAGAAGGAAAATATTTTTAAAAGGAACCGAAAAAGTAAGAACTCGATCAAATTTAACTGAGCCAAACCGAATTTAACATCTACACTCTTAACTTGAACCGAACTGAGTTTAATGCATACAATTTTTAAAATGATTCTATCGAATTTTAATCAATTTTGAACTGATCCTGAACCTACTATGGAGTAGGGGACTAGGGGTGGGCAGGGCCGCATCGGTCTAGCAACTGATTCGGGTAGAAACGGGTTGATCATTAGGGATGTTTTTACTTGGACTCTAATTTGCTGGTCGTGTCTGGTCTAGTTTGTTTAAGTCTAGTCTGGTCTGATCTGAACTGGTCTGGTAAACGTCTGGTCTCTGCATTTTATAACTACGGAAGTTAAGTCTAGTCTGGTCTGGCCTGGTCTGTTTAAGTCTGATCTGGTTTGTTTAAGTCTGGTCTGATTTGATCTGATCTGATCTATTTAGGTCTGATTTGGTTTAGTCTGGTCCTAATTGATATCGGTCTAGCAATTTTGGGTCGGAACCATAACCAGGTCGAGATGATTTGCAGGTGGTTCAAATGAGGGGCCTAAATTGGCTTATTCGGTCATGAACCGGTATAAATGTATAATTTAGTTTCTTTATTTATGTCGATTTGGAAGTAACTAGGCATGGACCGGTTCCGGGTCGGGCCGGGTCAGGCTTTGGGCCGGGCAAAATCGGGCTTTTTTATGTTGGGTTAAGGCCAGAACCGGCCTGGGATTCTACCGGTCCCTGGTACCTTAATTTTTTTTGCTTTTCTAATAACTCCCCCCCCCCCCCCCCCCCCCGCACACCCCAAACCCCTCCAAAAACCCAACCCAACTCATTTACCTGCTAAAGAATTTGAAAACAAATAAAAAAGTTTGGCCCAAACAAGGCCCGGCCCGCCCCGGTACCAAAGAACCTCATACCCGTGACCCGACCCAACCCCCACCGGTTCGGGCCCTAGGCTCGAGCCCGGTCCCAGGCAACCGGGTCAGGCCGGTTCCAAACAGTGCCGGTTTCGGGCCGGTTGACCCAACCCGGGTCAGGCCGGTTCCAAACAGTGCCGGTTTCGGGCCGGTTGACCCAACCCGGGTCCATCCCTATTTGGAAGCAGTCGGAAAAAGGTGAGTCCATCTAAAAATTGTAAAGGTGTGGACATTGGTGTGATGTAGGGTATGAGGGGTTAAAATATCCGCAACTGAACTAAAAACCACCTGGTAAACCAGAACTGACCCAATATAGTGCAAGCAAAATAAAACCTAGTTAGTTAATCCATAGAGACCCGTTTTTTTGGCACTTGCCAGTTGCCATAAAGAGGGGTGAGATGAGGTACATGGTGCGTCTAATGAATTTGGAGGCCCCGGTTACAAATGACGAATTGAGCCCCCATAAAACCAGAAATTATACAAAATTTTACAATAAAATACAAATAGACTAGATAATTCAATGAAATAAAAATTTTATAATGGGCCTGTTTGTATTTCAACGGCTGGGGTGCAAAGCCCTGCCTATATCAGCGTTTCCAGTTGGAGAAAAATGGTGTTTTGGTACAAAAAGTTGTTTTCTAAACATCCCCAATGTTTAAAGTACACAAATTAGACAATCTAAGGGGTACCCCCAACATAGATTTTAAAGGATTTTTAAAGATTGTAAATCCTTGGATTGTAAAAGTTATGGACCTTTTGAAATATGAAATAATACATAACATTAAAAAAATCAACCTATAACTACTACCACATACTAAATTTTTGGAGGCCCCCTATAAGAATGGACCCCGGTGCTAAACACCTATTGCACATCCTAAAAGACGGCCTTGATGAGATAGAGTAAAGAAAATATGGAAAGGATCTTGGTTATCCATAGCAACTCCACTGTGGAGTATTGGAGTTACTACTACAGGGATGGATGATCTAGATATGTTTGGATAAACTTTTCCAATTTTCCAAGTAAATTACCTTGATAATAGGCTTCTCAGTCATTATTCTTGTGACCCAGTCAACAACAACAACAACAACATCCAAGCCTTAGTCTCAAAAGATATTGGGGTCGGCTAACATGAATCGATACATGATATCACAATCAAAAGGAAGAGAAGGAAAAAAGATAAAAAGATAAGCTATTATGAAAAGATAATATAAAAAAGATGAATATATATAAAAATGATAAAATAAAAAGGCTGCAAATAATGCATATATATATATATATATAAGGATAAAAAAAACTAGGAAGAAAAAAAAAGATGAGGGAAAAAGATTATCAAGATCACTCCTTCACGTGAATACCCGCCCTCCACTTAGTTCTCTCCAAAGTCATGCCCTCATCCAACCCCAGAAGAAGCATATCACTTCGAACTCCCCTAACCCACGTCTGTTTGGGTCTTCCTCTCCCTCTCTTCCCTGCCTCTTCTCCACACATCTCAACTCGCCTAACAGGTGCATCACTCGGTCTTCTACGCACATGACCAAACCACCGTAGGCGCGACTCCCGCATCTTGTCTTCAATAGGTGCTACTCCCACCCTTTGTCTGATTGTCTCATTCCTCACGCGGTCCTTCCTAGTATGCCCACACATCCAACGCAACATGCTCATCTCTGCCACACTCATCTTTTGAATGTGACATTGTTTCACCGCCCAACACTCTACGCCATACAGTAATGCAGGCCTAATTGATGTCCTATAAAATTTACCCTTCAGTCTAGTCGGCATACCTCGGTCGCATAGAAATCCTGACGCACTCTTCCACTTCATCCACCCTGTTCTGATTCTATGGGATACATCTCCCTCTAACTCACCGTCCTTCTGAATTATGGAGCCCAAGTAACGGAACATATCGCTGACTGGTATCTCCTTACCATCCAGAGTAATTCCGCTATTACCACTACTTCTACCTCCACCAAACTTGCACTCCATGTACTCTGTCTTGCTCCGACTTAGTTTGAAACCCTTATTCTCCAATGTTTGTCGCCATACTTCCAACTTTGCTTTAAGACCTGATTGCGTCTCATCATTCAATACAATATCGTCGGCAAACATCATGCACCACGGTATATCATCTTGAATTGACTTCGTAAGTTCATCCATGACTATGGCAAATAAGAAAGGACTCAAGGCCGATCCTTGGTGCACTCCGATAGTAATAGGGAACTCTTCAGTCCTCCCTACACTAGTACGAACACTTGTAGTACAATCCTCATACATATCCATGATGATGCTGATATACTTGCGTGATATGCCTTTCCTAGTTAAGGCCCACCAAAGAACTTCTCGAGGTACCCTATCATATGCCTTTTCTAAGTCAATGAACACCAAATGCAGATCCTTATGAGCATCTCTATACTTCTCCATAAGTTGACGAAGAAGGTGAATAGCCTCAGTTGTTGAGCGACCAGGCATAAAACCGAATTGATTCTCTGAAATCTTCACAGTCCTTCGAAGTCTTTGCTCAATCACTCGCTCCCAAAGTTTCATGGTGTGACTCATAAGCTTAATCCCTCGATAGTTGGCACATTCTTGTACATCACCTTTATTCTTAAATAAAGGGATAAGAGTACTCTTCCTCCAACTCGTTGGCATCTTGTTGTTTCTCCAAATCATGTTGAAGAAACTTGTTAGCCACTCGACGCCTCTCTCTCCCAAACTTCTCCAAGCCTCGATCGGTATGCCATCTGGCCCCATTGCTCTTTTCCGTCCCATCTTCCTCAGAGCTTCTTTAACTTCCGTTGTTTGGATCCTTCTCACAAAATCACGGTTTACCATACAATCTGGTATGGACAAATCGCCGATATCTTGCGTTTTGTTCCCGTTGAATAGTGTATCAAAGTATGACCTCCAACTCTCTTTTATCTCTCCGTCGTCCATTAATATCCTCTGATCAACATCCTTCACACACTTAACTTTTGCAATATCTTGAGTTCTGCGATCACGAAGACGAGCAAGTCTATAAATATCTAGTTCTCCTTCCTTAGAGTCCAACTTTTCATACAACTCCTTGTTCACTTTCCCTCGTGCTTCCCTTACGGCTTTCTTTGCTTGTCTTTTAGCCTCCTTGTATGCTTCTATGTTCTCATCACTCCAATTTGTCCCCAACTTTTTGTAGCAATCTCTTTTGTTCCTTATGGCTTGTTTCACCTCATCATTCCACCAAGATGTGTCCTTTTTAGGTGGCCGGCATCCTTTAGATTCTCCAAGTACCTCCTTTGCCACTTTGTTAATGGTCAACTCCATTGATAACCACACATCATCCACCTGTGTTTCATTATCAATACGCCATACATCTTCACCGACCATTTTGTGTGTAAAGCTTTGTTGAAGATCTCCCTCTAGCCTCCACCACTTTATCTTTGGCTCCATTTGTTGTTTAACTTGTCTTCTATGGTTCTTACCTCGAAAGTCAAGCACAAGCATCTTATGCTGAGTGACAACACTCTCACCTGGAATAACCTTACAATCAGTGTAGCTAGTTCTCCCAGTGGTCCGTACTAAGAAGTAGTCAATTTGGGTACTATTAGCTCCACTTTTATAGGTTACAAGGTGAGAGTCTCTTTTCTTAAACCAAGTGTTCATTATAGCCAACTCATACGTCAAGGAAAAATCCAAAATGTTCTTTCCCGCCTCATTCCTAGTGCCAAAACCATGTCCGCCATGAATATTCTCAAAGCCATCACGACTCGAGCCCACATGCCCGTTGAGGTCACCTCCTATGATCAACTTCTCTCCCCTTGGCACTCGTCGCACCACGTCTTCAAGATCTTCCCAGAACTGTTGAGTTGTAGATGCATCCAATCCTACTTGTGGTGCATAGACACTTACCACAGACACAATCTCACATCTTATCACCAATTTAATGCTCATGATGCGATCGTTCTTCCTGAAGACTTCTACCACATCATCAACATAGTCACGCGCCACAATAATGCCTACCCCATTTCTAGTCTTATCTCTCCCCGAATACCACAACTTAAAACCTCTGGGATTAATCTCGCGTGCTTTCTCTCCAACCCATTTAGTTTCTTGCACACACATAATGCTGATATTCCTTCTGCTCATAACCTCGACTACCTCGGAAGATTTCCCTGTAAGAGACCCAACATGGAAATCTTCCGAGGTAGTCGAGGTTATGAGCAGAAGGAATATCAGCATTATGTGTGTGCAAGAAACTAAATGGGTTGGAGAGAAAGCACGCGAGATTAATCCCGGAGGTTTTAAGTTGTGGTATTCGGGGAGAGATAAGACTAGAAATGGGGTATGCATTATTGTGGCGCGTGACTATGTTGATGATGTGGTAGAAGTCTTCAACTGTGCACATCGCTTTGTTTTCCATAAAACCATAAGGGCCTGTTTGTTATGGTGTAAAGTAAACATTTTGTGTGCAAAATATTGAGATATAAACATTTTGTATGACTACAGTCAATTTGAATGTAAAAGTTTTGCATGTAAATGTTTAATGTGTGAACTACTAAACAAGCCATAACTCTAAACTCTAAGACCGAAACCCCAAACTTGAATCCCAAATCCCTATACTGTAGTCAAAACTCAAAAGATCGTAGAGAAAACATTGTAGTCAAAACTCAAAAGATCAAATGTCCTATCAAAAGACCTTCAATCAACGCATCACCACCATATTGTGAGCTCACGATACCCACCAAGAGCATCTTGTAGAGTATTCATATCACTTAAATAATACCTCGTTCCCCTATAATTGTCCCATTTTTTCATTTTTGGATGTCGCTCTATTATTGTCTCATACCATATTTGGTAATATTTGTGTGGTTCTAATTTATTCTTACTTTATTCCCACTTTATAAATCACATAATTCTACTTTTCTAAAAAATCACACCACTCTCTTCCGTCCACTATTAGGAAGACGGAGGTAGTAACACTAGATCAATAATGCTTTACTAAACTTGGTTTTTTAGCAATCCATCTAAATAATTTCAAAACTTACGAAAATTCAATGATCTAATTGAATTTCAATCACTAATAGTGAACATAATTGTATATTTGTATGTGTCAAGTATGTTTGAGACAATTATTTTCTTACAATTCATTTTGCCCAAGTACGGAGTACATAAGAAAATAACATACGATTATTTATAAACTACACCCATATTTTAATGAGAAATTACCCAAAATAAGACTAAAAACGTTTCTATATTCCAAAATAGGATTATCATGTTTTTATTCCTAAAATATGACTAATTACTGTCATATTTTGACAATACTAGATTTTAAACATGACATTATTTTAAACTAGATTTTGAGAATAAAAACATGACAATAATTTTCAAACTTTTTTACTCCTATTTCGGGAATTCCCTATTTTAATATATTGATCTTTACATCATAGAATAAAGAAACAGAAGATGATTGAAGTTGAACAAATGTGTACAATAAATTCATACTGTTTGAGTCAAATAATGAAATCTTTTTGTTTCCAAATATATTCTTTCCTCACAAGTCACAATGGTTAACTCTATTTTCCCTCCATTTGCTTTCCCAAGGCCCCTAGTTAACAAAGTACCGTCTCATTAAAACACTATTAGAGGGAGTAGTATACTACTAGTATATTGGGGTTTAAGCTTGCTTTGCAGAACATGATTCATCTTTTCTCCAATATATTCACATTTCCCCGCCAAGCAAACAGGTTAAAAACTGAACAAATGAAACCGAATTTCAACCTGCCACACTAGGAAAACAAAAATCTATTCGTAGAGATGGAAGCCAAACAAGATCAAATGCAAGTGCATTTTTTACAAAATGCTTGGGAGCTGAGAATCCAGTCTCTGCTGCAACTGCTTGACCTGAGCTGAGAGCTCTGCCTTCTGCTCCTCATATATATGCAGCCGATATTCTTTCCTTTCAATGGTTTCCTTCAGTTCGGCCACTTCAACCTTCAGCATCTCTATCCTTTCTCCATCCCCTCCTCTCCCCCCATTTTCTGATGATTTCATCAGATATCTTTCAGCTTCAACAAAGTGGCCATTTCCATACCCATTCCTTCCTCCTTCAAAATGACCAAAGGAATCCACTTGCCTGACACAACGATCCGCGATTACCTTCCTTAACCTCTGCATTTCCCTCTCTGCATCAAAAAGATCACTGTTGGCAACATCCAGCAAAGTCTGGAGATGCGAGGAATGGGAAAGCTGAGCGGTCAATGAACCCTGCAGCTCCACAATCTGTTCCTGCATCTCAAGTATCATTTCGTCCCTTCTTTTTAACTGTTGTCTGAGCTTTTGTATCACTTCTCGCTTGCTGAAAATGTCAGACCCGGATTCAGAGACACATGGTGACTCAGAGCTGTTTGAGTGGTGGAATGGTTTCTGTGGCAGCTCAAGAGGGTCAGAGGTGGTGGTTGACCATGCCCCACCATTCAAGTCTTTACTTAATTCAAGGGAAGAAGGGACAGTGACTAGAGGAAGTTGGAGTCCAGTTTCTGTCAGTACTTGGCCGCCGCACTGCTGTTTCATATCCATCATGTTACCTGTTCCTGTTTATTCATTTAGGATTGGTGAAAGAATTGCATAAACGTTTACAAAGAATAGTTGGAGTAGACCAAAAATTAGATAGCGGGTTCTGGTGGGCTTAGTTTATAACTCTAATTTGATGAGTAGAATGAGGGAGTTTCTAAAACCATATAAATGGTGACCAAAACGTTGAATGATCGCATAATAAGTTAGTCTTTTCATTTGTATAAATATCAAGTGTATATAATAAGAATTATTCAAAAGATGAATTAGAGATCTAAATCGTTATCGTTATATATATAAAAAGGGGGCCGTGGAGCATAACTGTTCCTGCCCGGAACAGCTTTTGCCAGTATTATCGGTACAACATCTGATTAATTATTAATATCATTATTGTTAAAAAACAGTTTCAATCCAGTAAAAAAATAGAACAGTTTCTACTACATCCATCAACAACTCTTGCACGTCCCAGCCCACTCACAACTAAATAACCGCTTCATCAACCTGTACAAATAACACTCACTTAGACTCAAACGACACATCCAATTCCATTCAAAAGTGCGAAAGTATTTTTCTATGCAAGTGTTATTTCTACAAATCTTACTTTTTAACATTTATAGCGTCATATTGCTTCATTTTTGTTTGTGAGTTGCAGCTACATCAAGGGACCACATTTTTCAACAAAATCTACAAGCAGTGAGAGTAAGGCCGTGAGGGTCATCTGTTCCTATGCTCTGCCAGCGTACAACAACACGTGCTATTACAAACTCCAACAACAACATGTTGCTATTACAAACTCCAGGGATTGCATTTTCAATGATGATGAGGTAGAATAAAACACTATTTAGAATAATTATTATTTTGAACCTTTACATGCCATCAACTACGTATTTTGAAACTCAAACATTAAACTCTACATAAATTACTTGGTACTGTATGTAGAACTTTATACTACGTATATTATACAGGGTGATTGAAGTCATGCAACCATTAGGTGGGAAAAGGTGGATGAATTCAATTTACCTTATTTAAAGTTTTAGGACATGGAAACCATTTGTTATGACTACGGCCTAAGGGGAACAAGAAAGAAAAACAAAAGCATACTGAGCAGGTCGATCTAACGTCATACACCTCCATGGCTACATAATTAATGACGATGGCTAAACGAAGCTAGGAAAGCGTTCGTGATCAAGGTGAAAAGATGTGAAGCGGTGAAGATTAACCCTCTAGGATATTTAGCCAACGTCTGTCTATAAGACTATAAGTAGGCGATTTTCTATTTATGACTTCCCTAAATCTTTGTTTTGCAATACAAAACACTATTTACCCTTATTTAAGTTACTCTAGCAAGTTTCCTATATTATGATTGCTCTAAATTGTGTTCACACAATCTGATCTGTCATGTCTTATGTAGTATATATTCTGCTTTAAGTGGGCTGTAAACATTAAATTAAATATAAATTTTATTTCTGTATTTCATAAGTTTCATGTGTACGAGTTTATTACGTAGTAGTATTTACCCTTTAACTTTATTATACTTATACATCAAGAGTGAGCACTTAAAAAAAGAAAAGTATAATGAGTGATGATAAATATAAAAACAACATATGCACACTGAGTTGAAACATTAAAAAACTGGCAGTTCATTTTAAAGAAATTTTCTGCCTTTGGTACTAAAGAAGTGTTAAAACGTGAAATTACTTTTGTTCTACTCCATAACCCATATTTCTTTGATTATTAAATGCATATAGATGTAGATGTGTAATAAGTACTGTTGTATTACAACGGGTGTGATTCAATTTTGTTGTATCATATGCAATGATGATTAACAAAAGTCAGAGTCAGTCACTTTCTCATATTGAGTTATTCCTGAAAATCTTTGTATTTTGTCACGACCAACGTGTGTGACTGTCTCACATGTTACCAAACGTGAAAAATTTAAAATATTCATAAGCAACGGTTCCTCAAGTAGTTCCACAATAAATGTTTTATATTCAGAAAATTTTCAAAATGTGTAGTATTCTCTACCATGTACTACATAGTTTTATGTATGCACTCACTATAAGTGCTTAAAAATGTTTCTTTTCATTGTATCATGTGAGTATTTCAATGTTGTTCTAACAAATGTGTTACATTAATATTTCGATATATGCATTTCATCATTAAAAGATTAAACATTTTTTTGCCCCGTGCATCATGGGTACTAAACTAGTAGAACATAACTAGTAAACCTTTTATACGAAGAAATGTGGTGATATATGATGAAGTAATAGCAACATAACGGTGCCCAAATGATGATACTTGACTTCTGTGTTTTGAATTAAAACAAATCAATAGAGTTAATAAAATAAAAAGAAAGCCAAAAAAAAAAAAACTAAAACAGAAAACAAAATAAAATCAATCAATAAATAAATAATGCATATAGAGTTGCAGACTAGGCCTTCCGCAGTCTTTCCCCTCCAACCCTCCATCCATACAGACCCTAGGAAACTTTGAATAAGCATTATGATAAAGCATTGCAAGAATGCCATTAGAGAATAATACCCAGCCTTGTTTCAGGTGGAAGAATGTATACCGAGTATTGAAAAGTGAGCCAAGTAGCTCGTTGTTGAAGAGTCTTGAATAACAAGAGCTCTATTGATATTATATAACTTGATCCTACATCCTTCATAGATATATAACACCATCATAAAGGTAGGTATTAACCATTTTACCTACTCAAGAGACTCTTAGACCACCTAAGACCTTGGACTAACTTGGAGAGGAGTCTTGTGTAGAGACTCTTCACGGACATGAGAAAAATGTGAAACAAAAAAGTTCTTTTAAGGCCCTAGATGTATCAGGAAATAATAGAGCAGGAGGAGCAGAATGAATCCTGGGAAACATGTACTTAAGGCCCTAGCTGTAACAAGAAATAATAGCTCAATGGTTTATAGAAAGAAGGGAGCAAAGAAGTTTTTTCCGTCTATTTTTCCAAAGCAGATTGAAATTTACTGCAAACAAAAAAAATCGCACTTCATCGTTGCTGTAAGCAGCAAAGTAAAGAGAAACTGTGGATACACAAGAAGAACTCAAGATAAAGCCTTAAACAATCAACATAGACAAAAGCAGCAATTGGATGCTGAAAGAATTTTCAGACCTGAAAGGAAATTATAGCAATTGTCATCAGCTTGGGTGAAATTGTATGTGCTAGACTGTAAATTGCAATTTCTAGCTTTCCTTCTCTCTGCAGGTTTATCATTTCCTGTACTCGAACAATTATACAAACTAGTCATACAAACTAGGAAAATGAATTATCCTTGTAAGATAACCCACGATTAATGAACCAATAGTCTAATACAAGACCTTTAGAAGTGTTGCCAGTTACACTCTGTTGTTTTGCATCAAGTATCTGCTTGAGCTTGTAGCCCAAGCGAACTGACAAAGTACTCAATAAAGCACCACCTGCAATTAGGACCCAGTTTGACCCCTCACCCTGCAAAGCTGCAGACCTCTTGCCCCTAGATGTCCCATTGATACTTGGTTTCATTTTAAGAGTTGCCAGGGTATTGAGTAAAATGGTTGCAGATCACCAACACAAACATGCAGAAGAAAAGCAGCATACTAGGTCCAACTGAACCCGCCAAGCATGCCTTGCATCTCTAAGATTAGCAAAATCATGAGCAGAGTTAAACCGGAGATTTCAACATATATCAGAATCAAGGAAAGAATGAGTGACATTTAAGGAAGACATGAAGTAATGCCATCTTCTTAAAAGTAAAAAATTATTCAAGAAATCAAAAGATCTGTATGATCTAAAACGATTGATTATTTAAAAGGAAGGTGGAATAAAAAAAGGTATACACTATTCATATTTGTTCACCCTCACTACCATTGAATATTGAAATGGGATAAATTCTCTTCAGATAGAGCAAGACTACACCTTTAGATTAAAGAAAACCGAAGACTTTCATAAAGCTATTTTGGACCTATTTCCATAAAATTCATCCAGTAAGTAAAGAACTTATTACAATAAGCAGAAAACATTTGGAATCCCGTGTAAGATATTTGAACTTATAGAGATGTGATTATCTTATAAGCATTTTTTAAAGCTGTTTGTCCAAATTGGGCCTTCAAGAGAACAGGTTCATGAGTCCATATTGAATAAACAGCCAGCTGTATTCCATCAGTCATGTGTTCTTCACTTCTTTAATCCAAGCAGTTATTGAAGTCAATTGAAAATGGTTTAAAGAGAACACTCTAGTCCCCAATAGTGCCTAATTGCAAATCAGTATATCACAGCCAATTATACATTCACTCTTAACATAACTCCCATATCAAAGAACAGAAGAATTAATAATCATCCCCAGGTCTCCTTGCAGAGTTGCAATAATGCTACCCGGATAGATGCCCATCAAGTAGTGGTTTAATGAAGTACTTGTAAATCTCTCTATATATAAAAGCTGGACCCGCCTGATGTCACTACGACATCATCATTATGCCATTAAATTTCGGCTCTTCTCCGTACTAAGGAGACACCCTGTCGGCGTATTGGTAGGTCATTAAATTAGAGCTTAAGAAGACAGTTAGTAAGAATCGACTAACCTCGGTCGGTCGGTCGGTTGGTCGGGATATTAGACGAACGGCGTCGTGTAGGCTGCGTCCGACTAAGGGGAAGAGGAGGAGCTGGAAATGGAGAGAGGAATATAGCGTGTACGGAGAGAAAAGCGGGCGGTAGAGGAAGATGGTGGAGTAGATCCGAAGATTTGGTACACGATCGGTTACCTTATTGGACTGGATCAGACATTTGGGCCAATACTTTTAAATCATTTTATTTGGTAGATTTTAAAGGGATTGTACTGCCTCATGCTTTTAACATTTTCTAAGGGGTTGCACGGTCCAATCCGATCCAATATTTGTCGAACCCGTATCTGTATCGTGCCTATTGAAATGGTTCAAAAGAGACGGTATCATGTCATACTTCCAAGTGATTCAAGTGTTTAAGAGGAAATTAAACCAAACAATGTCATTTTTTTCCAAATGTTTAAGCGGAAATTGTAGTTTAGTCATCCTTCAAAAATCAACAAAATTTCTCAATTTTCATCTTATATAATTAATAATTTCAGATAACATATAGTACTACAAATTTAAAAAATTAAACCATACTTAAGTACGGTTATAGGCTTCTAGTGAATTAGTAAAGACTGTGAAAGTGCGAAGCCGCGAATGCACTAATTAAAGTAATAATATACATGTACATTTAAATAATTTAACCATAATTCAGTCCAGTTCCACCTGATACTAGTTCTCATTTTATAAGAGCTGGTCATAACATTGTTTGGAACTGGTACAGTCCGATTAGGCATGGATTCGGGCCGGGTCGAGCCCGGGTCGGGCCTAGGCCCGGTCGGGCCGCCGGTGTGTGAATGGTGGGCCCGGGACCGGCCCGAGGTACTGGCAATTCCGGTTCGGGCCGGGCCACCCGGCCGGGTCACGGGTCGGGCCACCCGCCGGGCCGGGGCGGGCCGGTTAGATCCATTTTTTATATATAATTTATACTTTATAGTTTTATACAAGTATTAAAACCAAACTTCAAGTGCATTTATTTGAAATGAAATACGAACTACATTAGACAATTGGGAAACAAATACAATATGAGATGAAGAGCCGATATGTGATTTACCTTTGCGGGATTTCTTCCTCGCAAGCTCGTTCGTTCGGTTGCGCTCCAGGTTACCCATATCAACCGAATATCTACCACCTTCCATCTTAAAATTGTAATCTAAGTAATACAATATATGTATTTATAAGTAGATAATTAATATATAAGTAGATAAGAAATATAAGTAATATATTGGAGAATAAGAGAATTTGAGAAGATGAATAATATAAGTTGTTGGTAGAAAATAACCCGGGTAGAGAATTCGACAGCATTCCAGTGTAGTAAAAATAACTTGGGTGAATACAAGGGGTTAGAGGCCTATTTATAGGCGTATACAACAAGTTCAATCATAAAAGGCTACATGGGCTTGGCCCGATTTATTAACTAATACTGACGCTAATGGGCCAGCCAGCCCGGTAAGTAATTAAATAATCCTAGACCAATATCCGTTAGCCGGACTGTGTTATGAGCTTGGTCAGACCAAAGTTCGGGTGTAACAGGCCGATAGTCTTGGACCCGGCCCATTATCCCAACACGAGTCCCCCACTCCCTTAGTCGAGTAGTAGACTCGGCTAAAAGGGAGTAGTTAAGCAGTTTTGGAATCGGTCTAGTTCCTGGTCCGGCCAACCGGTCATTAACGAGCCTTGAATTTGATCCAATTGCTTGTGAAAGGATGAAATCTTCCTTGTTCCGAACGGGAGACCTCTTCCTTTGTCCATGATGAGGGAGTGCCTCGTTAAAACCTTACTAGGAAAACCCGATGGGATAAAATCCTAGTGAAGGAAAAGGAGTACACCGGAACCTTAAAATGAAGCAAAGGAAGGTTAGTCCCCTCGGTTCTTGATTGAGTGTATGCTTTACTGGTAAGCAAAGGAAGGCTAGTCGCACGTCTATTTGCCAATGGTGGCGGTCGAGCCGAAGTATGCTCGGGAGAAATCACTTGCATAATTGTTTGTTATTGATGCTAAGCCGAGGTATGCTTATGAGAGGTTGGTTCCACAACTGTCTGTTGATGATGTCGAGCCGAGGTGTGCTCGGGAGAGGCCTCCAGCTCAGTTGTCCACTGATGATGATCAGGTGAGTTATACTCTGAAAAGGCCGGTTGCACAGCTGTCCACGTTGATCCCCACTGCTTGCGAAAGGATTTGGTTTCCTTCATATGGGTTGCAATCTGAGTCTTGTTTGTTCATTTATTAACCTGATTTCTTGTTCGTCCCATTAGCAGCCAAAAGTCTTGTTTGTCCTATTAGCAGCTCGGGGTCTTGTTGTCCGACTAGCAGCCAAGGGTCTTGTTTATCCTAATAGCAGTCTTGGGTCTTCACTTGTGAACAATGCTCGTCTGACATTCTCAGAAGGATGCTGTGAGTAGTCCACCATGATAAGTAGTCCTTGTTGATTGCTATTACTACGGTGTCATTTGACCTTCAAGCTTCCCCTGATTGGATGTAAGATTCCAGACTGAGAGCGATGCTTGGAGGGGGACTCCCTAATGCAGAGTAAGGGAGCGATGCTTGGACGACTCCTTGAATTGATTCAGGGAAAGAGATCAATACTTGGGTGACTCATTCCTTGTTGTTTGTTGAATCGGTGAGAGAGTTCTTTTGCAGGTCCGCTCATTCATGCCGATGATCGGAGGGTTGCACCTATTTTCTCATGTGACGAGGAGCCCAAGGTGCCCCCCACCTGCTATGATTCGAGGGCGGTCGGAGTGACATGTCATCTTAATGGTCTCCGAATATCATGGATGGTGAGCGAGGCAGGACTTCCACTTTGCTTCGTCTTGATGAATGATTGTTGACAAGGGTAGCATGTGATTGCATTCGGGCTTCCAAGCTATGCATCGATCTGTGCCTCTCCAACATTGTGAGAGCACCGCTTGATCGTAGGTGGTTTGGAAAGATAGACAAACTTGGCCATATACCAGGATGACGAGATTGACGTAGAAGATGCACAAGTGACGGAATTTCCACCTTGTGATGGCATGTGTGACCAACCATGATTTATTCTTAGGAGTGAGAATCCCGATCTCGGAGCTTGGGCTGGATCTCGCCCATCGATGAGCCCATACGTAAGCCATGAACTGTCATGCACGCACAAGCTCGGCGAGGGGACAGCCCCGGACGAACTTGACCTGGAGGTAGCCCTGCACGAACTTGGGCTGGAAATGAGTGTGCGTGACTCGACATGGATGGTGAGGTGATGATTGGTGGCCTTGCCATGACCACGTACTTGGTTTGAATTACAAAGAAGAGCTTGAACCGGTGTTGGGTAATCTAAACTCAGGCGTGGACGGAGAAAGCAGAGGATGCCTTGAAGGTACACAGCTTGTTATGGAGCAAATGATTAGAGCATGCTCGAGCGTGGCTGCGGCCAAGGATATGAAAGTTCTGTCCGAGCTTAAATCGAAGTAAGACCAGCTGGAGTCGTCGTCCCGGGATGCAGGGCATAAGGTAGTTACAGTGTTAAAGCATTCCCAGTGATTTCATAGTTTGCAAGCTCTAGGCTCGAGGCCCGACCTCCGGAGCATGTCCGGGCATCGAGGATGTAGTAGACGAGTCAGTTGCCATGTTCAATGTCTCCCTAAAGTTTTCGGAGCTTGTCATTTCACTACTAGAAAAGCAGCTTACAGCGACACTTGTTCAGTGTCACTATGATGTCACTAATACATTTACGATACTTACATATCAGTAACTAATGACATTAATACATCAACACATAATAGTGACACTTTGAGCTGAATTTATAATTTAGTTTTAGTTTTTAAAATTTCCTAAACCTAACACATTTATACCATCGTTACATTCTACTTCCTTCACCTCCGATCCCCCTCCCCCTTTTCTCTCTTGCTTCCAGACTTATTTTACATCTGCTCACGATTCCCCTTCTTTCCAGACTTATTTTACACCCGTCACAGGCAGGATGAAGACGATGCCGATGCTGCTCCGGATGACTTCGACGAAGACGCCATTGCCGCTGCTCCGGACGACTTCGACGAAGACGCCATCGCCGCTGCTCCTGACGACTTCAACGAAGACGCCGCCGCAGATGCTCGTGACTACTTCAACGAAGACGATGTCGGTGCTACTCTCGATGAACGTTGCTGCTCCCGATGACCGCTGCTGCTCCAGACGACTTCGACTCTAGTTCTTCTTGAATTCACCGATTCTCCGATTCTTCTTGGACTTGGGTTCTCTAATTCGTCACTAATTTGCCAGTTCTCTCAGATTCATCTCTAGCCTGACCAGTTAATCACCAGCTTTCGTATCTCTTTAAGTTTCCTTTATAGAATTTTACACTTTCCTTATGCATTCAAGGTTTTTTTAGTTTGATTTAGCTTCTGAAATTCGTGCCCTAATGATTACAATTTCTGATGTTGTTGACTTCTCATACCATTTTCTATTGGATTTTGAATGTTATTAAATTTATAAAGACCAATTATGATTTTAAAATTCAAAGTCAAATAGATTACACTTTCGCTTTGATGTTTATGTATGTGTTTTAATGTCTTTCGTTTATATTTGTTTATTTACCAACTTGTTCTCAAATGGAAATTTGTTCGTGTCTATTTTCCTTAATTTTATATGTAGTGTGTTTTAATTTTGGTTTAGGTTTTGGTACTCTAATGCTGCAGTTTATGCCATTGTTAGCCCTTGCCTCACAAATTGTATTGGAATTTTGTGTTATATAACATATTTAGTGTATCTAAAATTTATTTAGTGTATCAAAGCATAGTATAGATACATGAACGTTTCAACTAACTATTTTTAAGATGGCTAATGGCTATCTTATACTCTAAGCAGGGAAAACTATCAAACGGAACATTTGTTTTCCTTGTTCATTTCATTTGGATCTGCTCAGGAACTGCTATCACTTTTTTTCTGTCATCATTGAGGTAAGCATTATTAAAAAAAATCTTTAAATGACCAACCAACTAGTTGTGATTGCTTCTATACAAAAACTAGGGTATTTATGATGTGCAAAAAGTTTTAGGCCACATCTCTATTTATTAGCTTGATTGTTTGATCTTGGGAGTGGTGTTGATTCTCATTAGGATGAGAGTATGCATGCGCCAGTGAACTGCACATAATACTAAACTTACAGGGTACAGTTTCATCCAACCCGCAAATCAAAATGAAGGATTCATGGAAAGCTATTTAGAAGGTATTTTTATACTAAGTATACAATGTTAAACAATTATATCTCACTACACTCATTTCTCTTGCACATATATATATTATTGATGAGCATCTGTTCTTATGATGAAGGAATTTCTAGAGTGGTGCTTTCAAGGTATTTGTAAAAAATCCTAGTAGCGTACACCATTAGTCCCAGACATTCTTCCTGCCCAGTTTAAGAAACTTTTCCAGCGAGTCGTCACTTACCATGTTAGTGATGGGCATCCTGTCACTTACCATATGCAAGAGAAACTAGCTAATCTATTGAATTGATTTTTTAGTGTAGTTTTTTCCATGTGCATCCTGTCAGACCCAATTATGAATGTCATTATGGTATGAGAATAGGTCTGGTCACTTCATGTATTCGGTTATTCATCTAACTGTCCAACCCCAGTGCACGGTAGTCCATCAGCCATGTTGTTGTGCTCTTCAAACTGTATGCATGTGTGCTGCTATTAACTTTGTCAATTACTTTTTTAGTCTTTAAGTGTTAATTCTTTCAGTTTATTTTTAGACTTTAAGTTTATATTATTCTTTCAATAGTACCTGGAACATTGTACCTGGAAGGAGGGCAATAGTACCTGGAACACTGTGGGGAGCTTCATCGGGTGAAGTGGGCTTTAACAGGTGGTCCAGATTTGGGCAATTTCAAATCTGAATGCCCAGATCTCTTTCTTCCTTCCCTTTTTCCAGAATCAAATTTTTTACTTCTCTTCATTGTGGGTCTTCGTATGAAGAAATTAAATTTGTAAAACCAGGAAAACGTGAATATTTTCGAACTAGAGCTACAATCATGGTTGCTTCTAGAGCTACATTGGCGATAGTTGATGCTGCTATTGCACTAGAAATCACAAGAATGTTTTCTATGTTCTTGTGATTAATTAGAAGTCAAAATTTTCATTTTAATACAATATTTCCACTTTATGTTAAACCTTTTGATGCTTCCTATTCTTGGATAAGTTGTTTAGGAGGTCGTTTTTTGGAATTATTTTAGAGCATTTGCCATTACAAAGTTAAATATGCAAAGTTAAATATGTCTTATGATCAATATCTCATTAAGGTATGTTGTAATCTATAATCAATATTTTATTGTTTGTAGGTCACTAGGTTGGAAACTTATTCTTTTTACGCTAAAACAGTAAGGTCATTCTAGTTATGGGTTTTCAGATTTGGGATTTATAGTTATATTTGAGGTGTCTACTTTTTGCAGCTTCTGGGGGACATGCTTCTGGACAGATCAAATTCTGCCGTGATGACACGTTATGTTAGCTCAAGAGATAACTTGAGGATTCTGATGAATCTTCTCAGGGTAATATGTTGCCTTTGTTTTTATTGCCTCATTTTCATTTTATTCTTCCACCTATCATATCCTTTGATAGAACTCTTGTTTGGTGGTGCATTATGATACATCATTGGTTCGTTTTATCTTCTTTGTATTCAATATTTTAATATTTTGTGGAAATTTTGAAGGAATATGTCTTTCTAGATTAATTAGTCTATTGGTATTGCTGGTCTCACACACTCCATATCTGTCAACCCCATCTCAAGTACCAGTAAGATGTGTTTGTTTTCATTTAGAACTTTTATTCATTTCTTAACTTAAACAGATTAAGAAAACCTTCTTTTTTATCTACAAAAGAGATATTTCCATGAATATAGGAATCAGCAAGGCCTAAATCAGCCTGAGTTGCAATCTGTTCAATTGTTAGTTTCAAATGTTACCACTCTAGTTTCGCAAAAAGAAATTAAAATATGACACAATTTATGTATTACCTTCCAGTAAAAATGTGGACTATGAACTCTGAGTGAAACTTTGAGAAAGTTTTTCATGTCTTTTCCTTCAAAGGGAAATATTGTGCCCCCTTCTTCCAAAAAACTGCTAAACAAACATTAGCAACAGAGAAAATGAGTTGTAGTGGAAGGGGTAAGAATCATGTTAAAACATCTCACATCGCAAAAAGTATTAACATATAACTCAATATAAGGTCTGGAATTATATAATAGCACACTCATTTATTGTTCTTACGTACTACAAAAGTGTCTAAAGTCCAAATCAGCAATTCGACTCTGTTAAGAATAAAAAGCAGGCACTCTAACTTCAAGATTTGGTTTGCATCCGATGAGAGCCACCATCATATGCTATATAAGGTCATCTCCCATCATTCAAATACATAAGTAAATACTTCCAATTGAGATCAAGTGGCCTAGATTAATGCCCCTATTTTTCTTGCCACTGCTAAGAAGATTCCATATCGTCCTTACCTTTAGATTTTCATTTTCATTTTTGGACATTATCTATGAGTATAAATCTTTGAAAGCCTTTTAAGTGCGTGCATCTTTCAATTTTGGATTATCTAGGCCATAATTTTGTGTCTTTGTTCTAATTGATATTTCAATTGCATGCAGGTATAATAACATGAGCAAAGTTTGGTACTACAAAGGCTTGATGATATGCATGGCGAGATGCATTTCAGTTTTTTTTGCTGAATTCAATAGCTGTTTTTTTTGCAAGAATTGTATGTCGGTTTTTTTTGTGGGAATATTGCTAGAATTTTGCTACATCTTTTATCCGGCGGTAGGAAATGTAATTGAACAAGAATGTGAAAGTGTTACTGAATATTATATGTTAAATGATGTGTTTTGGGTATCCATTAATTTTTGGATGTTATAATATTTATGAATGAAGTAAAAAGTAAATTAGAATTCCACTAAAGCTACCATGGGCATATTATCCAGGCCTATATAGGTCCAATAAACAAAACCAACCAAGTGACATTCAAGTGTCATAAAAATCTATGATGCTAAAAGCGTCATAAAAATCTATGATGCTAAAAGTGTCATTAAATTTTGTGATGTATTAATGTCACAATGTGTTCTTGATGCATAGGTGTCACTATTTTAGACGATAAATTGGTGTCATTATTTGCTGACACAAAACCGTCCCCGCATCAGTGACACTATATTTAGTGTCGCTAGCCGCCACTTTCCACGACACTTTTTAAGTGTCGCAGAAAGTTTCAGTGACACTAAATTAGTGTCACTATAGGACCTTTTTCTACTAGTGTTTCTTGGATCGAGGATCAGCGTCCGGAGTATGTCCAAACTTAGTTGCGGACCAAGGAAGGTTGCAATTGGCGCGAAAAGGAGGCCTTGTTCCCATTTAGATGTGGTCGGCATGATACGCAGACTAGCCGTGATGAGGCGGAGAAGATGGGCAATGATGATCTCGGAGTTGTTATCCGTGATTGATTTATCGCTTGAGCTCGTATGCACCGTTCATTCTTTCAATTTACTTAGTCTTTTTCCATTCAAGAATACTTGGAGAACTAATCGGGGATCTGGCTCCCCACCTAGGCCGTGAGGGGCGGAAGGTTGGCAGGGCCGACCTTGACTGCACCCTGCTTGGTAAGGCGGGGCTAACCCGCACACTATCGATCTAGGACCGATGAGTGTGCAAGCTGTTCGGCCAACGGTCAGACAACGGAAGTACGGGAGGGGCTCGGGGCACGACCTGTCGTATACCTTCAACCCAAAGGCCGGTCTTACACCTTGACTTGTACATCTAGTTTCATAATTAGGAAAAGTTTGGTTATCCCTTTCTGAAAGTCAAACTGAAGTCGACCAATCGTAAGGGCAAGGCCCGACATGATCAGACCAGAACGGACCCGCATCGCTGACCATATCAAATGAGTATGCGGGCTGTTAAGCCTAGCAACGTCAGACAAAGGATGTACAAGAGGGGCTCGGAGCACGACCTCTCGCATACCTTCGGCCCGAGGACCGGTCATATAGTCACCGCACCGATGATTAGGTCAAACGAGTATGTGAGCTGTTTAGACAGCAACGTCGGACAACGGATGTACGGGAGGGGCTCGGAGCACTACCTCTCGCATACCTTTTCAACCTGGAGGCCGGTCTTACGGTCGCCCTGACCGAACAGCTAATCTCGGGCTTAGAAACTAGTTTGGTAATTTCCTGGCCCGAGGATTGAGCCGTGGTCGACTAAACACCGAGAGCGGGGCGTCATAGTTTTTTTTGCCGCCGCCCATTCATTTCCAAGTGAGGTCGGACCTCATTAAATTCTAGACTGGAAAACAACTTTTTTTAAAGTAATGAAAGAATTGGAGAACTTGAGGAGTTGCTTCGAGTTCTAGACTTTATCTGTAATTTGTGATGATCCGCTCACAGAATGTCGAAGAGTTATTCTGCGCTCCGCACTTGACCTACTAGCTTGTGATTCTCCGCTCTTAGGAATTGATCGACAGGGTGCCCTACGCTCCGCACTTGTTCTACAAGCTTGCCTGTCGTGGTCTTTGACCTCTTGTTTCGGTCTCTCAGAGTTGTCCTGGATAACGCTGCTTCCTAGTCTTCATGAAACAGCTCCGTGTTGCAAGGTGTGTACCCCTTCATCAACAGTGCACCTGAGGCAAGGTGGAGATGGCCTTTGGAGATGGCGATATGCGTAGGGGTCCGTCCAACCTCGATGACGTGATGAGTTTTCCCCTCAGTGTAGGATTGTCTTAGAAGCCATGAACTTCCCTTGGATAAAGTAGGACGAACTTGAGTTGATTTATGGTCGGCCTATCTGCGCGAGTTTGGGCAACATGATTTTCGTCATTATCATCTCGGATTTGCGTGCTACAACGTGGTTATGCAACAAGTCTCCCTACGGAGACTGTACGTCCACTTCGTCGAATCAAGCTTGTGCAACCGAGTCTCCGGGCGATGAATGTGTTCATGTCTCGTCAAACCAGGCCCGTGCAACCAAGCCTCTTGGTGGTGACCGCATGCTCACATCGCCGGGTTGGGCTTGTACGACCACGCATCCTGGTGATGACCGTGTGGCCGTCTCACCATGGCGGGTTCGTGCAACCAAACTTCCAGGCCGTGACATTCCGTCTACCTCGCCAGTTTGAGCTCGTGCAGGGGTACCTGATGTGCCAATCATGGTTGCGGGTGCTCTACGAAGCCTCTTGGTGGTGGCCGAATGCTCACGTCGCCGGGTTGGGCGTGTACGACCACGCATCCTGGTGACGGCCGTGCGGTCGTCTCACCATGGCGGGTTCATGCAACCAAACTTCCGGGCCGTGACATTCCGTCCACCTCGCCATTTTGAGCTCGTGTAGGGGTACCTGATCTGCCGGTTGTCGCTGCGGGTGCTCTACGAAGCCTCTTGGTGGTGGATGAATGCTCACGTCGCCGGGTTGGGCGTGTACGACCACGCATCCTGGTGACGACCATGCAGCCATCTCGTCATAGCGGGTTCGTGCAACCAAACTTCCGGGCCGTGACCTTCCATCCACCTCGCTAGTTTGAGCTCGTGTAGGGGTACCCGATCTGCCGGTTGCCGCTGCGGGTATTCTACGAATCCTCTTGGTGGTGGCCAAATGCTCACGTCGCCGGGTTGGGCTTGTACGACCACGCATCCAGGCGACGACCGTGCGGCCGTCTCGCCATGGCGGGGTCGTGCAACCAAACTTCCAGGCATGACATTCCATCCACCTCGCCAGGTTGAGCTCGTGTAGGGGTACCTGATCTGCTTCGGGTGTTCGGTAGGTTGAAGGCATTCACAGATAGGGTGAGCATCGTGATGTCTTTCACCTTTGGACTGTGTTGGGCGCATAGGGGCACACGGGCGCAGAGCCTACGGGCGTACACGGTGATAGCTGCAACGTGATTGTGACTTGTCGGCGCCGATGAGTAGCCTGCAATTTTGGAAAATTTTAATAAAAGTTTTCTTTAATTTGTGATGTATGATGATTGTCCTTTGCTCGGGCGAAAATCATAGTAGTGCTTTGATTCCGTCTGTGGTGAAATTTTGACTAGATCAAAATTAGGAGGATTGCTCAGATGAAAAACGCCAAAGGCCTTCGGTGAGAAGCCCTTCGTCCAAACCTATCTCTGTTGCGTTGAAGTTCTCTATCCAATTCGAAGTTGTCTTCTCCAGGAACAAGGGCTTGCTCTGTTCTGGAATAGGCGTGCGGCTGGAAAGCCCCGGCTGGACAGAGAGCAAGGCCGCAGATGACCTCCCTGGGCTCGAAGCTCTCCTGTTTCCTTCAGTCATCGATGTTGCCAGACGGGAAAGGAGAGGAGCTTTGACTCCGCGATAGAGCAACGTCCTCAGGTGGGAATGACCGGCAGATCCCATGGCGACCGTTGCACTGATGGAGTAACATGAACCTGCGTCTGGCCTCGATCCTGCTGCCCTCGCATGTGTGTCACTGGTATGTGGAGAAGACGCTAGATTTGCAAGTCGAGTAGAATGAATTGGGGCCAGAACACTAGACTACTAGTTGGAGGTCGTCAGGTAGTTACCCTTGTCTGAGCGCGAGTTCGGTGGGGAAGATTCCCAGATCGTGGAACTGCCGGAGAAACGCACTACGAACAGAGGGGCGAGCTCGCCATTAATGGCGACCAGAAGCTTTGACCAGTAGCTCATCCTGGAGCGACCGTCTCGACGGCGGAGTGACCAGAAGCGAGGGGAGCGACACCGTAACAGACTGACGGAGATTGCTGGGAAGTGACCTGCTGGCTTGTGAGGTGCTCTGCGAGACGCGTCTGAGGCGGAGGAGCTTAATCCCCGAAATCTGGGTTGCATCGTCTCTCTCCTTCCTTGACCTTTGGTCGGATGGGATATGATGTGAAGACTCCACTAATTTTCAATTCCAGAAGATATGATCTTTTGCAAAACCCTCATCCTCGATCATTTTGGCTGAATTCTGAAGTTGTAACGAACTTTTTAATAATTTTTCTAGCTATTTTACTTGATTTTGCCAGTTTCTCTTAACCTTCTACCGGAAAAAAGAGAGAAGACTCTCAATGAAAGCACCAATGTTGGTAGAAAATAACCCGGGTAGAGAATTCAGCAGCATTTCAGTGTAGTAAAAATAAATTGGGTGAATACAAGGGGTTAGAGGCCTATTTATAGGCGTATACAACAAGTCCAATCATAAAAGACTACATGGGCTTGGCCCGATTTATTAACCAATACTGACGCTAATGGGCCAGCTAGCCCGGTAAGTAATTAAATAATCCCAGACCAATATTCGTTAGCCGGACTGTGTTCTGAGCTTGGTCAGACCAAAGCTCGGGTGTAACAGGCCGATAGTCTTGGACCCGACCCATTATCCCAAAAGGCCAAAATAAGTAGATATATAATATATTGGAGAATAAGAGAATTTGAGAAGATGAATATCAAGATAATAATTAGAGTAGAGTGTAGGATTTAGGAAGAGATGGAAAAATGTTTAAGATTATGAGTATTTATAGTTTTTTTTACCCCACCCCCACCCCCCAAACCGCCCAGACCCCCTACCAGAGTGCCAGCCCACCCAACGGCTATATAGCCATTTGGGTAGTCCCGAGCCCACCCCCAACGACTCTTTGTGGCCCAAAAATCCAAACATTTTTTTTAAAATATGGCCGTTAGACCCGAACCCGGGCCCGACCCGGCCGGGTCACGATTAGCCTGAACCGAGCCCACCCCACCCTTTCCCTCCCGGTTCAGGTTTACACCCGGTCCCGGATCACCAGACCGGGCCGATCCCGGGCCCGCACAATAGCAAGCCGGGCCGGGTCACAGGCCGGGTTGCCCAAACCGAATCCACCCTTAAGTCCGATTCGAGACAAAAAATTTGAAATCCATTATAATGAATTGTAATTACAAAATCGAAAAACAACGTCCCGTAGAATCATTGATGTCAAAATTATACTGGTCAACGTCCTATCAACAAATCCAATGGAGCTGATACCTCCTTCCCCGTAGTAGATGCACCCCCGATTATGACATAATGTGTTTTGATCTTTTTTTTATTAATGAGCCTACGAATGTTCCTTGAGGTCATCCCCGATTGCTTTATTCCATCATATTCCCATGTCATGCAAATCCTCAAATGCACATTATTCTCAAAATCAACATGGCTACTATAATAATGGTTTCTTTTTAGTTCATTACATTACCTATATGATATGACTTTTACTCCAACATAAAGATTGAAAGTTGACAACCATACAGAATGTGTGTTCAAGCATATTCCCAAGCACTCTAACATCTCTACGTAAAATTAAGTCAGGGAAAATATAAGCATAAACGAGAGCTGGAAACTACGGACAGCTCACATAAGCCAAGCCCTATGTTGTTCCACTCAATACTTGCCCTAGTCTTTTGATGTGATGACCAACAACCCCAGGGCACCTATCAAAATATACTGCAAGCAAAATAAAACATAATCAGTTAATCCATAGAGATCCACTATTTTGGCACTTGACATAAAGACTAAAGAGAGTGGGGTGACTGGTGAGATGAGGTAAAGTAAAGAAAAAATGAAAAGGATCTTGGTTATCCATAGCAACTCCACTGTGGAGTACTGGAGTTACTACTACAGGGATGGATGATCTAGATCGGTTTGGAGAAACTTTTCCAGATTTCCAAGTCAATACCTTGATAATAGGCTTCTCAGTCATTATTATTGTAACCCAGCCCACATAAGGCAAAAACCTGAAAAAAAATAGAGCAGCAAATTGTGTCATACTAAGAACACTATCAGATAATACACAATTGGGCCTCCAAAGAGAGAGAATAATGGAAATGCTCAGTGTTCATTTTCCTGCAATGCTTGAAATGAAATTTTAGTTTGTGTGTGTGGGAACTGAATCTGTCATTGCAGACACTATGATATAGATGCATGAACACTTACCCAACCGCTCTCCCCATGATATGCTGACGCTGTAACCAGAGCTGCCCTTGGGCATATAGAGCTCTATCATCCCCAAAATTGTTATCTCCTGAATTACCATAGGATCATAGAAAAGCAAACTTCAATATTTTTTAAAAAATTAGTTCTCAAACTCCAAAAAGCAATGTTTCAAACGCATTACGGGTGAGCCTTAGGTGGCATGTGGGGCCGACAGGGGGGGGGGCTAATGCGGGCATAGGTGAGGCCAAACAAGAAAAACCAGAGACAGTACATGGAGTCCTAGAGCCTAGAGGTGGGGACTTTTAGAGCACTACAAAAACTGAACCACCTTCTACCGCACAAAAAGGAACGCTTTAAGCAAAAAATAAAAAATCAGAAAAGGCAATTATACAATAAAAGATACACGATATACCAAGTTTACTTGGATAGTTGGATATTCAGATTTTAATAGTGTGCATAGCAAACAGGAAAGGGACTTAACGAGAAATATCTGAATACATACGGATTCCCGGGGAAGGATCTCAATACAAAGTAGAATGCATAAAGAATGTACCTTTTGTTAGTATATCAACTTCTCCAGTATCTTGGCGCTCATGGACCTAGGATGAAACAATTATCATAGTAATAAGCTGAGTCAGTATTGGATAAACTGTACGTCGAGACATTTTCCCATGGTCGCATACTCATAATAGATGCTACATAAAACAAAGCATATACCGCAATCTCATCCCCCAAAATTGAGAGTATATTTTAAAGAGAAGTCTACAATATGTGATATTCCCATGTTCTACCGAGCCATCATGTTCCTATTTCTGAGCACACAACTGATAAAACTGCACCGTAGATTCTAAAACGAATAAACTATACACAACTACTCAAGTGTATATTTATACTGTTGTGTTGAGTGTATGAGAACTTCATCCTAATAAACCTTGTTTTGGTGTTACAGTGTCAAGTGAAAATCCAAACGCCAAATAAATAAAGGCTAAAGGGTCAAATAGGTCCTTGTACCCTTTCGGATTGCTCAATTTGCCCCCTCAACCCAAAAAAACTCCAATTGGCACCCTGAACTCGATAAAAATATTCAAATTTCACTTTTTGCAGGTTTCAATCCGGTCACCGCCACGTCACCCGGTAGGGTGCCAACTGTGCATGTGACGTGGCAACTTAGGGGGGTCAAATAAGCCCCTGAACCCGATCAAATCGTTCAATTTACCCCCTCAACCCTAAAAAATGTCGAAAAAAATTTAAAAGGGTTGAGGGGGTAAATTAACATTTCAGTCGGGTTCAGGGGCTTGTTTGACCCCCTAAGTTGCCATGTCACATGCACAGTTGGCACCCTACCGGGTGATGTGGCGGTGACCGGCTTGTGACCTGCAAAAAGTAAAATTTGAATCTTTTTAGGGAGTTCAGGGTGCCAATTGGAGCTTTTTTGAGTTCAGGGGGCAAATTGAACAATCCGGAAAGGTACAGGGGCCTATTTGACCCTTTAGCCAAAAATAAATAAAATTTGAGAGAAAGGATTACATGTATTTAAAATATAAAACATTTTAGAAAAAACAAAAAATAATAAAAGAAAAGAACTTGTGAGGAGATGATATAAAACAGAAGAAGAAAAGGACACAAAATGTGAAATAAAGATATGGAACTTCTAATGAAAAGATAGAAATAAAGAAAGAAGAAATAGACCGTACATTCAAAGTAAGGAAAGAAAAATATAGAAAGTATGAAAAAACAAAGAAATGAAAAGAAGATGAAAACTGAAAGGAGAAACATAATGAGAAGGAAAAGGAGGTTGCCTTTTATGCGGGGTGTGCATCAATCCCAGGATAACTTGTTATTACTATAGTTTCGGTATACTCTTTAATAAACTGACTGAAAGGGCTTATGTTTCGGTATACTCTTTAATAAACTGACTGAAAGGGCTATATGTTATTATGAATATGAGTTTAATTAAAATAGGCCCTAGCCTTATATGCAAAAAGAAAAATAAGCCGGGAAGCCTTTCTCAGCCTAGGCACAACAAGTGTGCTCTGCGCCTCTGCGCTTTATTTGCGCCCGAGGCTTTTACTGTGCCTGAAGATTATTAAGGCGCTACCCATGTTCAGCGCCTTGTCTGGTGCGCTTCTGACTACACAGCTTCGTAAATTACATGATCAATGATGGTGCATGCTTATTTTCTTATATATGCTATTTCCATAGAAGGAAAGGCATAGTTAGGAAGAACTTCTTGAAAGGATAGTATTGCCAAATACTTGCCTTTATCACTCTGTGGACGATTGGAATTTCACGACCCTGAGCAGCACAAAGAAGTAATGAAGATCATGTTAAATGCTTATATAGAAGAGTAGTCAGTAAACTTTATCATTAACACAAGCTATAAAACATAAATAGCCAGACAGCTGAGACAATTAAAAAAATGTGTACTTCATAGAGTGACAAATAATAAAATAGCATGAGTTTGAAAACTTCCAAATATAAACTAAAAATTTAAACTACATGAGAGATTGATCATACAGATGTAAATCGTTAATATTATTCAACCTCCAAATCAATACCAATCAGCCAAATGCCCAATTATTAAGGGATAAGAATTATCAGAAACATTAAGAAAGAGTAGGATTTTCTACTTCTAGGGGTTTTTATATGAACATTAGAAAGAAAAGAGAGTCCATGCAGAGATTGAATTAAATTGTACAGAGTACTACAGATCACCCAATGAACAAACTCTGAGAATGACTTATTTTTCTCAATGTTTAAAGTGAATCTAGGCAAAGATGAAATACATATCTCTGAAATGAACTTAATAGAAGACGTAGTTTTCATAAGAATGCTCACATCAATATTAAACACAACTATTTCTCCAGTGCGAATAGGATCTTCAGTCATACGCAAGAACAATATGTCACCCTGTAAGATAGAAATGAATTATTTATATCACTACTCAATTACTCATAAAAAGAACATGGATGCCCACATATGAAGCACTAAATATAAATGTATTATGGAAAATGAGTATGTAGACGCTACAGCCCACTCAATGTATCATCATCCAGTGAGGAAAAAACTGCCTTAGCCATTTTCTAGCTCACCCTTTTGAAGCCAGGTTCCATACTTCCGGAGAGAACAACCACCACTGGTGATTCACTGCCAGTTATGCACATTAGCCCTTTCCATATAATCAACGCAGAAGTAACGATCATACCTGAAAGTGATTGACCAAACTCAGAGAACTTGATGAACAATCTTATAAAGACAGGATGAATCATGGAATCTTAACTTTTACACAGATATCATCAAAAGAAACGGATGAACTAATTCAATGCATGATGTACCCCTCAGTACTAATGTACTATTACAAATAACCCAATTTAACACCACCTCTGTACTCAAGCACGCACATGTGTATTAGTGTATACATCCACTTGTGTGTGTATGCTAAACAGGGTAATTGTACCAATGACATTGTTTCAGTATGAACGGCTTTGTAGTTAATCGTTGCCTCAAATCAGATCCCCTCTGAGGAATTCAGAAGTCAAGAAACATGTCCATTACTAGCACATGGTAGAAATTAGCATCACTTTTAACCAACGCACTTAAAATTTCATTACTTTAAGAGCATAGGTTAACTACGACCTTCAACTATGAACTGTCACTCTGTAAGACCGAAAGCCTTATCCGCTCCCTAGAACACATACAACGTTTTCATTGGTTGAGTTCACCATAAGTATCAGATATACTAATGGTAGATAAGTATACTAACAATGAGGCAACACATTTAGTGAATAGACCAATTCTATAGCACAAAAGAAGAGACAAAAGAAATACTTCGTAACGCCTAAGTATAAATAGAACCCAATGAAATAAACAGAGATGGATTCAGGAAAACCGAGCTCAAAAATTAATCATTCTAAACTTGCAGAAATAAATCTGAGGACACCTGAGCAGACACACACACACGAATCAATTCACAATTGTACATGCATATATGCACGGATATCCAAAAGAAATGGGGAGAAGAGGAGGCGAACCGAGAGTAATAGCTTGAGTGAGAAGTTGCCTGAACTGTATAGACTTGATGGAATCGATCTGCTCTCCAATCCACCCCATTCCGAGCTGTTGATTGGAAATAGGAGAAAGGGAAATGAGAAAGGCAATGGGGTGTTTTGGTTGAAGACTCACTCACTGTATTTATTCCGTGATTGCGGACTTGCGGTATATTGACCATTTGACCCAAACAATTTAGAGTCTAGTCCGGTCTTGTCTGAACAAGTTTGGTCTGATCTGATCCGATAAATCTCTGATGTTTGTGTAGTATCTTCATCCCATAAAATTCTTTCTACTTTGACTTGACACGGAGATTAAGAAAGTGGAAATGTATGGTTGTGGTTGTGTAAGAAAAAAGTGAAATGAATGTGAACCATACTAATTGTCCAAAAATGGTAAGTGGGAAGATTTTTTGGGACGGCCCAAAAAGAAAAATGAGAAGAATTTTATGGGACGGAGGGAGTATTTTATAACTATCCAAGTTTTATTTGATCTGACCTGGTCTGATCTGGTCTGGGACTGAAAACAGTCAAAAAGAAAACATCCTTAATTCCAAGGGACAACATTCACTAATTCCAGTGAATAGTAAAAAAATAAACCAACACAGGTACCTCAATTGGTCCGTCGAGTGACGGGAAATTTGAAGGAATGATCAAAGATCAAAACCCGCAACGACCGTGTGGTGGTCCTGACATCTGATGTCATGAGTATAAGGTCTACCATCGTTCGGCTAACTGAGTCTCTATGATTTATAAAATCCAATATGTCCTAACAGGTCGGGGCGTGGGGGGCCTTAAGGTTAGGGATTCAACCTTCTTGGAGAAACTGAATAGTAAAAATAAAAATCTAAATTAAATAAAGATTGTCGCTCAAAATCAAATATTGTTTTCGTTCCGATATGAACATTTCATTGAAAAATGACACATTATTCATACAATAATTAAATAAGTTATTTGAATATATGTTGAGAAATAATCTTGATAGATATTAAATAACAATGTATTGTTTTTTATATTTGATGATAAGTTGTCGTTAAAATGTTCTAATTATTTCCTAACATACGAATGAAAACATTTAACTGAGACGTAAAAAAAACACAAGCGAGAGGGAGTATTAAAAAGCAGTTACCACATGAATAACACTATGTAGTAAATTGTAAAACTCTAGTGGGAGGGAGAAAATATTATGATATAATAAATAATGTCTTACACAACATGAGTTTTTTTATATATACAATGAACAAACAATAAGTGCCGAGAAAAGTATAATTTAAATTGGATGGGAATCTATAGTTACAAACAATGACGTATTCAGGAAATATTTTCAGTGGAAGCAAATTTTACATTATAAACATGATATTCAAAAATAGGCTATAAATAATGAGCTTTTCATTCAACAAAAACATTAATAGCGAATGAATACTAACCGGACAGTTAACAGAGATGATGTAAATTAGACTTTAATCATATACTAACATATAGTGAATGAGGTTTTGGCCCAGGCACTAACAGAGTCCATATGCATTTTTACACATTAACATCTAATCGCACTTCTCAAAATTCGAACTCATCTTCACTTCAGAATTTAGATAAAATGTAGTTCGGATGATGTTTTATTTAGTTGGGAATTGTTCACTTGTAACAGGGTGAAAATGTATAACTACCAAAAATATATTCCGTATACATTAGCTAAGGGCATTCCGCAAATCATGCTCAAACATTACAACCATAAACCTTACATTAGTCTTACACATAGACACCTTTCCTCTTCTACACTCATAACAACCCGAAGATCATCTCACTCCCTCATCAGACATATAATAGCTTACCAAAACTGAGTGATTGTATTGCTCACATGTGAGTGGAATAGTAAGATTATTAGTCATGAACCATTAATGAGTGGAATAGTAAGATTATTCCTTAGGTTATGAGGAACTAATTAAAAAACTCAAAAGGTTCCAACCATCAATGAAAATTGAACAAAATCAATAAGACAATTAAATAAAAAACATAAAAATCATAAAGTTTTTATTACAGAGTAAAACCTATAAGATTTTAAAGAAACACAAAATTAATATTTAATTTAATACTATACATATTATACAACCAAAATTTTTACCCGGTCATTCCTTGTAATTCGGTGAAGTGGATAAAGAAGAAGTATGGTGGGGTGTTTATGTAACACCCCGACCCCCTAGGGCACGAGGTAGTTACTCATACACACCCTCCAGACCTCTAGCAATGTCCTCACAAACCTCCACTAGCCTTTAACGTGCACTTTGTCCTCACTCGTGCGCACCCTGAGAAACTTCCCAGGGGGTCACCCATCCCAAGACTACTCCCGAGCAAACACGCTTAACTTTGGAGTTCTTAGCTGATGAGCTCCCTTAAAAGGAGATGCACCTCTGTTGGTACGAGTAGTACTATTAATCCTCTTAAGTTAATCTCGGGTATTACAAACAACCCCACTTAGGATCATAACTTCCTCGTTGCGCCCTTAAACCAATCTCAATCAAACCCCAGAATCTTACCCCGCTAAGTGCCCATCTGATATCCAACGGGTCAGCACACTGTCGCAGGGTTGCTCAGATACCACCTGTGACACCCTGACCCCGTAGGGGCTGAGGTAGTTACTCATACACACCCTCCAGACATCTAGTACTATCCTCACAAACCTCCACTAGCCTTTAACGCACACTTTGTCCTCACTAGCCTTAACCCATCCCAAGACTACTCCCGAGCAAGCACGCTTAACTTTAGAGTTCTTAGCTGATGAGCTCCCTTAAAAGGAGATACACCTATGTTGGTATGAGTAGTACTATTATCCTCTTAAATTAATTTCGGGTATTACAGTTTATCCGTCCTAAGATAATAAGAATTGCTTTTAGTTGTAGTGTCTACTTGATTTGGAGGACAATAAATTCTACAAACTTTGACACTATCACATCTATGGTCGATGAAGTTCTCTCTAAAATCAAATTATTGATATAACAGATTTGTATACGATGAAGTTCTCTTTAAAATCAAATTATTGATATACCAGATTTTTTATTGATATACTAGATTTGTATAAAATGTACTCTTTTGATATGGTTACATTTTTTTCCCATCACCATTTTACTTTTGGTAGATTGGTGACATTTGTTTTTGTTATGACGATATAATGTGGTTAATTTTCTCGCTAGAGAATGCTATTTCAGACTTAAATTTCGTGAGTATATTTATATCACATGTTAATGTTAAACCTGTTTCAACAATCTAACAACAGAATAGAACAGAATAGATAAGAACAATAGCTCCGATTCATTGATAGAATGATGTAGAATTTCAACACATGAAATGATTGGTCGCTACTCTCTCTCTCTCTATTTAGAGAGAGAACAGCGTAGAATTGCTACTCTATTTTGCGGCTGCCTCTATTGACTTAACGGTTTCTTCCTATTCCTCCAGACTTTATAGATCTGAGGAATATGCCCATTACAAAATAGGCATCTAAGAGACATATGGGCCTTAATCATAATGTGTACCATTGTCTATTAATTAGACTAAGTACAACACAAATACACAATAATAAAACATGATATAACACCACAAAAATATCTCTAACAATCTCCCCCTGGGTGTTTAATCTTGTTTACTCAGCATTGCATCGCGGGTATCTTTGTCTTTGTGTTGAATCTTCAGTGCAACTCAGCTTCCTTTGTTTTCTTGGAAAGACTTTTTTGAAGAAATCCTGACAATCCCCCTGGTGTTATTCTTTCAATTTAATCTTTCATGTCAGGGGTTGAGGGATTCTTCAAAATCTTACTAGTAATCTTTGTCTTCCAGAAGTTACTCTTGATCAGCTTGAATGAAGTCATATGGCACCTCTAAAATGAATATTCTTGAAGAGTTTCAAGCTCACACATGATTCATCTTGGGTAGTTGATCATCCGACATCTGTATCCTCCATAATGTAGCCTTTTCTGACTATTCAATCGTGAATGCTTTTGAGGAACAATTGTCGGTGGCACATCGGAAAATGATGGTTGACTTGTGAGCATCTCTGACCATTAGATTTGAAGCTGACTTGGCAGTTGATGAACCTGAGAGAGTAGAGCCTTCATTTTTAAGCTGGAGGAGAGAAGTGTTCGAGAATGATTTTTGAGAGTAAACATCATGTGGACCACTCTCCCCCTCATGACGATTCGATGAATTGAGACGTCATGCCTTTATTCTGTTATTAGGAAAATAAAACAAAATAAAAGATGATATGATAAGGACCGGAGACACCTGGTGTTCCGTTAACACAACATCAATATAAACATTGATGTGTGGCATGTATATAATGATAGAAGCATTATAGCTTTCTACAGGACTTCTAACCAATCATTGTGAAGCATCTGAAGTAGATGTCACTCTGATTGTTATGGCATAATCAGAAGGATTAACAAAGATAATGTAGCCCCCGGGGTCATGTAGACGCCCGTTATCATCACTATAGAGATGAACTCTAAAGTGATGACCTGAATATGTTGGTGATTTCTATGTTACAACATCAGGACTTCCTTCCAATCACTAGTATGCATCTACAGTAGATGAGCCTATGGAAGTTCTCGCGGGTCACGTGGACCAACAACTGACTCTAAAATATGTTTGTGTCCTAGAGAAATTTAAAAATATTTAGGAGTGAGGTAACTAGATGTTGGGTTATTGACCCGGAGGCCCAATACCCGGATCAAACAGGCCCAGGATACCCGGCCCAAACAATGAGTCCACTACCCTATGATGAGTAGATCCAGTGAAGAATTCATACCGAACGGGGTTCTATCCCAGTAAAGGCCGGCCCAGAAAGAAGGTATACCGAACGGAGTTCGGACTATATCATACTTGGGCCAATTTGGCAGCGTCTTCAGCACGGTCCAACATCCCGTTCGAGCAACGGACAACCAGCAAGTGGCCAGGTGCAATTAATGCCAGATTGTGAGTTGTGACATCAGCAAGTGGAAACATGGGTGACCAAGTCAGTGGAACAACGGCCAATCAGCATAGAGCATCACATGCTCTCCATTAGTATAAATAGAAGGTTTAAAATCATTGTAAGGGTTAGCATTTCAATACTCAGGCTCTAGAATAGCATTATTACTCTTGTTTCTTGTATTAAAGCATTATTCCGACCGACCGATCGGGAATTTCCTTGTAATCAGACAGGTTAATTAATACAAGTGGGCTTTTGGGTATTAGTGAGTTCATATTTTATATTTTATTATACACTTTGATTCTGGTCCATTCCTGATATATCCAAAGTTCGTGTTGGGCTTTCGGATCTACGGGACTTACCTTCAACACTAGACATGACATGATCAATGAAAGATTAGTGACATGGGGCAGAGGGCCACTATAGTCAGTATTACTTGCCTCAGAAGGAGACAATAATGAGAGATGAGGTTCCCCATGAAATGTGATTAAACACTTTTCTGTTGGGAGACAGATGAGTGGTCTAGGATAGAGTTGTGCATACTCCGTTTGGACAAAATGCGACGAGTTCTACCTAGGATCTGAATAAATTCAGTCCTGAACCTATGAGGATTGTCCGGAGTATTTGAGTGAGTGGGAGTAAATTTTTCGTTTGATAATTCGATTGAGGTAGAAGACTTATCATTGATTATTGTTCTCTTGCTCACTTGAGCCTTCTGCTTCCTCACTCTCATAGTGTTCACTCGTTCACTCACTCTCAGCCTTGTCCCTTGGCTAGACTCAGTTGGGTTTTACTGAACCATCAAGACATATCTCTCATTGATATTTGTTTTATTCTCTATGTGCTCTCCCTCAACTGGAACACTCGGTATGCTTTGTCATTGTTTGGCACCGTTGAGGAGACAATTGAAAACTTCCCCTCAAAATTTGCATCCTTGAGAGAATCCTTGCATTGTACATTATATGGCGCCAGGAGGAGAAACTTGAAAACTCCCCCTCAGAATGTGCTAGTATTGTTGTTACTTGCCCATGCAGTAAGATTGACCCCCCCCCCCCCTCAAATGTGCTTTCTTCATTGTAAGGCACCAGGAGGATTGAAAATGAAACACCCCCCTCAGAATATGCACTAGTCGTTTGTTCTTGGTGTGTGTTGGTGTTGGGATGTGCATTTGTTGATTTCTGCTCAGTGGAGAGTATACACACCAATACTCCCTTTGATTATGTACAGGGATTGATTGCTCACAGCTCGTCTTCATACTCGCCATGTGTGTGGAGCAATCGGATCGGGTACCACACATGACGGACCCTGAGCTCACCGTTTAGAAATTTAACACCGATCACAATGTTGATGAGCTAGGGGAGGCGTCCATCATTGATTGTTGAATAAGGACTGTTGACGTGAGTTTGATTGAAGTACTCTGCAAGTTTCTAGACTTTGAAGTGTAGCTTTAACGTTGACAAATGATAGTCTTCAACCTTGAGATTTTTTTTAAAAAATAATTTTATTTTTTATTTTTTTTAATAATGAATATATATATATATATATATATATATATATATATATATATATATATATATTAAATCTCAAGGTTACTCTTGGAAGCTTTGACCTTTGAGTTGACCTTCGGTTTTGGAGTTGGAACCTCAAAGTTTGAAATGGGCTCAAAACTAGTTTTGAAGTGGGTAGATGGGAAAAGTGCACTTTTGCAAGTGAAGGGAGAAAGTATGCTTGATAAGTTTCCCCACACCTAAACTCCTTGGAAAGTTTTGAGCCTATATATATTGAGCACTCTTTCCTTAGTAGTAAAGAGAGAAGGAGAAGAGGGGAGCTCTCGTGCACATGGGATTCCGCCCTGTAGTTCAAAATAAAAAATTCGCACCCCCGTGCGGGCGTCATGCGGACATGATAGTCAAAAAATCTGGCGGCTCTCAACTTCAATACAATTTTTTTCCCGGTTCACGTATCAGCTCCCGGGTTCGTGCACAAAGAGTTTCGCGCACCGCTAAATTTCGCGCACTGAGTGATGCGCTAAACTGGTAGAATTTTGCTAAGTATAATTTCACGCTGAACTTCCAATGCGCTCAGTTCCGGATGCGCTAACGTTGAATGTTTTCTTCTTCGTCAATGGCAGTCCAAAAATCATCGCAGAAACTTCAACTTGTTTCGCGCCTTGACTCTGATACCAAATGTTAAACCCGTTTCAACAATCTAACAACAGAATAGAACATAAGGATAGCTCAGATTCATTGATAGAATGATGTAGAATTTCAGCACATGAAATGATCGACCGCTACTCTCTCTAGAGAGAGAGCATCGTAGAATTGCTACTCTATTCTGTGGCTGCCTCTATTCAACTTAAGGGTTTCTGCCTATTGTTCTAGACTTTATAAATCTGAGGAATAAGCCCATTACAAAATAGGCATCTAAGTGACATATGGTCCTTAATCATAATGTGGCCCATTGTCGATCTATTAATTAGACTAGATACAACACAAATACACAATAATATAACATGATTTAACACCACAAAAATATCTCTAACTGTTAATCAAAACAAATATTTATAAAGGCATTTCCCACCATTAGTGGATCCGAGAAAGTATAACGACTAACTTTGAAAAATAACATGTACCGATCACCTTCATGAGACTTTTTCTTGCTACATTATTTTCATTGATTAACTTCATTTAGATGTATCAATATTAGTAATCAGTAATGAGTTTAGTTATGACTAACATAGTAATATATGGAAACCCACTTTGAACCTATATGGTTACGATATATTACTTCAGATATAAACTCCAACAGTTAAAACATCAGATTTTTTTTCACTTATATATTACATATTGGTGTCATAAGAGTTTTGATATACTTTTTGAAATGTTTGGAGAACAAATAAAAAGGTTATAAGAGTTTAAAAATATTTAGGGTTATAATGGCGCAGAGATGGAACTCCACACTGTTTTCGAATTACATATAGTATGCAAAAGCTTTGAGAGCTAGAGCCGGCCTCAGGAAACCCTACGCGGCGAATTGCTGGACGAATCTAATATTCTGGCTTTCAATTCTCTTCTTTGATTGGCAACATTCTTCGATAATGGCGACATTCTATGTGCAGTAACAAATTAAAGTTTTTTTATGTTTTTTTTTAATTTCTACCTTCTAGGTGTTTGATTTTGGTCCAGCTTCTTGTATAGCTGAAAGTTATGTCTGCTTCGAGTGAGCGTGAGATTTGTTCTTCTTCTAGCAATGTCTAAAGGCTGTGTGTTTCTCGTCGGTGTAATTGATCGAGTGGTTCATTATTCATGGTTAGCAAGATGAGTTCAACCTAGTTCTTCTGAAGCTCATTTACTCGCCCCCGAACCACCGCCTCACTCTAAGAAAAAGATAGCGCTCAACAGGATCTCCTTTTTGGCGGCTGGTCAAACCGATGATTCGGACCATTTCTGCTTAATTGAGTTTCCTTTGTTGGTTGTTGGTCAAACCAATTATCAATTTCCTATGGCTAGTGAAGCCGGATTTTTATTTGTAATTTTTTGTTTTCTCTTTGGAGTAGCAAGAAGAGCAACAAGGCTGTTAGACTAGACTACATTATTGCGGGGTTAGCGATATGGAAGGACTTATTATATCTTTTATGTTCTATGTCTCATCCCATTGTAGTCTTAGACTATTCATTTACTTGTATCTATGCTATCATTTAATGAATAAATTGGTTATTTGATTTTCAAAAAAGATGACACAAGGATGACGTCATCCTCACTTCCATGCAAGTGCCACCCCCTTCCCCTTTCTCTTTCCTTTTTCTTTTTCCTTTTCTTTTCTCCCTGTCAACACACCCTCTAAATCTGAAATCCTCCATCCCCTTTCCCACTTTTGATCCCCCACTACACCACGTTAGGAGACCAAAATCTCCAAATTAAACATTTTGGACTCTTATCCATCATTTGCAATGGAGCCAAAGATTCATTATTCTTTGGCTTGAGATTATGATGGAATAAAGCAAAATGACTCACTAAACTGTCTGCGCTTCTTTGTTATGAAGCAGCAGACAGTTCATGCAATTTTGGACGGGATTTTCACTATGGGTCATCCGGAAACAGTCTTTCTGTGCTTTAGTACAGGGGTAAGATTGCGTACATCCGACCCTCCCTTACCCCACCATAGGTGGGAGCCTTTGCGGCACTGGGGTAAATGAAAATGATGAAAATGATGAATCCCTACCACTAAAAATGGTCTTATAGACGAGGTTGTTAGGATGCTCTATGTTATTATGATAAAGTTTTGAGCTTATAAAGTCAAACACATTTATAAATTAAATATTCGACCAAGTGAGATATTATGAGAAAATTAAATATTTAGGGACACATATTTTAACTGAAATTAAATTCACGCGCTAATATCATTATGAGCCTGTTTGGTAACCCTATTTTTTAGCTTTTCAGGCTTATCAGCCAACTTTTTCACCAAACACGTAACTTTTGATTTCGCGCGCTGAATTGTGTGTTAATAAGAAAAAGTAAGGTTGAAGTTACTTTTCTGGTTGTATTGACTGAAGTTACTGTAGATGATTATTTTAGCAATTTTTCATATAATTTGTTCTTTATTTTATTAATAAAAAATATTTTAAATATGATTTTTTTTTCATAAATCAGCAGAATAAGCCAATGCAACCACTTCAGCCAGAACTTCATAAATTACAGCACAAACAACCGATTCAATCAATTTTAATGTTGTCAAACAAAATCTATATATAACAAATGAAAAAACTGTCAATTTGGTCCTCATACTATCACTAAAAAGTCAATGAAGTCCTTATTTATTTTAAACAATCAATCAAATCCTGAACTTTGAAAAGATATTACATTGAGCCAATTAGCAGGTTGCCTTTGTTAGCAGGTCACCCTATGACGTGGTGCACACATGGCGGTCCACATGTGTGCCATGTCATCAAGGAATGTATGTCTGGACTTCCACGTGCGCGCCACATCAGCAAAGCTAATGCTGACTTGGCTGCCACGTATGGACCACGTCAATGGTGACCTGCTGACGTGGCAGATAACCTGTTAATTGACTCAATTGAACGTGATTCAAAAGTTCGAGGATTTAATTGATTTCTTTTAAAGTATGAGAGCCTAATTGATTTTTTCGTGATAGTACGAGGACCAAATTGATAGTTTTTCCTATATAAATAAGCACATAATCTACATCACATATGTAGATATCAAAAGTATTACTTCTATTTTATGATGGGTAAAACTATGAATAAAAATAATAAGAAATTGACATTTTTCTCATGAAGAGGTATTAGGAAAAAGTAGCACGACTCTTTATGAAAGGACATGCATCTCTATTAAATAATGGGTTATGGTCCCCAATTCTAGACAACACAACACACATCAGTGCATTCATTTCGTCCCATCAGAAGAGATACTTAGGCTAATGTAAAAACCCACAATTGGAATATCAATATTGTAGTATACTGGCTTTGCGTCATTACACTCACCGTAAAAAATGGATTGAAAAAATATATGATAGTACTTCCGATTCAAGTTCCTTTTGATGACTTTATATGGATTTGATTTCTGTTATGTATAAATGCAAATATTAAGATATAATAGGTGGTGCTTCATAAATTGATATCCATCTTCTCTTTTATCAATTGTTATCGAGTCGATCTTAGAGGGTGACATATTGATGATGGTAAAATTCAAACTGTGCTAATAAGAAAGACTAGAGTAGAAATTGGAGTATCTTTGTTCCTCTTGATCTATTTTATTGATCATTGGTTAGTAATTCATAATCCCTCTTTATACATTAAAAATATATGTAACATGTTCCTTATTCCTTAAGGAGCATGTTATTTCACTACTTTTATTTTGGTTATATATATTCCAAAATAAAAAGAAATATTCCAAATATATACCATAATTGTATTCAGATGTTACGTCATAGTGACTATAAAACTACACATAGTAACTTATAGTCACATTTTTATCCATATCTTTTTTATTAGTAACACTAGGAAAAAACTCTAATAACATGAGTATTGATGCATGTTAAAATGTATTCCTAACCAAATTATATTAGTTTTAATTTTAAAAATAATTTATGTTAAAGTTCAAATTATATTTTTAAAATTAATAATAGTTGTGACATTATGTTGTATTGTTGTATGTTAAATTAATTATATAACACGTCATAAGATACTTAACATAGATTAAATCTAATTTAATGCAAAATGTGTACTTAGACATTTTTACGTAACACACATTCATCGTGTGGTGCTCATATGTTCAATTTTTTAATATTCGAAATTTGTGTGTTGCATATTGATATATCCCGTAGTAATTGTTTTAATATGTTTATTCAATTTTACATGTGTTGCATTGATACTTAACCCACATATGCCAAACCTCATGGTCTATACATCTTCCAAGCCCTTCTATTTATATCACACTACCCGTTGAAATCTTAATTGGAAAGTGCTTGTGACTTGCGAGTATAATGCACTTTTAAAATTGAGATGTGGAAATTATTGACTATAGTAGGGGTTTGAAGTGAAGTAATTTTTGTTTCATT